>JAFELO010004362.1:13098-36265 GCA_017140195.1 Eumaeus atala
TTCGCAAATTAATTATTCATAGCGCTAGAGGGCTGGTGCACGGATAATTCTTCGGAATCCAAAGATAGTTTTGTTTACAAACTTCTCAATCGTTCTCTGAATTAGGTGTGTTTGCATCAGGACTGCAGGAAGTATCTCGTGTCTAATAAGACTTACAAATAGTACTTTCGGTGAAGTTTCTCAAACACGACTCTGTTTTTACGTATTCACCATATACTTATAATATACGTATTTTATACAACTTTTTCTTTCTTTTATTAATGAACTTACAGCGCCCTGTGGTTTCACTGGTGTAACTCCGGCAATATTGGCCGTAGCGTCATATAGCCTATATCTATCCTTACAAAATCTATCATATACAAACATATTTTCCTATTATATTATTATCATAGTACTAGCTCCTGAGATTAGCACGTTCAGACAAACAAACTCTTCGGCTCTATTACAGTAGTATGGATAAAACCTACTCACACAATCATGGTGTATCGGTAGATTGGTATTGATAACGCGAGTGTCAAGATGTACATAAAAAAAATACAAAATGGCAGATTTTGGGCGCAAACACGTGAGTTCATTTTTTTCTTACCTAACACATGAAGTTGTAGATATTTAAATGAAGATTGAAAGAATGTATATAACTTGTAGTTTTAATGTAACAGAAACTAAAACATAAAAAATATATATTAAATAACGAACGGAATACCTGTCGGAACACCTTTAACATCTTAGCAACAATCTTGATAAATAATGGGCTAACTTAAAATATTATAACATATAGGCCTTTATTTCGTCGGTTCTCTTTAGAAAGATTCTCGAGCAGGCACTTCGCGGCGCTATCACGCGTGCAACAGTTATCTCCGTCGTGCCGACCTAATTAGACCGCAATGCCGCGTGGCTCTTACAAAAATTATTTACTCTGTGAACAAGTGCTAATAATACGCCATATATAACAGTAGCAGTACGTACCGGCTTTGCATGGATACTTCACGAAGTACGATAAACATTCATTTTTTACTTGCGAAAACATAAAAATTATAAAGTCACGGTAATGGTGATTCATTTCTTGTCATTAACGTGACAGTTAATGACAAGCAATTAAATTTATGACAGTACAACTGACATCACAATGACAATCTGTCGGGACAGCTGGTTGGCAAAAAAATCTGCAGCCAAATAAGGTTTTTCGCACTTTACTTCATGTTTTTTTGCAACTTTGGTTACATTATCGAAGTTCCATAATGGTCAAAACGTTTTAGAAAACGTTATACAGCCTTTGTTCATTACAAATAATGTAGCATTCTAATAGTAAAATATTTCTATTAGCAACGTTATAATGTTATATATGAAATTCTTGTGTCACGGTGTTACTTAACCAACTCCTCCGAAACGGCTTTATCGGTTTTTACCAAATTTTAGATGCATATGCTACTGCATAGACCTACTGGTCTAAGAATCAGCTACAATCTATTTCTCATACCCCTAAGTGACCTAGAAATAATGTACATGGCAAAACATGTCCGCTAATATTAGTATGGATATAGACTACATACACACACACACACACCTTCCATAGAAAAGTGCATGTACACATTAAAGTCTCACCAGGAGGCAGGCGAATGTGGTGCAGCCCTGTTGCATGATGCGTGGAATGACGAAAACACCGTAAATTTAAAAACAGATGTGATTCATCGGCGAGGTCATTCGCACCCTTGGATTATATCTGCCACATACAGTTCGATTACAATGTACCTTATCTAAAACGGCGCTAGCTGTTCACGTAATTGTATACAGTTTCTATCTGTTACAATGCACTTTATATATTGAACAGTGTTCACGAAATCAATAAAAGAATCAATTTTGTTTTGGAATGCAATTTACAGACTGTGTGTTGGCAACATTGAAAATTAATTTTTAATGCCTACTCTAAGTAGATCAATTTTTTATTGTTATATTTCATTAAACTATTATAGTTATAAAAACGTTAAGTAGGATCTTAGGACCCGGAAACACATGTAGTAGTATACAGGAATTGATTGACAAAAGTAGAATATATAAGATTTTATACTGAACTATCTTCCTAAAGCATCCATGATTGTACATAAACATATTATTTTGCAATGTCAACCTAACCTAAAGATTTTAAGTCGTTTTTACAATGCAGATTTTATTTATATATAAAATATATGCAAAATGTAAACATATTTCCTTGAAAAGTCAATTATACGGGCATGTGCTTAAGTTGTTATCACAAAGTGCATAATTTCACAGTTGCACATCCTTTGAGGCGCTGACTGTATATCCTGGTATTTTTCTAAATCATTGTATACATTCTTACTTTACGATACACCTCTTATGGTCGTTTTCTACATTAAACCTATCGATACATTTGGCTACTGGCGATAGAATTATGACGCACTTCATATATACCTTTATTCCAATATTGTATCTCCAGTAGTCGAATCCATAGACAGATCGAACATTGTAGACGGCAGTTAGACAATAGCATCTTTATTTCAAGCATATATGATTCTTGTTGCTGAATTAAACGTTCGACCAATCTTAGATGACTCATCCGCATTGCAATGTGCAATGTGTCAATAAACTTTGTACATGCAAAGAAACACTCCAAAAGAACTCCGCAATTGATCGATACAACATTTGAATATCCGATGTGTCATAATGAACTTTCAACAGTTTTCGATTTAAAAATAACCAATACCTAATATATGAGTGTATAATGGGCACACCTATATTTACTTTCCTTCCATGGCCTTTTTCAGGCGGTTATTTGGCTAATTTAGAATAATGCCATCTGAATTCACAGTTAATAAACGCGTCTAATAAACGCTAATGCATACCTAAATCTGCCTTGACGTCCATATATATATATAGGAGCATCCATATCCATATATATCTAGAGCGCTGTACGAGAGCATCTAACCCATACCAATACTACTATTGTGAATTCTACAGCCTGTTATATGTGTTCTGTCCGTCAACAACTATTCCACTGTTTTGGATGAGATTTGGCACAGATATAGATTTCAGTGTGGCATAACACAAAACTATTTAAAAAGTAATCCCAAAGAAATAACCTGTAGGGACATATTTCGCGTGGGTAAAATGAACTTAAATACTCTCGGAAAGCCTGAAAGAGAAGAGGATAGAGGAGGTTTATAACAACGTCACCACCTGAGCGTGAATGATGCTCTATTACATCTTTTTATCGGGGAGACCTACTACTATGAGCTATACTATTGCATTTGTTTTTAGGATTCATTGGGCTACAATATTACATCTGGGTGATGTTACACTGTAGTTAGCATCTGATTCGATGTGTTCTATAACAACCGCCAGGATCGTGCCACATCCAGCCCCAAAACTGCAGTACTAAGGTTTAGGATCGTCATTACGCCTACTGGTCAAGCCGTTAGCCTGAAGACTTGCACGGTTTTATGTTTGTCATATGAATATGAAAAATGTAAATTTCTATTAACGTTAATGCAAACCAATGATCCGTAAACCGGCAGCGTGTGCTACTCTGATCCTGTACGGGCTACTGCACAGCATCTTTTGTATTGTCACCGGGAGTTCGATTTTATCTTAGATGTTCATTAATTGTTTATCAACATTTTACGAACATCTGAGAATAAGACACTTGAGTCAAATTAATTTGAGAACATCTTACCTTACCTTAATAATAATAATAATAATAATAATAATAATTACACTATTTATTTTTCAAAGCACACGTAGCTTGTACTATTTGTGTACATAGTAATATCACGCATGTTACTCTCGCATCCCAGTTCATTATGTAGAGCTAACAAAACTCACCTTCACCGACAAAGGTGACCTTGCATCCGGCCTAGCGAGGTCGACGTACGGAAGACAAGCTGCCACCGTTCTCGTACGGAATATTTTATCTCATATGAATTCCTCAGTACAGGCAATACACGAGCAGCGACTCATCCGTACGGTTAGAACAATCAAATATCACTGCGTACGTACTTTCTACAACTGACAATTGAAATGAACCTGAAACGATTTCTTTAATCTCACAACTGTATTAAAACCAGGTATGAGCGTATACTTTACACATTGTAAATATTTTAAAGGTATACTGTATCACGTGTGCGTAGATTACAATGGAGCATTGTGGCACTACCTCCCACAGTAGGGATAGTGTAGGACCATACGCTCTAGTATACGTATTGAACTATTTTATCTACATAAATAGGTAACCCTTTTATGAAAAAACTGTATGTTATCCTGTCGTGGAATCCACAACAACGCCCTTATCAATTATAAACATACGCGCAGTAAAGTGGGGCATCTGTAGTGTCCTTCAATGTTTTATTGCACCCTTTGTGTTGATAATGCAGTTCGTATGGATCGACCACCAGGAGGAGAGCGGAGGAGTGGAGAATTCTAAGATTAAAATGAATGAGTTTTAAATAGAAAAAAAAAAATTGCATTATTCATAGACTTAGTTCCTTTTACTAGGCTTTTGCACTCCTGTATTTCAGTTGTGACTATGGGAGTTGAAGAATTTTTGGTTTCAGTCAGTCCGCTGTGACACAAGGATGGACGTAATTTATGGATATTTCGTCAGTTATTCGTTACTATGCCGTTCACAGGCAAATCACTTCTTGCATTCCGGATGTTGTAGTTCTATACAAGGTACAATTGCATTTAGCGGCTTCAATTTTCCATGCGTCGAATTGGCTACTGGAGATTGAATTTCAATGCAAGTTCCGAACGGAAATAAGTCAAAATTGTATCTCCTGTAATCGAAGCCATGGATTGACAGATGGAATATCGACAGTGGTGGTCAGCAGCACAACTTGTTCAAGTCAAAGCGAGTTAAATGATCGGATCACCGATAAAAACTCTGAACAGAACTTTGAACGTTACCCGGCGGTGGTGTAATTAATGCACTTGCATATTTCTCGAACACTCCAAAATATAGTTAATGAGTCACCATTTTAATGTCACAAACTTAAACAGAAAACAAAACGACCTACAAACGGTGAAATGGAATAAATTGCGACCGGTTTACGATCGAACTGCAAGACTTGCGTTCGAGTGACACACATCAATCATCATCAGCCTTCATTGGTACGCGCGGTCTCATTATTGAGATCAACTTCCTAACATATACCTAAAAGTATACAAAAGCTGAAGGCATTGTTTTAATAGCTATGTAATTATACTTAAATGTAGTTCATAAAATATTGTTCAGACATCAACCTTGTAGAGGGACAATCCGAGAAACAATATGAAGTCCGTGTTGATATTGTTATAAGGAACATAATTTATCCATAACACATTAAAAAAATAAATGTTAGGCTGAAGAAAGACATGAAACAGCTAATGGTCGGTCAAGTTCGGTTGGTTTACGTTGTGGTGGTGGGTTGTGGTATGATGTTGTCAAAGTGTGGTGTGGGTTATGTGTGCGCGAATGATGAGCCTCGTCCTTATTGCCGGAGCCGGGGAACCTTCTCCGCTTGCTGGAACACGGGATACGAGTTGAGTTCACGCGGGCACGGCCGCCCGTCGGGTGGTCGAGCGTGGGGCGGGGCCGAGTCGCTAAGGTGGGCGTGCGGTCCATTGTCCGAGGCACTGAACATGCCACGAGACAATCGGGTCATGTTGCATTGCACGACCGGGGCTCTCGCATTCACGTGATAATGCCGTAAAGTGACAGCTATCGCTGTGGCACTTCTGCATGACAATTATGCGGATATTTATGGGCGCGTAAAATATAAAAAAGCATCAAATCGGATACTACGTACACTGAGGTGGCTATAACAATTGCCGTTTCCCGCTCAGCTATACACAATGATAAACATTTGTTGTTATTGCTTACTTTGTTATCTCTTTGTTGCCATGTAAATTTCCAGTATCTTTTGTAGGTATAAATAAGTTCATGTGTTGTCATGAATCACGATTTCAATGAGTGTTACTTGTCCTTCTTTCCGTCTCGCCTCAAAAGTGCGAGGTAGTATTTAGATTCGGTGCCGCCCTAGGCCCTTTAGATCTGGCCCCCTGTTTAATTCGTCTAACTAAGCCTTTCCTTTTAACCGGCCCTAAAATCATATCCCCCGTGAGGGCCAAATCAAAGGGCACAGTCTAACTGCCAGGGGCTGTAATTGAAACAAAGAAAGATTTCTTTTGATCACAATAACTTGGGTCAGTAACATTACAAACAAATGAATTATACAATACTACTGTAATCGTAGAGGTGGCCACTCAGCATTTGCCATACGAATATATTGGATTTAACATAATGATGCGACATCATATTTTTAATTATTATTAATATATTGCTAATATAATTGATAATATAATCGTGAACAATATAAAGTAATCATGTTAATTCTAGTTTCTGGGTAAGCTCGCTCATATATTCTTTATATTTCTTTTGATGTTACGCTAATAATAACAATAATAATAATATCTGCGGACTTATCACACCACGTTAGTTTAGCCCTGTGCTAAATACCGTAAAACTTGTGTTACAGGTACTAGACAACTACTAGAAATATATTTAATATTTTTCACAAATATAAGAAATTTTATATATTTGAGATTTTTATTACAGAAATACATATATCCTAGGCGGATACATATGACCTAGGCGGGATTCGAACTCGCGATCTCCGGCGTAACACGCGGACTAACAGCCACGTTACCCACTGAGCCAACCGGTCATCAAACATATAGTCAGCTTACAACCACAATTGTCTGTAAAATGTCTCCTTGTTACACACCTTGTGCAACCGGATTTTAAAATCGATATTAATTTAAAATACATCTATTGTTAGAGCCACTAATAGTTAATGTAAGACCATTATTATTCAAAGTAATTATCCGCGTCAATTACGAGGAAATAGTTAAAAAAAGATTTGAGACAATACTTCGATAGTACTGAATGTTCATGTAGGTCGTAGGATAAAGGGTGACCCCGTTATTAGACAGTACAAAAATATTTCCTCCTTTGTTCAATTATAAAAACCGAGTTATAAACATATACTAAAAGCATGCGTCAGTTCATTGTATGAATTCGAAGAAATTTTGTAAAAATATATTCACAGCTGAACGTAGGGATTCAATGAACAACAAGAAAGTTCGCCTATTCGTAATGAAGTTTTGTTTAATTGTTACAAATTTCCTGTACCTTGATTATGGATATTATGACAAACATGTAGTGGGAAAGCGTGAGTTCTCATGTCAATTTCTGTGCGCCGTGGCCATAAAAAGCGGAAGCGATGTAATAACAGCCATTCTCCGGTGCGAGCGACTTCGGTACAGAGTAAAAAGTTTCTAATGTAAATCTAAATATGTCTTATTGAAAAGCATCGGGATCCTTCTCAAAATTGGGCAAGGATTCTTCCACAGCTCATTTTTTTTTTATCAAATAAATTATTTCTTTCTCTTTATTTCTTGGCCCTCCCTTGAAATAAAGCGCGTGGCGCGTGGTGTGACAAAAAATAAGAGTATAATCATGTGAAACATAACTCCAGCGTAACGCTTTATCGCTTGCTTATGTCGCTTACGTCTTCACGGAGAACAAAAAGTCTACACTAGCATATTTTAAAGATAATTAAATTGTAGTTTACTTATTTGTTTGTGTTCTCAATAGATTAAATATAAGTAGACCAATTATCACAACAAATGGTGAAATTATCAAAACTAAGTAGAGAGTGGTTTTCTAGATGTTCTAGAAAACTAAATCATTAGACGCCAAGTAGCGTACGTCCTCGATGTCAAGTGATAAAATATGCTCTATGTGGGAGGACAAAACAATAGAGAACAATTATTTAAATACGTAGTAAGCAGTGCGCGTGCCTGGATTAGCATACACTTCATGCTGCCTAATAATTAACTATAATGTGATCTCACCATAACAAATGTGTATTCAAACCATGAAACGACAACCCTAATATCCATAGACAAATGGATTGATGTCAACTGTCAAAATTAAAAAGAGAACTGTGAAAAGGACTTATGAGTCTCCGCGGGAGATCAGAAGCAAAAAATTCAAATCATTGAAATCATAAAGAAAGAAAGCAAGGCTTTATAAAAAAAAAATGTGTAACATTTAAGATGATTTAATATAAAATCTTTAACCCTCCATATTAGATGTTTCACATCGAAAATGGTATTTGAAATTTATTTAAAGTGTCTTAGACATACATATCTCCATTAATATAAGTATCTAAAACGAGATAAATAGCTTTTGTGACCTTCCTTATCTAACTAGGCCACTAACGTCATTTGATAGCAATTATTAGTTCCATGACCAATATATTTGATTGTGTTTTTATTTCTTTGTCTTTTGTCGAATCTCCATTATCCAGCCAAGTTCGTCACGTTGACTTCACATTCGATGATATTATTGACAAAACGCTAACGACCGTTCGTCCAAAATAATGATGTGAAGTCAGTGAACTACTTTGATAAGGAGTGACATGGAAACGTCATTAAATGTTAGTATATAGTAATGTATCCCTGTTGTTTATAATGACTGAATGCTAATAGTGCGTCCGATCTTGGATGTAATACGTATAATGTGTACATATTACATCTAAGATCACCATTATGGCACCTTTATGAAATATTATTGTAACATCTTGCCTGTGGCTTACGCCCTATCATTTTCATTTCCAGTGTTTTAGCCTGCTAGTGGGAGACCAGTCCAAAGCCACGCCATTTAATCCTGGAATGTTAATGTTATTAATTTTCAATCAACTATAATTTCAATGTAGATAATTGGAATTTACAAAAGCTATATTTATGGTCTTTCTCATTTCCTTTTTGTTTAATAATGTTTACGTGATGACTTAATCGCATGCGGGTTGAATAAGAGATCTGTGCCGCCGACGATAATGACGGTGGAATAATAATAACCCGTTATTGCGTCAATTGGTCCCAATAGATAGCGAAAACTTGATAGAAAGATTAATTATTAACACATTACCTATGTTAGCCATTATTTGATTTTTTTTAATCTCGAGTGGCGATAATGAATATGTTATATCTATTCACTCTTTGGGCAGATAAATTTAACGTTTGCTGTACTTGTTGCTGTGCTATGACCTAGATATACAACTGATTATGCAATGATAAAAAGCCATGTGTTCTTTTTAATCACAATTCACAGTCGTGGGGATTCACCACATAGACACTCTGCTCAGAGATTATATATGATGTAGATGTATATAGTACCTAAGTAAGATTTTTTAAACTTTGATTTAAAAATTTTATATTCTCTTTATTACCCGCAACTACTGGCTCATCATGCAGGGCCTACCCGTGCTATGTTGCTTGTGCGCCGGACGGTCGTCAATATACATGTTTCTTTATCCTTCTACAGTTGCCGACTAAACTACCAAAGCGCAGCTGCAACTGCTGAAGCGGTCAACCTGAAATTTAGCATACAATCAGTTTTTCAGACCTAGCAGAAAACATTTATGAAGATTTCGTACCGAAGGGGGGAGGAATGAGGGTTGTAAATTTGCATGACTTACGTGTATGAAACGGCAAGGCACAGTTAGTTTGAAATGTTTGCCTTTTTCGCAGTAGTATAGTATTGTATGAAGGAGTACCCATATTTGAATTCTTTCCGAAGTGGATCGGTGAGGTACCTCTTCCTCATAAGCAGCGGCACACCGTGAACAGGAGCTTGTCCAGTTGTGCACATGTTTGTGAGCCGGCAGTCCCTTCGGAAGACTCTGAATGTTCCTTCCCTATATGCTATAAAAAGGATTTTAGCGTGTAAAAATTTAAGTGCCCATGTAAGAAACGTAACATTTGGTACTCTGTCCTTTTTGCTTACCCTATTAATACTTGTTATCGTAACATTTAAATAACAGGAATAACTTATTTAAGTAAATAATTTATTTCATACAGATAAGATCTCTAACTTATAAATTACGAACGCGGTCGGTGGTGGTTATGTATGGACAGATATTTTTTCTTCGGTAGATTTGTACAGGATACTTCGGTGGGATTTCACCTCTTTTTGAAGAAATATATATTTTGCTTGATCAGTTTCTTCGAAAATAACGAAGAAGTAAAGAATATCAATAGAAAATAAAATGTATTCGTGCAATGGATCTAGGTGAACGCGGCGCGATCCTTATAAATATTCATTCATATTTGCATAGCGGCTCACCAATGCGTAGTCAAAACTTATAATTAACTAGCAGTCTCCCGTCCGCTAAAATAGCCTATTACCATCTACGATCCCGTAACGAATGATCAGGGACCGTTGCCGTCTATACATATTATAGAACCAAATTCCCAAAACTGTCAGTGTCGATTTTATGAAAATCTATGGTCCAATTTTCATCTGATTTTAGCCAATGGATAGAGACTCGAGAAAGCTTTTAGTATGTAATTTGTTAAGATAGCAATCCGGGTGAAGATACCTAGCTCTATTAATATTGATAATATAATTATAGAAATAAAAATAAATTCGATCTCAACATTGTACACTATTGGCTATCCACAAGATAATATCCACAGCCAGGGAAGGAGTAAAAAGTAAGCAGAGACCACCTCACGAACGGCACGAAACGCGATAACATAGCGCCGTCACTTTTGAAGCGATGTTATGTGAGCGAGAGGTACCTCGATCATGCCGCCTCTATTCGGCTACAATGCAACAATTGTATTCATTAAAACATTTTTTATATCATAGGTGGGCAAACGTGCTCCGACGGTGTTATTCGAAGGGTATCTCCCCGGGTCCTGTTGCCTGCATACCCGGGACCCTCCACTAATAGCGGCTGAAGGCTCCCGTAGGGGTTTAGTTGGTATTGCTACCCAATGACCGAGTCCAACATAGGTCTGGGGGTCTACCCGGGCTCACAGGTATCATGCGTAAATGCATTCCCTTAGACAACCAAAAAAAAGGGTATCTCCCCGCTCTTGCCGGCCTAATTCCACTGCAATGATCCACGGCACTACTAAAATATTACTGTTAGATAAGGGATAGAACGTCGTTTTTTCCTTTTGTTCTTTTTGTTACTGGGCAGTTATTGATAAAGGCTTTAGTATCATCATAACATTATCAGTATTATCTTATATATTTGTTTCTTAACTTTGTTACCAGGCCGTTTACACAATTTATATCAAACTATATTTTTGTAGGGAATGATTCTTCACTGTTACAGTTTCACACCATTTCACTCCTCATATAGTTTTCATACCGAAAGCTGTAAATCTTTTCGCTTTGTTACAATATTTTAAAATATAACAACACTCGAAACTCTTTGGTATCAATAATTCAAAAATAGAATTCCTTATAACTTAATAGAAACTCTTTGGTAATAATACAAAAAAACGAACTCCTTAAAACGCAATGTGCGTTCGTTATAAGGAGATTAAAATCATTCGGCTAGTTAGCACAATTCAAGTAAAATCAATATGTACTGGGGTCACATAAATAAAAAGTAACTAGTAGCTAGAGCGTGCGTGGCGTCACCATGAATTTGGGTGTAGAGCCAATCGATAGGAGAGACCAATGTCTTGTGTCAAGGGCCCCGTAATTTACTACACAACGGAGCTGCCCTATACAAGGAGCCTTACTACCAGCAATTTTCAATGAAATGATCAAGTAGGCTTACTATTCTGCTATATTATTCCCGGTTATAAGACTAACAAGACTTCTTTGCAATAGATCATTATTATCTACGTTTCGCCCTCGTATCCTCGTATACACATAAGCGTAGAATGTTAAATTTTGAAGGAAATCGATCAGGCTTTATTATTTCGATTCACAGATAACTTTTTTCAGGCGATTAAAAAACCATTTTGGCTGTTGCTCGCTCTATGAACATTAAACTCCCCTCAATTATTTTTTCCTAAATATGTCTTATGTCTAGATAGACGTCCAAATCAGTACCAAATCTAGGGAACAAAATCTATAAATTATATAATTCATTCGTTACTGCGTGACTGATTGGCTGACAGACAGACAACGCACAGCCTACTACTGAACGTTTCTTAAGTTCAGTAGCAGGCTGTGCGTTGTCTAGAATGTCTGTTCCCTGGCGAATGGGAGCACGAGAGAGGATTTTTTGAAGTTTCACGCTGAAGGGGTTGAAAGTTATGAAAACCTATATGAAAGTGTTACACCGTAGAACCTAGCTTACACGGCTGAAATTGCGTGGATTTCATATAATATACATTTATCCTGTAACAATAAAGAATGACATTGTTATTATAATTATACGCTTCACGTCGTATTAAATCATTTGCATGATGCATTCGTATCAATTGTTTTGACCATTGCGCTCCCACTTATACACCATATAATTTATATTACTAGACGTTATAACACACTTAATAATGTATGTATGTATATATATATATATATATATATATATATATAATAACATAAAAACATAAATATTTCTTTAATTTCTCATAATTCATTGTTATTCGTCTTAAATAACTATTGTTTGTGCATAATTATTGTACCGAGAAGTGTTTGTATTTCACTAGTGATGACTTCGATGAATAACAAGTTCGTCCTTGTAATTTTTTCTTAGGTACCTACTGTTGTCAAGTTTTTTTTTCTTAGGTACCTACTGTTGTCAAGTTTTTTTCTTAGGTACCTACTGTTGTCAAGTTTTTTTTTCTTAGGTACCTACTGTTGTCAAGTTTTTTTTTTCTTAGGTACCTACTGTTGTCAAGTTTTTTTTCTTAGGTACCTACTGTTGTCAAGTTTTTTTTCCTTAGATACCTACTGTTGTCAAGTTTTTTTTTTCGTAGGTGGTACTGTTGGCGATACCATTGCATTTCCCATAAAAATTCCTCCGGTTGGTACCTAATATGTTAGCCAGTTTAATTTGGTGGTATAACAATAGAATGCGAAGATGGCAAAATGCTCGAGCCCCAGACGGCCCTCCTGCCTGGGTGAGTTCCCTGGTGAGAAATAACGCCTTGACTAAGGCTCTTCATGTTGCCATCCATCCGAGGAAATTATGACGTATTCAATTTATGGTCATTTGACAGAGCCAACGTCATTTGTTAAGAGGCGTCATATCGCAAGAACAAGAAAATTTTTAAAGTAGGTCTTCGCCCGTGAACACCAGGCCTCACCAAATTTCATACTAAAACCTTCCACCGAAATCGCACAAATCGCATGAAAATCCGTTCAAAATATTCAGAAAAAATGGGTCACATACATGTGTACAGCTTTTGGGGACTTTGTTTCATAAATTTATAAATTTGCATTTACAAGCTATCTTTGCTGTATGATATGTCAACCGTCATTTGGTAACTGTCCGATTTCAAAAACATTCGTGCCCAACAGTACAACGCTTTAGGATCGCGGATTGCATTATGTTACATCCAAACTAATATTATAAAGAGGAAATATTTGTTGTTTACTCGTTTGTTTTCATTAAACAGGGACCCAAACTACTAGATCGAACATAGGCAATATAATATTTTCTAAAATGTTAGAGATCAGTATATAATGTTACCATAGGTGTGAAGAAAAATCAAAATAAAGCGTTATTTTTGATGTAATAACTGTAGAAATCATTGGCAACCAGTTGCCCCGACGAACGTCGTTCCGCTGTAAATTGAATTTGTTGCCCTGCGTGAAATATTCGCGAGGACGAAATTTAATTTTATATTTCTTGCCATATTTTGTTAAGTAACCGTGCGAAGCATTCCTAGTCTCATTCAAATAGAAAAGATAAAGTAGCTCAAGTATAACTGGTCCTACGTTTTCCCTCTAACTCGATCTTGGTACTTAAGGACTGCTTATGTAATAATACTAAACTCGTCGTCCCTTTCGCTAGGTGTAGACATAACTTGTTCCTTTTGTGAGGTTTTATATTTAACGAATTTAATGAATATTAAAAAATATTCTTCATGGAAGGGTTCATGTCCATTAGGCTGGTATTCCACTCGTCAGTGTCAATGTATATTTGATTAAATAATTTGAACGACTTGGCAACATCGAAACTTTATATATGATTAAAATATGTGAGATATATATATATATATATATATATATATATATATATATATGCACCTTCTTCCAATTTTCCAACCACAAAAAATACACATAAACCACGGATATTTGGCGAGTGAAATACTAACTCGAATGTGTATGTATAGTATTTCGAATATGTATATATAGATATAGTACCTCTAAAAGTCTCATTTCTCATTTACACATACGTGAGGCACGTGATTGCATACTACTCATTACTTTAAATTACTTGCTTAAATATTAAGTAACAAATTATTATTCTTTTAAGTTTCGTCGTGTTATTATTTAGTCATTATAAATACAATTATTTCGCACATTTCAAATCATATCACTCAACAATTGCAGCAATCTAATTTACTTTTTTTATTTGTTACAGTTAAAGAAAAGCAAGCATCATGTCGGATAAAGCCCATCCTAAGATGGAAGGTTAGTATTGTTTAAAAGATACGAAGGTTGTCATTATATTATGGCGAATTAATTATAATTGTTGAATTATAACAACATCCGGTACAAACAAGAAGAACATAATCATCAGCCAGACGACGTCCACTAATGGAGCGCCAGAGATCGCGGTCACGATCCACTTCCATCCACCGGTTTCCCGCCACCTTTACCATATCTTCGATCCACCATCTTAACACTTTTCCAACATAATTATCGAGAATTGACGGCTACCCTGTCGGTTTTCGTGAGGTTTGCAAGTCCGAACCCGACGGGATAGCTAGTAATGAGGGCATGTCCACTGGTTACGTCTGCATTGATAGACAGCAGTTTCCAGTTACTATTCGAATGTCCGAATGTAAAGCACGATTATTTTTTTGGCAAGTATCATGTAATAAATGTAGCAAAAAGAAAACTAAGACACGTGGAGGTTATACTTTAAAAACCAATCTGTTTCTGAAGTGAAAGATGCGTATGTGACGTAAGCGCTTTAGAGCGTACGTTATACCGGTTACTGTTTCACAGTTTTATTCCTCATATTTTTTTCATACCAGGCGTATTAATTATAGATATTCTTTTACCGGCAAAAATAATTAAAAAAAAAAACATTGGAAAAGTCATATTTGCGTTTTTTATTTCAAAATTCGCAGTATGTGTATGAATATTTAAAAAAATTCAAGCATTTAACAACATAATAACGAGATAAAACAAATTACGTTAATTGCCATTTTATGCGATTTTTCAAGGATGTTGATAAAATGAAGAGTGGCGTAACCGACCGAAGAGAAAATTGTATGTAAAATAAAATACCTTACTACTTGCATGACATGTAGGTATAGAATATGTATTCAAATAAACCAAAGCATTATTACTTTCATCTAATGTTTTTATCAAAGCAAATGAAGTTTACAAATGAAATATATTGAAGGTGAAATTTTGTTTTCTTGTTCATACTTTCGCTTTCCTAACGATACTAACCTATGACAATTCAATATCGTAATTATTGTCTATATTGTCATACGTTGCACTATGTGTGTATATGATAGGTCATGAGAGTGTTTGGCCCTGGTTCAAGATGGTCATGAAATGTGGCCGCACAGTGGCTGAGATGGTTCCACATTTATTGTACCGGATTATTGGTTTTGGCGCTATAAATATTCGTGCAAACAAAGCGGTAGAGATGAACGTTGGAACGGTATAGCTACAAACTGTCTTATTCAAAAATTTTGTGATATCCACATTTAGATAAATAGATAGATAATTCTGTATTATGAAAGTAGGTATAACTTTATCTTAATTTATAAAATATTGTCTGACGATGTTTGTCCTGGCTAAACTGCGGAAACAATGGACTAATTGTAAAGTGAGTATCATAACATAGTGTTACCTATTGCCGTAGCGACACGCCCAGACGTGTACAGAAAAATCTCTGTCTCTGTCCTTCTTCGCGACTACTTTAATGATTTTTACAAAATTTGTCCACTTTGAGTAATTATGGCCAAATTAAATTATAGGTTATAATATTTTACCGATATATATATATTTTTGGTCACCCGACGAGGTGTTGTCGAATAGTCGTCTAGTATCAAAAGTACGTTGGAAAAACCTGCAAGTTGGAAATGGAAACAGTTGTTTTTTCTGGCAAGTACTGAGACGCGATGTCTACAAACATCCACACTTACGAAAACTATTTAGATTTTAAACAAACTTTTATTTTGCTTCGTTAATATATAGAGGGAGCAAATGAGTAATTGGATACATGACTACCGGCGCCCACAGACATTCGCATTATAATGCTGATTCGTTGCCCCCTTTTCCTTCTCCCCCTTCAAAGGCCGGCTACTCGCAAATCATACTAAACGCGGCAGTGTATCTTTCATTTTAAATTGGTGTAATGTGAGCGACAATTACATCCCCAGTCGTGCGGGGCTAATTCGGCTACAATGCAGTATATTGCCACCTCTCACTAAAAAATGAGATTGCAAATTTTATATTTGATGATATTACAGGTAAAGCTCAACCAAATCCGCTAGTACATAGAGACTGCAGTAGAGCATTTATAAATCCCTTTAACTTGCATTTGCAAAGCAATGTGTTTAAAAACATGTAGTAGCTAATTGAGCTATAGCTTATAATTACCATACTCACGCATATGCACAATAAAACGGGATGGGTTTTTTTTACTTTTAAATAATGCTATCCATATTCCCTTTCTTAAGGTTACCACCATAAACCAAAACAGAAATGGGTGACAAAAAGGGACAACAAAGATAAAGCACACTAAATACTCAAACTAATGGGGGTTGCAAATCAAAATAAGCAATCATGTTCAAATCAAACAAATGCCTTGCATGCGCCTGTAACATTAACACCTATGTTGAGTAATTAATTACTCACACGCCTAGGGTCACCAAACATTTACTTCCTATTTTTTTTCTTTTCTTATTTTTTTTTTAAATTACACATTTACCGGCACATAAAAAGGTCTATCACGTATACGCAAGACAGACGTATGTCGCAAGACATCGTCTAATACGTTGTAGCATTACAACGTTGTTGTAACAGATGATGTACATACTACTAGCTCCGTGATGTTATAAAACCGTATATAATGTATACTAATTTAATATAATTGAAGAGATTTTTTTTCGTTTGCCTGAACGCGGTTATCATTAAAACTGCAACACGGATCTGAAAAAATCTTTTGGCGTAAGATAGCTGTATTAGTGAAGAAGGTTTAGGCGATACACCGTGGAAGGAAAGGATGCCGTTAGTTAGCTTTACAAAGACAAACGATTTGAGTGTATC
Source organism: Eumaeus atala (assembly GCA_017140195.1). Taxonomy (NCBI): domain Eukaryota; kingdom Metazoa; phylum Arthropoda; class Insecta; order Lepidoptera; family Lycaenidae; genus Eumaeus; species Eumaeus atala. The sequence goes on from JAFELO010004362.1 coordinate 30,374, forward strand.
TAACGCACCTAAACGGGTATAATCTAAGGTAATTATTGTAAAGATTATATAAAAAAATCGATGTTCGTACTTGATCATGAATTTGCATATCTAATAGGTTTGCGTATGTTTACCGCCTTCAATTTCAGCCATCATAGTCACTAAATGGCTCTGACTGCTGAAAGCATGATTATAATTCATAACAAAATCTTAGTTCGAATATCCTAGTCTTGAGAAATGTCCATAAAAATTCAAAAGCCTGTACGTCCTAGTGAGATCCGGTAATGCGATTGTTAGCAAGTACGTGCTTCGTACAGAGCGTCATGAGTAATTACAATAGGCTATGATACAACGCAATAATTAGTTGCGCATCACCTGTTAAGTAACACGACTCCATGTAATGTACGAGTTACAAAGTGAATAAGCTATTACTTATAGATGGTACTATGCTCCATTGTAATGGAATTGGGCCGGCTCGATCGGAGAGGTGCCTCCCTTCTATGACACCGCCGCAGAGATATGGCTACGATGTCATTTTTGGTGCGGTTTGTGAGTAGCTGGTGGCACATTCGTGAAGGAGAGCAACGTGTCTACCGGTAGTCGATAAAGGGCACCGATTGTCTCTCTATTCTATATTAAAAATGCTAAAGCGGAACACCACGCGTACGAAATAAATGATTCTTTATTTGTGTGGTTTTTTACAAATGATTGCAGCAATAACAAAATCAACTCGTTAGTACCTAATCATTAATTTTCTAACACAATTAGGCCATCAAAATTATCATTCACGACCTCATTTTTTGCTGTTGCTTAGTTATTACGTGTATAATTTGCAAGCCAAATTATCCTACAAATTGGAACGTCGTCTCGGTCCTACGCTTAGAAATTGTTAAACCACACCAAAATTGACAATTCTTGAAAAAAATCTTTTACGCCCGATAGAAACGAAGGGACCACAAAATTAGTTTCATATTGATAATTCTGATAAAAGACTGAGACCTTGTACCACCTATATAGACAATAAAAAACTGAAGTGTCTGCCTGTTTGATTTTTTGTTTATTTTAGCGTGCTGATCTCAGGAACGCCCGAATTGTAAAATTATTTTTGTGTTGAATAGTTTCTTTATAATATTTCATTTCTTTCTCCTTTTCCTAGGAGTAATGAAATGTTCCACATATTTCAGAATTTATTTAACTTATAGTAGCTCCATGGAGCCTAAACACCTCGTCGTGTGACGTGAAACGCGGTGTAAGGAGCCTACAACAAGTAGAAATTATTAAGTCCGTTAATCTCCATGCATGCGTCGGGAAACTTTACTTTTTAAAAATTATTTCAATCTCAATTAAATCCAATATATATACATATATTCAAGTTTTATATAATTTCTTGCAGATAACCCAAAGATTCTATCGGGACCAGTATTAACCAATTCTCCCAATGCCGTTCTATCGAAGACCCTTCTCGGCCGATACAATGACCTCCCGCTGCCCGCTGACAAGATCCTGGCCACGTACATCTGGATCGACGGCACCGGCGAAAATTTGAGATGCAAGGACCGCACCCTCAACTTTATCCCCAAGGCCCCCAAAGGTATACTTATAATTCGATACTAAAACTATTATTATATTGCTAACACTATCATAAGTAACACATGCATATAAAAACAAAGAGGTATCTATATTAATAATATAGAGCTGAAGATTCTCTTTGTTTGATCGTACTAATCTCAGAAACTACTGGCCCAAATTGAAGAATATTTTTGTGTTTAATAGGTCCATTCATCGAGAAAGCCTATATCATTAGGCTACGGCTGATAGGACCGGTGTTATGTGTGTGAAACCGAGGAATGATGTTACTTTATAACATTCATTTTAACAATATGGGATACGTATAACCTTTCATTATAATTTCAAATTTAATGTTTATATGAATGATGCCCTATTGTAGAGCAACTTAAATATGGATAAAATCACAAGCAATATCCATATATCTTATTTCTTTACGGAATCGAATGACAGAGTTTTGGAAACAAGTTTTGTAAACAAATATTACATATTACAATAAACTGCTTTTGCCACCTTTTAGTCCGCGTTTATTTTAAATAGGATTTATATTATTAGAAAAAGTAAATATATCGCGTTGTTTATAAAGTATCAAAATATGGAGAGTGCATTTATTGTCAAATCAATATTATTGTATCACTGAGGTAGGTACATGTATACAGGTAAAAACAGGGAGTGAAACCGTCTCGCATATGGTCTGCTTGTTATCGTCAATAGAGCGTTTCCACCTTATCCGAACCGATATCAATATCGGCACGGATGTAACTCAGATAACCGACATTTGAGCGAACGATACGAAAGGCTGATGAATTTTATTTGCAATTTTAATTGCTTTAATGCAGATGTCGCCATCGCTACCGATACCAATACCTATTTGGATAACGTAGAAATGCGCCAATATAGTTCGGATGAAAGTAGTTGTTAATGATTACAAACAGGTACCATTATTTACGAAGTATATTGTATTAATGTTTTTATTCGTACAGAAATTGGTCTCATATTGTACTGTACTATTTTATATTGAATAAAATATTAAAGAAATAAATAAGTAAATAAAATAAATACACATTTACATGATTAAAAATATAATCTTAAGAAGTGTTAATCATTACTATGGTATATTCTCTCACCTACATTAAAACGCGCTCTCGCATCTGCATCAAATGTTAGAATCAGCACAACTCTCGCGAGCAGCCTTGTATCAGTTAGTAAACATTTTCATTAATGCAATAGTAAAATGTTGTTGTGTTGTAAGAAAGCACATTAATCGAGGAAGGAATAATTTTTTTATATCCACATGATTACTATGCCGGCTACTCACAAACCGCACGAAACGTGACACTGAAGGTGTCTTATTACGGTGATATTATGTGAACGAGAGGTACCTCCCCGGTCGTGCTGGCCCAATTACGTTGCATAGGAGGAGGTAGTGTCATGCACTATGCATGACACTACCTCCTCCTATGTAGCAGGACACTACTTCTTTCTGAAATATGGCAATAGGCTATATTACACCATCACTCGCCCAGTTAAAAGTTCTGCTATATCAAACATTGTATGAAAAAACGTCAGATGAATTAAATTACAATTTTGTAGACAAACTGACGAGAATTTTAGAAGAAATTGCCGACAAATGTATGGAGGATACATTTAAGCATCTAAAAGCATCTTACGCGACGTATTATGAACAACCACATTTTGCTCAGATGTCTCTAGAAAAGGCATTTGATATAGAGTGCATAGCAAGAAGCACGAACAAAGACAGTTTTAATGAGAATTTAAAAGGTTTCTCATCAATATTGTTGCAGTCTTAGAAATGTAGTTTTCATTCGATTGTAAATTGGACTTTGATTAAAATTTGTAGTTCTTTAAACTTTGATTCTCATAGAATAATGGAATAGATGTAAATAAATTACCTATTTTGTTGTCATGATGTCGGACCTTGTCATGATGAATGACCTTGATAACATTCGTATTGTTGCCAGGGTGATTTATCACGGAGAATTCGTAGATAAAGCGGGAAATTTCCGTTGTTCAAGATGCGACAATATTAGTTGTTATGTGCCGAGTATTTCGACAGTACAATATACTTTGGTTATTTCTTTATTGCATTACAATTACATTGCTATGATATAGTATGCAGCGCCGGATTAAGGTCTGTTGGGGCCCAGCTTGGCGTTGTGAGGGGCCAACTATTTAATCAATAATTTATTTTTGAATTTTTTTAATGAGCACATCAGACTCCTAAGACAAGTTGGGCTCCGGGTCTCAGCTCACCCTAATTAGGGTTAGTTGTCCAGCGCTGGGTAGCATGCAATGTTTAGATGTATTGCTTGGTTTATTATAAATTCATGAAAAAAAATATATGAAGCCGAATACTCGAGTATTTTTTTTTAGATCAATCGTGTAGCTATATCTATCGGGGTTTATGGCAAAAACCAAGGAATACATATTGCACGTGTGGACACTGTGCTATAGCCGGGAGCACCATTGAGCTGTAGGTATTTTGCCACTCAATTTTATGCCACTGTTTTAGATAATATATATAAATAGTAATTCATTATAACGAAAATTTATTTGGTCGTTGATTGTTTCATTTTAATTTAGAGCTCCCGATATGGAATTTCGACGGCAGTTCTACAGGGCAGGCGGACGGACACAACTCGGATACATTCCTCATAGCCAGGGCCATCTACAAGGACCCGTTCCGCAGGGGTAACCACATCTTGGTTATGTGCGACACTTACAAGTACAACATGGAACCTACTGGTACTTACTATTTAATATATTATAAATAATCCATTTAATATTTCGAATATGTCCTTTTTCTGGGATTACGATATATATTTTTTATTAATTTATTTAGACTCTCTAGTATATGTTACATTAATAATTAAAAATACTCAGTAGTTGTGTTGATGGAGCCAAGTGCACTCACAGTTTAAGGAAAGCGCCGCATGCGAATATACTGAGATTTCTTGGGTATAATTTGAAGGAATTGAAGTAGAAAAGAATCATCGTAACTTAAACGTTTGTAGCCCTTTTGCTTCCCTTCAAAGTAGTAGAAGGCGTCCTCGAAAAGTGCGAAATGAACGGAAGGCGATGGTGATGCCCTTCTGTCCACTTTGTCGTCTGATCCCCGTGATAGTTACTGCGAAGGGTTATTATGAGGAGGTTTATGAGTGTCCTATCTTATGGAAGAATATAGGGGCATGAAACACATCTGCACAACAATTACGAGGACAGTCGCCAAAGGGGGCGTATCTAGTTTTCCCTTTCCTTTATACTATCAAAAATATTTTCTAATTTTCTTGTATCACTTTCCAGAAACGAACAACCGCATAAAATGCCTAGAGGCGTCAGACAAGTGCAAGGAGGACGAGCCGTGGTTCGGTATCGAACAGGAGTACATCCTCCTGGACGCGGATCTCAGGCCGTTCGGTTGGCCCCCGGGCGGCTGCCCCCCGCCGCAGGGGCCCTACTATTGCGGCGTCGGCGCCAACAAGGTCTTCGCCAGGGATCTCGTTGAGGCACATTACAGGTAAACGCAATTTGGATGGCTCTCTGACATGCGAGTCAGATTTTTTTATGTTATGATATGTTTGTAGGGGGAGAAAATAGAAATCAGAGCATTTTTTTATAACTACCAACGCCCGTAAACATCCGCATGATAGTTATGCAAATGCGCTATCCTCCTTTGCTCCTACTCTCCAGCGGGTCATCCCTGTTCTCCATTGATATCCATGATACGACCATTGATGAGGTAGTGCCATGACACTAGATGCGCGGGCCACAGGGATACCTATCGCTTAAGTGATACCATCGTGAAGAAACAATTATGTCGCCGCGTTTGCGTATTTCCGGTGGCTCCTTGGAAAAAAAGACATGATCCATGACAGCAATTATGCGGACGTCTATGGACATCGACAGGAACTTAACTGCTCGCTTGGCCTGACAATAAAAAACCACAGGGAGACACGGTCATCATTTGGACTACTGGTCTCCCTTTGGTACTGGCTCGCAACAAGGTATTTCCTGACGATGCATAAACCTTACAAAACGCAACACATCTACCTTCACTCCAACATTATGTAGTGTGGGAAATACTACCTGCCCTGTGCCATATGCCGGTGGGGTACGCCATTGTGTCATAGGGGATACTTTCGTAATGGCGGCATTTAAGTCGATAGCGGAGTGTTATTCTTAACAAAATGTATATCAATAGGAAGCATTTTTTAGGAGTCCTCTGTGATCCTTCACGTCTAATAGGCACCCTTTTACTACTGGTGTAATACTCCAGTACTTACTGGACTAGAACAATTAACATTGAGGAAACCTGCAGTACAGCAT
>JAFELO010004362.1:45211-57915 GCA_017140195.1 Eumaeus atala
TTAAAAACACTTTTACCGACACGAAGATAATTAAGCTATCTTCGTGTGTCGGTGAAGTATTTTAGAACACAAACCTAAACATTTGGTATGATGCAAATATATCTTCCGCTTAAAATGACGTTGAAGGATTAACCTAATAAAAATACCATGTGCACAATGGATCCTAATCACTATTTTTAATAAAACACACGAAAATATATCCGAATATATTGTACATAGTATCTCTCCTTATATCTTTATAAAGGTCAACAAATTGACAAAAAAAAAAACATTTTTTTTTTAAATTTTCACAACTGTTTTCTAATCAGCTATTGTATTAACTATCCAAAGGCTGCCTATTTACACCATTTGTAGGAATAAACTATAAGTTTGACTAGTTGCCAAATACTTTAGATTTCTACACAAACAACACAAGTTAGAACTATTGTTCAGTAAACGGGTGGATGAAGACATATTGATTTATAATTAAATAACACATAGTATATATAGATATAGTACATTAATTTGAAAAGGTATTAAAACATTTACTACGTCTAACAAATAAATTTCACACGTGGAACATTTTAGTTCCAATTTTACGAATTGTGAATACAAAACGGACAAAACGTAACCATTGATAAATATAGACAATAAATGTTTATATTTTACTATATTAAAACTATAATCCTACCTTCCGCTCACGACACTATATTATACGGGCCATATTTAACCCTACCCTAGACAGATTAGGGTCAAAACGACCCACAACATCTTAACATATACCCACGGAGAACGCTTGATCCTACAAAACTCCAATTGCATCCTAGAAAGTAGGACAATTAGCTCAAATGTATTTTGGGAGGTTGTGTAGTCCCGAACCTATTCAGGCTTTAGACTGGCTCGATGGCCAGATGTACCTAAGTTTAACTTTCATATATTTATGTCAATGAAACATCCAACTCTTCGAGTTACGCTACCCGAGTATATATTAGAACATCTAATGATAATGTTAACATTAATAAAAATCTTCAAATACTACAGTACACGTAATAATATTTAAAACTAATACAATAGTAAAACTTATATAGTAGAAAACAATTTAGCAAAACATAAATAAAACTACGCCATCGTCCATTGAATTTTGTTTTATAAATTAATAAAGCAAAATTCGTATTCACTATTATAATAATTAATATAGAATAAAATGATATTTTTTAAAAAGTACCTACACATTCATGATGGTTCAAATCAGAGAAAACTATGTACACACAATCCACCAGAGACGAAAATTTCCCCAGACAGCTGCTAAGTTTAAAATGTCAAACAAAAAAATATTGTCAAACAAACAAACATAATTGTCAAATATAAAAAAGACAATTAACGTCACAGTGTTATTGACCGAGCTAGCTAAAAATATGATAATAAAAACGTCGCTATTTTTCAACACGTTTCAACCAGAAAAAAAGAGTGTAAAGACACTTCTAATAGAATTGACGTGATAGCATAGGCATATTAATAATACTCCAAGATGTTGATGGTTAATATGTACACATTGAAGATATGGGATTTGCTCAGCCTGGCCCGAGAGCTATATCTTTGCTGATCATGAAAAAGCAATATAAAGCATATCACAAACAATTAACGTACATAGAAAAATACTCCGTTATATTATTTAAACTCTGCCATAACACAACATTGAAATCCTACAGTAAATTGTCGAAATTCATGAAGACGGTAGATTATTAGACATTAGGTAGACATTACTTAATCATAACGTACAGTATAAAACTATACTGTAGGTGCAAGGAAATTTATACAGTACAACTTGCAGCTGACTTCACTATGTCAACTTTAAGTAAGGACAGTATGACGGAACAATCTTCGAATAGTAACTATACGGAAATTTATTACAAATAAACTTTAATATGGATTTAAACATTTCAAGTGTACACTATTCTCTTGTTCACACATTGTCTCTGTCGAAGAGCATGTGGGATCCTTTATACGACATAATTTTAATGACAGTAATTACCTTTTGCAAGAACTTCACATTGAATTACTGAACTTATACATACTTCATACGCATCAAAGCATTGACACAACAGCTCTGAACATATCGTAAATTACATATATACAGTGTTTACACAAGCACGAAAATAGTCCAATTTTATTATGAGGTTTAAACAATAATTTAGTGTATAGATAAGTTGTCTACTTTGTACCTAAATCTAAGAGAGTCTAGAGGGCCGCAGCATTTATATACATCAACAACATATATAACTTAATCTAATTGATTTGAAATTTGTTATTTAGAGCCGTTTAATAAAATTTATGAATAGCTAGACACATGCGGTAGCCATTCAGGTTATCGCATATTTATGGCTATTTGGAAATTTTATAAACTTATAGATTCCAAGAGTATCTTTACAGTTTCTTTGTCGCATCACTATGGCTTCAACTGTTGTAACATGAAGTTGACAATATAGCTAATATTATTATAACCGATTCTGGACCAACAGCGAGTAGTGATGGATGAAGGGTGTAGTAAATAAGTTTTCTCTGAAACCAAATAGCTGAATCGATAGTTATAGTATAGTCAGCTCACATTATTTATATTACCTATGTCAATAAAATTTGAAACGAAACACGGATTGTATCGAACGTAAACAGCATGGAAGTACTTATCGATATATCTATACGTCACTTTAACTGCCATTATAAGTTCTAGTCGCTCGAAGTAATGGATATCGAAGTTTATCGATGCCCATCTACCTAGGTCGCATCCCAGCATTATTCATGTGCATCATACACCCGGACATGATGAATATCATAAGCACAATGTAGAAGAGGATGTACGTTGAATAACACCGGAACAGGCATTCCTGTTATTCGAGCAATCGAGGATCAATCTCCTCGAAGTACTCCGTTAGTTAATTGTCCGGAGACGCGGAATACGACTCGTAGCTCACATTGCCCAAGTTGAATTTCTGGCAGTTGTCGATAACTTTGCGCGCCAGCTCTTTAATCTTGGAGTAAGCGCTGGGGTGGTCCAACAGATCGCGGAGGAGGGTTATGCCACCTTCCGTCTCTACCAGGTTGCAGTATTTCTCCGCTGGAAAAGAAAATACAGATATTGGTAAGGGATAGTTCTGGTGTTGAAAGAGCAACCGGTAAGTTTTTTGAACCGGACCTGAATTTATACTGTGGAAGCAAAGAGAAGCTCAATACAGCCGCATCAGATCGGAGAGTAAAACGAGGTTTGACCCCCCTCCCCACCATCGTGCATGACGGAGAGACGGGTCCCGAAATTAGAGCTAGCTAATCCTTTGTATATGATACAAAATGGCAAGTGAAATTTGTTCGTTAATGAACCGATTGGGGATCTTCGAATTTAATAATAAGATAGCAGTTTCATCCATCGCAGTCATTTATAAACGTTAAAAGTGCGTAATTTTTAACGTAAAGTGTTTGCAATATTGAGTTATTTTTAATGTTAAAATGATGTCTTTAGTTCTTTAGCATTAAAAACGAAAAAATGCGGCATTGTTGGGACTAACTTAGGAAGTCAGTTTTTTTTTAGTTAGTTTTTTACACACATTAGGCAGGAGTTCGTAAAGAGCGTAACATAACTTATTCGAGTCGACTCCCTTCGGTTATACTCGTCTTCTAGATGCACGCGCCGCGGTGTCAGTATGCATTAGCATTCCTGACAAATTTCTGTGGTCTCGCCAACTGTGCAGGACATATTATAGTGCACAAGTTCCTCTTCCCTTGTCCCTGGATAGAAATAAGTGGCGGGACCGACGGCTTCAAAACCTGACTTCGGATTGTTATTAGAAATTGAAAATAAACTCTGTTACCTTGATAATTTACAGTAGTACAGTAAGGGTCTACTAAAAAGTGAAATGAACTTTGTACCGTCCGTGGATCGTGACATTTTTTCTTACTTAAAAAAACGCAAAATACTTACGATATACGGTTGTGAGGTTAGCAAGGGCCCAAACGGCCCAATGCTGGCATTCCGGAGTGTGATGGGCATTCAGCAGGCCCAGGATCGGCTCGAACGAGCGATAATTGATATTCCTCTCGACGCGCAGGTTCCAACGACCGACCGCCACCTGTATTCTGTCGAGTACGGCGACGCGCGCCGGTTCCTCCACAGTCCAGGCCTCAGGCCCGTCGGATGCCATGTGCGCCAACACACCCGCCGCGTTGTAGCTGACCTGCCACATTTTAATTCACTATTTATACAGCGTAAATAGTAAAACATTTGACTTTTTTGACACGATAGATAACTGTGTGATGTAATAAGTAAAACTACAATAAAACGAAAATAGTGCTCATGTGCATATTAAATTTAACTCAATGTTGCGTCATTATTTTTAGAAAATATGGCCACCGTATTATATCGATAGTAAAACGGAGGGCGCAGGATAAAGACGCCAAACATGTCAGATGTGTACGAGCGACAGGCGACTACAACGTGGCAATCAAAAATGTTCTTCCTAGCCAACCTCGTACTTGTATGTCCGATCACTAATCATGATTAACTTACTTCGATGCCATCGCTCGAGGACTCTAGAAGCTCGTAGAAGACTGACAAGAACAGTTTGTCCATGAGTTGGGGTCTCAGCTGTGAAACCTCTGCCACATTTCCCAGCAGGCCCATCATATTGCGCAGCAATTCTTCTTTATCGGGGAATAACTGAAAAAAAATATCAAGTTACAATGACAGTAATAGAGAGGTTTATATGTCTATTATTATAATTTATTTATATTATATTAATGATGAAGACGGCTTTTTTAAGGTGTCGGGGAGCCGGTGGATGCAAGTGAGTCGGGACCGTGATCAATGGCGCTCTATGGGGGCGGAGTGTATCCAGCCGTGGATGTCATCCGGCTGAACGAGCATTAGGAACCTAATGCTCGTTCTAAAGGTTCCTAGTGCCCACAACTACATAATTATAGCTCAGATGTGTTGCCCTCCCCGCCCCTCCTATGGGCCACCGGAATTCACAAATCGCACTAAACGACATAGCTGTCACTTTGCCGCTCTCTCTCTCTCAATTCTACTGCAATGGAACTTTGCACTAACTATTACTAAAGTCTCCTTGAATTCAGGAGGGAATGGCATCAATTTTAATATCAGGTAGTGTCATTTTGCACTACAGAATAATTTGGCCGGCAGGATAGCCGCGGTAGCTCTCGTTCATAGGACACCGTCGTAAAGGAACAGCTAGGATATAGCATTTCATGCGGTTTTTGAGGAGCCGGTAGCCCGTTGGAGGGGCGGGGGAAAGGAGAGCACCGCAATCGCATGACAACAGTAATAGGGACGTCTATGAGCGTATGTAGTCGTCGAAACGCCCCGAGTTCTGATTTCTCCCCCCGCACAAAAAGAACCGTTCACGAATGTCTTAACACTTTCGGCCGTGCACCCATCACCATGTGTTCCTCGCAGTGTGAATTTAAATAAGTTAAGTTCATACAAATTGATGTATAATATTACTTCATTGAGTGTATAAATTTTTCTCTACATTACAGGGGAGCGCCCTGAAAAGAATGAGAATTATTTAAGTGGATGACTTTTCTACTTGAACAATCCACGAATACCCTACAATATTAAAATCTCCAATTAATTGTGGTCTGCCGGGGCAGATCCGCTGCTGTATGATTTTGGATACCTTGAGGCAGGCGAGGAAGTACTCCATGCCACGATTCTCTAGGAACCGTTGGCAGTTCTGCGGCGTCTCGTCGGTGACGTTCCACATGGTGGACCAGGCTACCTCCAGAACATCGTCACACACGCGACGGTCCAAACGATCGGCGATCAAGTTCAGCATTTTCTGTAACAATTGCATCATAAATAGACCCGCTCCATGAATTAAGCTTTCTCGTACAAATTGCTGGTAGAATTTTTGTTAAACGAACTCGAATACACTTTAACGGATTAAGATTGTGGTCGTCTTCTAATCCTGTTCGCCAAATTTGGGCCACGGCGGGCGTCTCTATAGAGACTAACCATCTGCGCAGGAGATAATTATTTACTATTTATGAGTACAGACATGTGCACTAACACGTGTGTGCGACTACACAAGTGCGATGTTCCTTTATGGGGAATAAGGGAACAGAAAGTGCATTTGTTTCGATTTGGGTCAATCCCGATGGATCAGCATCACTACACGACCAGAGATAAATTAGGCGTAGGAACAACGGTCTAACGAGGCATGCGAGGCGCGGCGGTACAGCGCCGCCAACTTCCCGACTTCGTACTCGTTAATACAAATTAAAAAACTCATTAAAACTTTTAAATCTTACTGTAGATCTCACGACCTGTGAAGTTTAACATGAAGCAGTTTTTTTCCGGACCTGAACTCATGCTGTGGAAGGGAGGAGAAGCTTAATAAAGCTTCATCGGATTGCTATGAGTGCTCGTCTGACGACGAGACTAGTTTTACGGTCGTAAGAGGGACCGACCCCCCCTCTCTTTCGCAGATGAGAGAGATGTCTCCCGATATGAGAGTCCTCACGAGTCTTCTACGCATGTTACGAGAGATATCTCCGATTTTCCGCAGATGTGAGAAAATAAACCATGTGTTAAGGTCTATGTAACAAAGCTAAAAAGTGCGTTTATGTACTTTTGACCCTGTGACATCCATTGCTGATCTTAATTACCATACAGCTATGCTTTTTGTGAAACGAAGTCCGAGAAAATGTCTGACTGTATGTGATTAATTTTGTAAAAGTATAGATAATTTCCCCAAGAAGCCAAAATGTACCAAATGTTGAACTAAAGTAGTTAAGTTTTTAGAGGAGTTTACTTTTAGGTTGTCATTTTTTGTATTAGTTTATTAAAAGTTTCGTAGTAAAAGTTTCTATGCTATTTTTATTTTGAATAAGAACTTCTGCAGTTGACACTATTAAAATTATTTAAAAAAACTTAACAATGGTTCAAACCGTAAAAAATAAATAGTTCATAATACAAACTATGTTAAAACTATATAATTACTCCGCTAATAAGTTGTTCTATGTAAAATAAAAAGAAAAAATAAAAATATATATTAGGTTTTGATATGATACGTTGCAACACTGCTAGGGTTATTTTTGACCCCAGATACCAGCAACCTTGCCAATACAGCGCCTCCAGCTGAGGGTTAACACGATGTGCCAAACAACGTATAAACTGTGAACACTAGCGACCGCTTCCGTCACCATTCCCGGGGCCTTTGTAGCGGGTTACCAAAATTATGTGCCCGAATAATTTCGTGACCGCTTACGACCTTCGGTATCGGAAGAAAAACAAGGAGTCTTAGCTATCTCATGAGGACTTTTAGAACGATCAAACACTCACAATCAATAGTGGTATTAAAGTTACACGTGTAAGTTGTGGATCGTTGGGGTACAACAATTATTTATCGTTCTTGCAATTATTCAATAAAAAGAAGTAAATAATTGTCATGTATGTTTTAATAAAACTTTGTACTTTTGCTCCATGGCACAAGATTGGCAGATGAGGAAAATTTGTGTTTTTAGGGTGTCCTAGTCGAATATAAAAAAAACAGTAGCATTATAATTTCCTCATGTCCGTCACTAAGATTTTACTCGGAGATTATGGGGACGGTATGTTAGAAATGTTAAAGGTAGGCGTATATTATAAGCCCGCTGTAAAATGATTTAGTATAATTTTGAAAAATAAAATTGTTAATAATAAGACACTATAACAGCGCGATGAAAAAAATTTTTGGAGAGTTATATGGAGGTATGGATGTTTCTAAGAAACTTCTTTGATTATGCCAATATTTTGTTAGGTATTCGCTACTAAAACGTAATTATTTTAATACCATCACCTCTAAAGCGGTCACGATCCTCAGCATAGAGGAGCCAACAAGAGAGTAGTAGTAGAGAGTATAATTTTATTGTAAAGTAGGCAGGTGTAGTTGGCAAAACTTGTGGGCGTTGTCGGTCACGCTGCACTTATAACGTGACCTTTGATCGCGATCATGTAAAGGTTGTACGATCACAGGTTTTAAAGAAGAAAGGTCAAAAGAGATATTGAATTAATACTTTTTGGGACTCTCTTAAGATATACCTGCAATGACACCACATCAACATAGTTTCATAATTTCGATTAGTCATTCCTGGCAGGAGCTCATATAAATAATAGGTCGCAATGACCTTTTGATAATCTATCGTCAGGAGTAAATCGTGATAGCAGGTGAGAGCTGGAGCTGTATCGTGGTGAAGACAGGCTCTCACAATTAGAGGCTGTATGGTGATCGAGGTTTTGACCGTTAGAGAATACACTCGGGGAATTAAACAATGGTGGTTTTCTTTTACAAAACTAATATACATAACAATTGTGTATAGTTCATAACCATGACCTTTGAACGTAAACGTGAAAAGAACCACGTGTCACGACTAAATATAAATAACAAAGGTCGGAAAAGAAATGCAATGACTCAATTTGAAAGGTGCGAACTATTTGCATACATTCATAGCTGCAGCTAATCTCTTCCTGTGCTTTTAATCTGATGAGTACTTGGGACGGCTGTGTCAAATTGAGGACAGCACATCACTCACGGCGGATTTTAGAAAATTATTACAGTGATAATAATTCCGCACCTCGTGGTCACTTTTAGAAAAAAATATGACAATTCACGAAGGTTAAATTGTGTAACAGTCAGTTCCATTTAAGAGACACGAGGCGTGGTTGGCGAGAGTAAACTTTTTAATAATATGAAATAATTAATTATATGGTGTTATAAGGGCTCGTGCATGTAGGTAGTAGTTTGGTAAATGATAGGCTACGGGGACGACTGAAGATGACATCAGTGTTTTTCGGCATATGATAGACTGACACAAGATTGCATTATTAGCAGTAAATTTTCTCGGCGTCATAAAATAGTCAATAAAATTCATCAGCGTGAGAAAACGACTACCCTTTGCGACAAAAAATTACAGAGGAAAAAAAATGGTATAGCAATGATACCCCGTGAGGAAAAATTTTAAAATGGATATTAATAATAGATAAACTTTTTACCGTTGGGCACTCGTTCTAATAGCTTTATTACAAACTGTCAGAGTGCATGGTTGTTTAATAAAATACCTTCTCGACAAGCTCAAGGTCATCAGCAAAACGGTCATCAGACCGTCTATAATGTGTAGCGTCGTGAGCCAATACTTTCTACACTTTTTAAGATAGACGTTATGTTTATAACAACATCATTTCCAGCGACAGAAGAATGGCGAAGTAACATTACTATACAATAACACAGTACTGATACATAAGACATAGTTAGATTGCCTAGCATGTATGTGACGAGTCTCGCTGCACTTAAACAGTGACCTTTAAACTCGGGTGTAAAAGGTTAGATGTGTCACGTACATGTCACACAATTCATAAAATTACAAAGGTCAAAGAGGAGTTATCAGTGTTGAGTACAGAAAATTTAAAATTTCTAAATTATCTATATTCATCCTTTTAAATCATGATTACCCATTTAATTTAATAAAATTCACTTGGTAATAGGGGCTCTATTATGCATAGAGCGACTCTTGTACAATTTTGTACAAAGTTGGTAGAATTAATCAATGGTGTTGACAAGGCGTTCCTAGGGCCCTGTAGATATAATGTCATCTACTTTTAAGATTATAATGTTAGCGATTTTAAAAATAGCGCCAATAAATAAGAAGTCTCATAACATAAAATAACTCCTACGATTCCATTGGGAATGAAGGTCAGTATTTATACTATTATCTCTGGAAATACACATTGGAATTGTGTATGCGAGCTGCATTCATGAGGAAGGTTATAGGATATATATTACGATGCTACCACCAAAAGGACTAAAGTTACGTGGGTGATACCACGCGGCGCTGCTAGTTTTCTGTAAATGACATGAAAATTATAAAAAAATCGAAAGTGAAAACCTTATAATTTCATAAGACAAACCTTTTCAACTTGGGTTATAAGAGAATAATGGTATGGGTGTCACCGACACGTTTTTCCAAATTGTTACTATCAAGCAATAGCTCAACAATTTTTTAAACTAAAATTCTTATTTCTGATACGTGACATGTTGATGTTAAAGTTCAAATAGTTCTGTAAGAACCGCGTAATTTGTAGGACCAATACGGCTACTAAATCTTAGCAAAATTAAAAAAAATTAGTAATCCTTCAAACCGTTAAAGATTTGATCGTACCCAAAGGGTAAAACAGGACCCAATTTATAAAACCCCGAAATTTCATCGATGGTGATTTCTATCGCTATAACAATAAGTACTGAAAATTGTTATATTTCGCTGAAAGAAACGATTACAAATTTGTATATGTAGTCCGTGTAATACGAAATACGGCCAGGCACCAGCAAATGTAAGTTTGTAAATGTATACAAGTTATGATGTAACCATCCGTTGGTACTTAATGTTCGGTGCGAAAGGCGGACTCGCACGTATGTCGACAATTTTTGCATTCATGATTACTTAGTTTTTTTTATTCGGAAAAAAAATGACGTTAAGGGACCTTGAACGATCTTGACGGCCAATTACTAGGATGATGAATATGGGACGTAGATGAGTTTAATCAATAACGAGCCTTGGTGGGGAAACGCGCGCACGAGGGGGGAATTGCGTCCGGGAAGGTGCATATGATCGATATGTGAGCAATGCTGTACGTGTTATAGGTCTAAAGCAGCGTCACAATCAAGGGAATTAAATTCTCTGCGCCGATACCAGACTTCCAAAAAATACATACTACATTACATTCGCTTTATATTAGAATTTGGCATTGGCTTTGATATAATTTGAATATTATTCTCACTTGGTTCGGGTTTTATCTGGCTGCCATCTCTTTCATTGCCTATATTTTGTCTTCTTTGAGAGCCTTTCTGGGAAGTTTTGTCTTCTTTCGAGAGCCTTTTTGGGAAGGGAAACTAGAATCACATACTCCTCACATTTCTAAATGCGTTGCTGGTACCAATACGGTAACATTTCCGTCGAGCTCTGCGACCATACCCATGTTCACGACTGACGGCCGCTGTTGCCTGTCGAGTACGGATACCGAATTAGCAGCGATGGGAACATGTGAAAGGAAAAATATTTCCTTCTTTCTGCTTCTTCGTCCTAGCTTGATCCCACATCTATATCAAACGATATGGGGGTCGACCACATAATCTAAGGGACCTGATAGGAGCCCCAGTTTTTGTGATAGGCGAAAACAGATCAACAAAAGTAAAATTCTATAATTTTCATCACGCGGTTTCACTCGTGAGTAAGTTTTGAGTCCGTGGACAAAACGGGAAAAAATACTTCTCTCCGCTCTCCTACTTGCGAAAACCAAAAAAGACGTAAACAAACGTATCGGAGAACTCGAAACACTGTACAGGCATACATAAATAAATAATATCTTCGGAATTATGAAACTACGTTAGCCTCGTCCACGAGGACTTGATGTCTCGCAGGTACTATACAACGGAGCTATATTTAATATTTTTAATAAATTGAAGAAATGTTGTATATTTAAATTATAATTATTGTTTTTTCACTGCTCTATACTGACGGAAGTGACTAGTGCGGCTTCATCGGTTACTACAATAGGACACGTCGGGCCAGTCTAGTTGAGGTCGACAAGGGGACAGATCCCTCGCGTAGGGCTCTAACGCGACAGCTAAAGTTGGCATTGCATTATCGTGGGAGCTGGAATGAATGCTAATCCGTACATTGGATTAGCATTTTTGACTGGACTCACGTCTTCGTCCTGACTATTCGGAGCCAAACGTGTGTGCTGTTATCAGTCATGATGTGGAGGCTGTGGATCAAATCGTACAGTCCGCGCCCGAATCCCTCTGACGGGGTGTAGCGTTTCTGCACCGCGGCGGTGGTGTTGTATCTGTTTGCGTTTTGTTTTTTTCGTCTTCGTCGATCAGACCGAGTCTGGGACGACGCCCCACACATGTAAGGCACTTAGTATTGTAGTCCGCTGCGTTAGTTACGAGAGTGTTAGGATGAGCTGTGTCGAAGTGTCTTTAGGAGAGCTCTTTAAAATGCTGAAATTTCTCTATGTAGAACTAATGTGGGAATGTACCTGGAGAAGCCTGTGGCAATTCGTTGGAATCTATTTTAGACGTGTTGCAACTATTTTTTAAACGCATTCGGGGGGCAACCATAACCGAATATGTGCAGTATTCTGTCACGGTTGCCCCACGGTGCTACAATATGAGATAACGGTCTAAATGCATTTTTTATACGATGTTAGCTTATTTCTAAGCGATATTTTACTCTTTGCGTTGATTAATTTAAGGTGAAAGCACGGTCTAGCGTCACGCCCAGCCACCTTTCTTTACTTTTCCGCACGATCTACACCTTGTAAAGTGTATATAAGTAAAGATAAAACAGTCCTTTTTTTTGTACTATATTATCAACTAATTTAACATTTACATTTTATACGGAAATAAGTTTTTCAAAGCCATTTTAGTCTTATTATTGTATCTACTAACAAAAAACAATTATTTATGCTAGCTTTTACTCGTTGCGTCACTTTTGCTGAAATAAGTATATTTATTAAAATAAAAAGTGGCTTATGTCCTTCTAATATCTGTAAGAATCTGGGACCGGAACCGCCTACCCTTAAAGGGGTCTTTGATAGGGTATTTCCTATGAAACATATAAACAAAATAATATTTGAGACCAAGTCTGTACTTGTTTTCATCATCAATCAGATAATTATA
>JAFELO010004362.1:58200-70325 GCA_017140195.1 Eumaeus atala
TGTTAATTAATCGGTTGACACGAAACTTTATATTTTCAAATCTTTCTCGAATCTCGTTTCAACTCGACAAACGATGTACACCTTTAGCCATGAATATTCAATTCCAACTGGATTTAGTAATAAATACTAAGCCCACGGAACTCATCGTTCCTATCAAATGGCAGCACTAATATTTTTTAATAGATTTCCAGCTTTTAGAGAAATGTGCGAATGAATTGCGAAATTCAAGTGTTTTTGTAAATAAGGAGGTTGCTTCAGACCACACGACCGAAGAAAGACTTCTTGAGTGATCTGTCTGTAGAGTCTCTCGTCCCCACAGTAACTTACGAGTCGTAACTCCCTCTTTCTGTCTTCGCTAACTTACACCTCCCTAACTTTCGTGCTCTTGTTTTCGTAACGCCATCGTCACGCCAGCTCGCTCCCCGAGTCAAGCGTTCTCAAGTTAGGAAATTAGGTTTATATTAGGGGTTCGTTCCAATTTAGTTTTTATACCTCAATAGGCACCAAAAAATCTCCTCAGGTAAAGTTGAAGAGGCTGGAGAATCAGGGAGGGATTTTTCAGCACCACAGATAACAGTACCTTCTTACAAATTGACCACCATGAAGTTCTGAGGGAGGGTCTACCAGATCTCTCTTAAACCGTACGCGACGACAACCTACGTTGCCGTCCCTACACTGGCGATATTGGTTAAGAGAGAGGCACTTCCCCAGTGGCCGGCCCAATTAGGTCGCATAATAAAATCATAAAGGTGTCCAACAGACACGTCAACTTATCACCTTCTTCTCTAACTCATGTACCAAGCACGTTAGTCTAGTCCCGCACCAGTAAATACTTGTGTTAGACAGCGGAAATATATTTAAATCTATCCGTATCGAAAGACGTTGTCCTGTCATAATTGCAGAAGTTGTTGTCATGTCAATGTTACGTGTCGGTCTACACACAAACCCGGCCCTGCCATAACGAACGCAACAATAGAACTGTTACCATAGCCGCTACAGTCATTCTGAAGTGATGAGCTTATATACAATTGAGCCATTCTCTTTTTTGTACAATGCAGCATGGCACTACCATTTATTAAAAGTTCAGCTTGATAGAGCCCTGGCTAACGGCTTATCCGATTATGTTCGGCCGCAGCGGGAAACATTCGGTTGACTGGAACCCAAAAATGTACTACATGCTTTGGAAAGACATTATCTTATTATAAGTTGCCAAACTTATATTTGCTGGCGCCTGCGTACATTTAGTATGAAACGATCTATGCATATAAGTTTGTAAAGTTTTTTTATGGTTCATGGCTCTCAAAACTGCGGTTTCTCTCATGGCTCTTAAAACTGCGTTTTCTCTCATGGCACTCAAAACTGCGGTTTCTCTCATGGCTCTCGAAACTGCCGCTTCTCTCATGACTCTCGAAACTGCGGTTTCTCTCATGGCTCTCAAAACTGCGGTTTCTTTCATGGCTCTCAAAACTGCGGTTTCACTCATGGCTCTCGAAACGTATGGTTTTTAAAACCGCGGTTACATCGTGCTTTCATGTTAATACCTTGAATACGTCGGTTTTATTCGTACATCGATCGCAAAGCTTTAATTTTGTAAAATTAAATCCACCAACATTTCTATTCTCTTATACAATAACATACAGGATGAGCATTCGCACATGATACCAACTTTTCTAGGAACAACGGTAATTATTTCGCAGAGTATATCTTGCTTCGCGTGGCAAATGTATTTGATATATGAAGAGGTTTTTCCATGCTGCATTGCATCCGTATTGGGTCGGCACGCAGGAGGTACCTCTCGCTCACATGACACTGCCGTAAAGGGGCAGTTACACTGACCTCTTTCGTGTGGCTCGTGAGTGGGTGATCTATTTAAGGGAAGGAGGAAAGGTTGGCAACGCATCTACGTAACAACAGTAATGCTGATGTTTATGGGAGTCGGTAATCGTCAAAGTGCTTCGATTGATAATTTGCTCCTCTATACTGTTAAAAAAGATACGAGGTAGGAAGGCACACAGCATCGCCAAGATTTGCGAACACCATAGAGGATTTAAATACTAACATATCATACTTGAAGGTTCGCTTCAAAACATAGGTATATGAAAGTAGCACATGAAAACAAAACATATAATACACAAAACACAAACTTCGCAAACGCAAGCAATTTGAAAAGCTGCTAACTGTCACAATTCCATTTCATTATTAGCTAAGCATTTATATAAAATTGTACGTCTTAGGCAATTATAGATAAGTGCATCGCCAGGTGATTAATAACATCGCTAAGCATGCAAACTAGATTTTTCTCATTAAAATTTCCAAGATAAGAAATTACAAAATTTCCTTAACAATCATTTAAACATCCACAATTGATTATGAACAAATATTGTGAAAATATCATACTGTTAAAGCTTTTCAAAGTGGTCGAAAAAGTAGAAAATCATTTTTGTTTCTGATATGTCACAAAAAGATATTAAAAATATTTATTAACTTTTAGTGACATGTGAGAAACAAATTAGGGTACTTGGCATCCCAATTAAAAATACATAACTAAAAATCGACATATCCGTAAAGTAGAACTGTTAAAAATTACCCATTCTTATGTATAAACGGAGACTTCATTAGCTTAAGAGCAGGAAAAATATTAGAAACATCAATAATAAAACAGTCATGTTACTGCAATACTTTCTTGTTACGAGAAAAATATCCAAAGGCCAGAAAAATGATATGACACAAAAAGTTATGTTAAGTTTGTGCATTTGATATTGTTTCTTATAATATATGATATGAGGGGGCAAACTAGAAGTCTTATCACCCTTTTACGTCTACCGACGCCCATTAACATCCGCATAATTACTATATACCGATGCGTTACCCTCCTTTCCTCCTCCTCCCAATGAGCCACCGGTTACCCACAAAACGGACGAAACGAGGTACTGAAGATGTCACTTTACGCCGGTATCATGTCAACGAGAGGTTCTTCTCCCCGATCGTGCAGGACAAATGCCGCTGCAATGCGCCATGACGATATCTCTTACAAAATATTATACCTAGGCCACTTTGACATATTAATGAATGAAACAAACCTTTAATTCTGGGTCGAGACTTATATTTTAAGCTAGGCTAATTTTATATTATAAAATATACAATCAGCATAAATAGAAAAGGAAAAACGGATCGACATTTCTTAAACACCTCTTTATAGGTGTTATATATAATAACATTTTATCAGTCGCCCAAGATACTTCGCTATAATGGCAAGAAATATGCCAAACAAAAGAACATATCTGATTCGATGCGATAAAGTTTATGTTCAGTAGCAAGAATTTTAGTTCTGTTGACATCGTGAGGTGGTTCTACAATAATATCTGTATCCTAACAATAATATCACCAGAAAACCCCTTCCTACTTATCTATTACAATTACCAATTTTATTTTAAGACGGTCAGAAAATACGTGAAGGAGTATAGTGTTGACTGCAACCAAGAAGCATTAACAATAGTGAATACGACCTTGAGTTTCACGCCATAACTGCTCAACTGACTACTAGAATAGTACTTGAGTAGGTAAAGGTCACAGGTACTTTTAGGGATTTATATAATTATTTAACCAGCCCGACGTCTCAAACGGGGCGGACAGTTCTCGTGACCAGGGTGACTATAAAGATTCAGAAAAATAATTAAAGTTTACGGGCTGGTTAAATAATTAAATAAACCGCGGTACGACTACAAAATGGATTTGGATGAAATTCGAGACAAATATAGATTACAGACTGGAATAACGTAAATAAGTCTTTGATCTCGAAAAGTAATTGGTTCCCTTGGGATAGATCTTATAAGGGTAAAATGATGTCCACCCAAACACAATACCAACCGCCCCATTGTGACTTGACCTTATGAAATGATTCTGTGCAACATAAAGAACGCATAGGAACAAGTAACATACTTAAGGGTATGGATAATGGACAATCCCCTAATTTGACATGCTCTTGTTTTATTGTATAATAAAATAAAATACATTAGGAGTGGTTGAAACATTTATTCATGGTTTATTGCACAAATCTGTTCGGAAATGAGACCATGGCACGAAATGATTGACTCGCTAACAACGGAGTCCGCTCGTTCATGCATACATTAGCGAGGATCATTCAATCATTCGTCAATATCATACGGATCAATCATATTATACAGACTTTTCGGAGTATCCGGTAGTAAAAAAGTATGAATAATACCATGGGAATAGAGTGCGTAGTACATGTGGGGCTGCGGCTGAATTACACGCACAGAGTGGCATTCTCAACTACTTAACATACGCATACTTAAAATAACTCACACCTCTGTAACATACGCGTATTGAAATAACTCGCTACTCTGTAACATACGCACACTTAAAGTACCTCGCGCCTCCATAACATACGCATACTTAAAATAACTCACACCTCTGTAACATACGCGTATTGAAATAACTCGCTACTCTGTAACATACGCACATTTAGAGTACCTCGCGCCTCCATAACATACGCATACTTAAAATAACTCACACCTCTGTAACATACGCGTATTGAAATAACTCGCTACTCTGTAACATACGCACACTTAGAGTACCTCGCGCCTCTGTAACATACGCATAACTAAAATAAGTCTAGACTCTTTAACATACGCATACTTAAAATTACTCGCGACTCTGTAGCATACACATACATAAAATTACTCGCGACTCTGTAACCTGTTGGACGTACTTAAAATTATCAGTTAATCATGATAAAATAAATAGACGAATATTTTTTTGATTTGTTGCCTTTATACTCGTTTCATTTATTGCAAGCCTATAATTATCGGAGATGTTATCATCAGCTCCCCCAATCATCAGCATCACCACTTCGCAATCATTAAAGATCGTGCCCTCACTAAAGACAGGGATGATTTGAGACTTGGAGAAATGAACATTGTCCAATGAGTTCACGAAAACGCTTTCTTGAAGCACTTTGCTCCTCTCTACTTTATCCATACTTTGAAAACTTTATCTCTACTTCTGTTTTGTCGATCCTTCACTGCAAATAATAGTAGTCATAACATGATATTAATAAGCAAAAACACTTACTGCAATTGCGCCATTACTTCCCAGGAACCTCTTCTGCGTGCCGTCCACTTGGCATGCCAGTGAGTTGAGCAGATAGATGGCGATGCGCTGAACGAAACTCTCTTGGTTGACATCCGCAACACCATTCAACAGTATGTGCACCACCCGTTCATATTCGAACAGCTAAAATGTTTCTATTATTACTAACAGGCTCAATTTAAAAGAAAAAAAAAAACGTGTGGAATAAACAGTAGAAACGAAACTTCATTGATGGTGTCCAGTTGAGCTTTTTAATAGCTCTACAATATGCCATACATTTAGACGATCTCAACTTGTTTGGATAACCTAGCCATTTTCACATCCGATATACAATTAGGATCCGTTAGTAAAAGTTCAACCATTGCATGCCTTATCGACATTGATAATGCATACAATAATGTTAGTATTCGATCTTTACTTAATTATGTTGCAATGTATCCGTACAGGCGATAGAATATGTAAATAAATTTGGTTTTTTTTATCGGATAGGTGTAGAATATTTCTAAAACTATGGGGCTGCCCCTTTAATAAAACATACTCTTAGGGGATTGACTCGAGGGGACCCTATGTCCCCCTTCTATTGAATATTGCCACCATGGAGATTGGCAATAATATCAACAATATTTGTATCTCCCAGTATGCTGACGATTTCATTTTGTATAAAACAGTAGAAAACGTGCGACCATTTTTTACTATTATATTTTATTGTATTATTATGTATTGGATACAGTTACTCTGCCGTTGGATCTATGGTTTTATTATTAGAAAAAGTTGGCCTATGTATATGGGAAGCTAAAACTAATGTATGTATTTTTAAACGTTCTAAAAACAATGTGAATTTTTATTTAAATTTCGACACCAATGACACGCCTCTCAGAGTAGTGGATATAGTTAAATGTCTAGGTCTAATTGAAAGTTGAAGTGGGGGCATCACATCAACAAAACGTGTAAATATCTTAAAAGTTTTAGCTGGGAAGTCATGGGGAGTTCACCCTGTGCATCTCCAGAGACTTTACATTTCTCTCATAAGAAGCCGTCTGGACTATAGTAGCTTTATCTATGGCAGTTGTGCCACAACTCGGTAAAAAAAAATTGGATACTCTACAAAATAGGGCCTTGCGGGTTTGTGGAGGTTTAATACGCAGTACTCCGGTTATTGCACTACAGAGTGAGCTCCACTCCACGCGCCATTGGCTTGCTGGCCGGCATTTAATTAAAATTTGCTGTAAGACTAATAGTCGTAGTATTGGAAACAAATTAAAAAGTCTCATTTTTCATCGCCGCCACTTAGTAATATTAACTTTCCTTTGCTAGCAAAAATGTATGCCGAGAGTACGGTCATCGATGTTTATGAGGGCCCTAAAGTAGAAATGTACTCGCTAAATACTTGGGTGTCTTATATAGATGTTAAATCATGTATTTCGCTTACAGTCTAAGACTTACATGCACCCAAGCGTAATTTTCAACATCGAGAGATGAAGGTACATACTTTGAAAATGTTATCACATAATTATTCTAGATTTTATAAGATATATACCGATGGTAAATCTGTACAAGGTGCTGGAGCTGCTCTCTTGGCTCCTCAGTACAACGTGTCCTCTAAGTGGAAGCTGCACAGTGCGCCGTGTGTGATGCGAGCCGAGCTGATCACGATTAAAGAGGTTCTAAGTTCCGCAAACAATTTACCGAACCAGCCAGTCGTTATGCTGTCGGCCTCGAGGAGTGCCCTCCAGCACCTTACTAGTTGCGTGTCGGCTCAGAGAGGTATACCCATTGTATTTGAAGCTATTAAGTTAATCAAGGAATTTATCCAGAAAAATAAGCTAATAAATATCCAATGGATTCCTCATGTTGGTCTTTATGGAAACGTGATGGTGGATAATTACGCAAAAGACGATGTAATGGTTGATGTTGTACTAGACTCCAAACCCTTTGCCAGTGAACCACTTCCTTTTATTAAGAAAAAAATGTTTAGAAAAGTGGGAATATCACTTTGGTGAACTCAAGGATGTTGGGGCCTGGTACAGAACCATCCAAGCCAATCCAAGCCTGACATGTTCACTTCAGGTGTTCAAAGCGTCGCCAAATATTAGAATCTAACAAAACATTTAGAAATATATATATTTATATATATGTGATGCTGGACGACTCTATTGGCTGGTTGTTATGGGAATGTCATCGCACTACCAAAATATCAGAGAGGAACAGAGCAATAATATCAGAGACATATTAAATTTTTTGCAAGTATAAATATTTTATTGTTCCTACCACATCTACTGGAATCTTGAACTGACAGAGTGTGAGGCAGCCATTCCTCATCATGGTATCATCGCCAAGGTGGGCATCCATTCCATCTAGCAGAGCTGTGATAATCCGCCGTTTAAGTTTAGTGCACATTCTTTGTTTCTCTTTACCTTTTACTATATAAAACAGTGTAGCGCTGTTGACAAATACAAATTACATAAGATAATGTTTAGAAAAGTTATGTTTACAAGAAAATAAACTTTTTATACTTTTTGCACAATTATTCCATTTCAATCTACACTTGTGACCGGTTTTGACTTATCATCATCAGGTAAACTAATCATATGTTAGATGATAAGTTGCAACCAGCCGTAAATGTAAATTGAAATTTTACAGGTGAGGAAATACTGTATAAAGTTAATTTATTTATTCAATTAATCAAGAAGTGACAATATATTCAATCAACTATAAAAAAAATTTGATTGCCTCATACCTGCCAGATATTTGTATATGTTTCTCAGAAACATGCTGCTCCATAGCTTTTAAAACAACAGCTAACGCTCTGCCTACATAGGCATTGTATTTATCAGTATTGCGGAACAGGTAGTAAAGATCATTGAGTACTCTGGTTAACATGGCGGGTCTTTCCATGTAGATAAACCCAGCCGTCAAGATCTGCTCCTCATTAGCATCTCCCGTGATCTAAAAGCATAAATCAAACCAATTGATATTATTTTTATAGCATAGAGGGCAAGCGAGCAGTCAGAGCCTTTCCAAGCCTATTGATGCACATAAACATCTGCACAATTACTGTGCCAATATTCCTCCTCCTCTCCTCCTGTAGGGGACATATACCTCCATACTACTCCATAATGTGACATTGAAGATATCACTTATGGAGGCATCATGAGAGAGTGAGAGGTACTTTCCCGATTGTGCCATCCCAGTTCTGCCACAATACAGCATGGCTACCCCTTCCTACAACATGTATGTTATAAGAGTTGTACTTTTTTTAACATTTTGATAAAGTTCTCATACTAAAGGACTCATCATGATACCTACTATGCCCTACACAATTATTTATTACTGTATAACTTTGTGTGTATTATAGTGGTATGGAATCTGTAGAATATATTATTTATTTCATGATTAAGTATTTACCTCTTAATATTAAACATATGAAGAACTTGGTTTACTTCTTCACTGTCATACATATAAATGTACAAGTGCTACAGATACCAATTCTTTTATTAATGTTAACATCATATTACTTTAAGCCTCAATCACCAATACAAAACTGTCCACAAATATGGTCAACTGAGTGCCAAAATATTTAGAAAGTTTAAGTTAGTTTATTTAATTTCAATATACATGAAATACAGTAATAGTTATTGCTACAGGTACAATACCCTTCCCACCATGGTTCAAGCTTTGTTGTGGTGGTGGGGCTTAGTGGCCTGGGGTGAACCCAGGCGGAGCCAAACTGAGGGGGATCTTTGCACCCCTTTTATAAGAAGAGGGGGCTTAAGGATCAGGAGTAGAAATCACTCTCAGTACCCCTCTTATAAGAACAGAGGTCCTAAGAGGTGGCGCCTTTGTGCACGAGGCAAGGAGCGCGGATTCGAACCTTACCCCATTGCACTGTCCCAAAGTTGGTGGGTAGTCCTGTAGTGCTAGGCAACCCCATCTGTGGAGGTGGAGTTGGTCCCTTAGGGGGCTGACTAGCCATTGAGGTGCGCTGATGATTGTTGTTGTGGGGCACCTCACCAAGGGCGGCACTGATGGCACTTGCGGTGGTTCTTCTGGGTATTCGGCAATATCATGTGCCGCAAGTCCCAAACACCACTAGTTCCCCCACCCAGGGCCGATGTAGGCGCGTAAATGTGTTTCCCCACATCAACAAAAAAAAAAGATACAATACCCTGCAGAATGTTTTAAGGCTTATGTTTACGAAGTTTGGTGAGCAAAATGTAATTTGTTTATGATTTCCCAATCAAACATCCCCAAACACTGTTGACTACTACTATTGCCAAAGCCATTGTGCAACCCCTGATAATCAATATAACAAATAATCTTATTTTATGTATAACTGAATTATTGTTGGTCAACTAATATTAAAAAATACATATAGATTACTATTTTATTTTTATAACTAAATACTATATTATATATTATAACTTTCTGATCATGAAGACTATTTCACTAACAGATAGCTACACTATTTAGATGTGACATAAGCTATATTTTATAACAATTGCCTATAATCAGTATGATAAAAATAAGGAGGATGTGTGACACCTGGTGAAGACCACTGCCCTATGACCATAGCTACATTAGGGTAACTAAATATCAAGATGATATATTTAAATAAGCCATAATCATTTTTGTTTATCATAACATTACAAACTTACCACTTTTGCAGGTATATCATGTCGTTTACAAGCTCCATGATGAGTACCATATAGTCCCAGAAAATGTAAAGGTTCATTAACTCTACTTATTAGCCCTGGTATATCGCAGCGAACATACTTATCTGAAGCATCAGCCACACCTTCAGTTATAGCAGACAGTGTGGCAGCCCCTGATCCTGCCAAATTTGTACCCGAAATGTCAAGGTATTCTAAAAGTGGCAGACTAGTTACTATACGGGCTAAGGTCTCATTTGGCGTTGTGTATTTTCCAAATCTTTCATTCGCCTGCGATAGATCAAGATGGGTGAGATGTTGTAGACCACAGATCCAATCGATTATTTCTTTAGACCAGGGCACACAATGTAACACGAGAGATCGTAATTGTGTCATCTCATACAATACCCAAGCTGGGCCTGAAGATGAATATTCAGAAAGATCTAGATGTACCAAATTGTTGAGTCTTTTCAGCAGGAACAATGGGAACATTGTTACTCCCCTGCACTGAATACTGAGACGTTTTAATGCTGGGGTGTCTATATACGGAGGTCTTTGTTGCCTATCGTCAGTGGGGTCTGTTGTGTAGTTAAGAGGTCCAAATTTAAGACTCTCAAGTCTATCGCTATATTGATTAATTATTTCCAGCTGAGCCTGCGAAAGGTAATCGCACTGTATCAACTCGAGCTGATAAGGTCGATGAGCCATAAGGCAGCGAAAGCCTTCATCTGTAATGCGAGCGTTTCGCAATTTTATAATACGTAACTTCGTATTCCTTGTGTTTCTAAATACGTTCGCAATATTATCGTTGACACGATTTTTCTTTTGATAGTGCTGTAGAAATTTTTCACATATCAACGATGGTAATATAATGCCCTCCTTCAGCTTCCGCCAACGTCTCTCTGGGTCCAGCTCCGTGATTATGTTAAGATTTACAACAATGAAATCCATGCATAAATCCAACAGCCCCCCGGGAGAATTGTCTTCCAAACAAAATATTTCGGAATGTGTCGTCATGATGAACCAATCACTATGTCTCTTTCAGAAATTAAACCAAACTCATCAAACCACTGATGTTGATAATAGAAACAAACATTTTCGATAAATGTATTTGCTGTCCACAAAAGTGCACCACCAATAAATTAGATATAATTTTAACAATCACATTATTCACAGTATGGACAAGTTAGTACACAATTATGAACAGCAGTGCCAGTGAACTATTTTGGTAAAAGCAACGACAACAAGTGACTCTTTTTTATTCAGAAAATGATTCGTACCTTTGAGCCCGGATATGTGTTGCCACTTATTTAAATTTATGCTACCCGACAACAGGTAAAGAAAGTAGCCTATTAATACTAGAAAATATATAATTTTATAATGTTACAAGAATAAATAATCTAATATTTAAAGCTATAATTAGACGACCGGCTGGTTTAGTTGGTAACGAGGTGGTTAGGCCACGCCAGAGGTTTTGAATCCCGCCTAGGTAATGAATGTTTATATATGTGTTATATGTATTTCTGTAATAAAAATCTTAAACGTGTAAACTTTCTAAAATTTATAAAGAAAATATTAAGTATATTTCCGTGGTCTAGGGCCCGTAACACAAGTCTTAATGGTACCACAGGACTAGGCTAACGTTGTGTGATAAGTCCACAGATATTATATTATAATGAATATAAAATTTAAAAAATTTTAAAGTGAGATAGCTCTCTACTTGGAAATTTTTATTAAAAATATTTTTTTGATATTGATTTATTATAGACTAATTAATAGATAAATGAATTGAATTAAATATGAACTATTTAATATTGTTCGCAATTTTGTTTCGCTCTTATACTTAGATACTCAAATAATATAAGTGAGAAATTTTGTCACAAGTTGGTATATATGTTTTTTATAGTATTAGACCTAAAAGATCGTATGCCGCATGTACTCTCGACGGCCTCCGAAATCGATTCTGCAAAGAAGTGTTGCTTGGGAGAAATCGAAATACATACCTATATTATAGTGGATTCTATCACTGGATCGTAACCAAGTTACTGTCAATCCAGCGGCTCTTCTTAATTCATCTAAGGCGTATTGCCATCATTGTACGTACAGGGCATATACACTTAAATACATCCTATCATTTCATATAGAATAGCTAACTACATAAGGTATATTTTATTATACCTAGATACCTACTTTATCAAGTAAAGAAATATTCATTTGATTAGTATAATATAAGTAATAAATTAACTTAATAAAATAATATGAGTCATAACTTAATGTCTAGACTTGTACGGAGCTATATATCGAAGTAGATACGACTATTAAATATAACATTTACTTAATCTCAATCTAAGCTGTTCTCACCAG
>JAFELO010004405.1:0-29169 GCA_017140195.1 Eumaeus atala
CGGCGTGCTCGGAACCCGAACTGCGGCTCTGAGAGTCCGGGTCCCGCGCCCTCCTCCAGATGCTGAATGAGACGGGAGGCCACAATCCGTTCTAAGGCCTTCCCTGTCTCGTTCAGCAGCACCACCAGTCGAACCGCCGAAGCCGAGTCCATGGGCCGCCCTGCCTTTGGGAGTAGGCAGAACCGACCCTCCTTCCATGCCACCGGGGAACTGACCATACCGCAGGCAGCGGTCAAACGTTTCCCGGAGGCTATCCCCGAGGTGCACGAGAGATATCGCCAGCACTCTCCCGTGCACCCCGTCTGGACCCGGTGACACCTCCGCCTACCTCTGACAACAGGCGTGAAGGTACTACTGCTAATATTCTCGAGTGATTTGTACGAGCGATGGCGACATCTGTGAGCTCTTTGACGGTAACACTTATAAGCGTGAGATACATAACTGTTTTATGATAACACTTATAAGCGTGAGATACATAACTATTTTATGATAGTGTTTATCATACACCTTTCACTTGCCTATTTGTTTATTTTGCTTTATTAGGAAGACGGTGTTCAATTACAAAGTTAACTTACAAACTATGATGAATTCAAAACACCAGTAAGATGTTTCCGTATATTGAAACTAAAATGTTTGTTATCTTTTTAACGTGATGTTACTAATAATTGGATAATTAAAAAAAAACGAAGAACGGCAAGATACGAAATATTAAGAAGTCGCAGCAAACCAACCTTTCGGAATAGTATTCCCGAATGCATTAAGGGAGGAATGGAAAAGATCCAGCTGAATTTCACCATCGAGATTAGCTATCTAACAATAGTTAGTTAACTATAGATGGTATGCAACCTAGGTAGCTTAATTTACAATAAATGAAATAACATTATAGGCAAATGCATTACTCTAACAGTGGGTTGAATAATTAGTGGGTTGAATAATTATTAAGGTTGGTTATAATATAATATAATAATATCTGTGGACTTATCACACCACGTTTGCCCAGTCCTGTGCTTAGCGCCGTAAGGACTTGTGTTACAGGTACTAGACAACGGAAATATATTTAATATTGTTATAAATTTCATAAATAATATATATTTAAGATTTTTATTATATAAATACATATAATACATATATCCAAGACCTAGGCGGGTTTCGAAGCCGCGGCCTCTGGCGTTACACGCGGGTTAACTGTCACGTTACCAACTGAGCCAGACGGTCGTCAAAACCGTAATGATACAGCGGGTGAAATTTATTGTAGAGCCAATGATTACTATCAGGTGAGTGCGTCTATAAATTCCTAGTCGAGGCGTGTTTAACCATTTTCATGCAAGACCGCGAATACGATGAGAGGGGGCAAATAGTGTGACGTATTTTGTATCAGTAGGATGTATAATTGGCCAATGTTAACATTGTCAATGCGAATCGGTTAACAATTTTCTATCTATCTAGGGATTTGGCTGCTGGGGATATAATTTTGGGATAAGATCCATGCAAAATGAAGTATTATGAACATTGTTACCGATTTAACTATTCTCTAAGTGATATGTGAACGCATCGCCTGATGGAGTGAAAGAGACAACTTGTTACGCTCCCTCGCTCGCAGGCTACGCCGTAACAATACTAGAACTCATTACGTTTCTATGACGTGTTACTTTTTCGAACATGCCATCACGGTTTCACGTATTTACAAGACATTATCACGTCAAATAATTGGAAATAACATGACTATTTGAGACTGTATACAAACTTCAAACGCAGAGGGCACAACAACCGAAACACCTTCAAGCCTAAGTAAACAGGTCGTGAAACTTAGTAACTATATCAAAAAGAGCATGTAATGCGTTACTGGCCCATTTGTTGGCTCAGTATAGAAAGAAAATAAACACCCCGCGTGGAAAATGTTCAAAGGGAGCTTGACAGGGCGAGAAAATGCAGCCACTCGTAAACCTGTTTCCACTAGGACGCTTTTGGACTCAGTATGGGCAGATTGCTCGAACGAATATATTAAATCTGCGTATTCTATCTGTTTATTCTTCGAACGTAAAATATTGGAAGCGTTTGAATTTTTTTTAACGAAATATCATTTTTTTTTTGCTTCAGCATGTATAACGTTATCCAAATTCATAAAAAAATCCTGGCGACTCGTCGATCGTTTCGAGCGAAGTTCTCGCGCTCTAAAATGTACTGAACTGTAAATAATAATATGTATCTATTGATGTCTTAAGTTTACGCGGATGAATTACAATAAAACTACTTTGACGTATTTTAGCGCGGTTTATTTAAGTATTTAACTAGCCTAACGTTTCAGAAGCTCTTTTACAACCTTGGTCACATGACGGACTAGATAACACGTGTCTAGATGTTCAGTTATTAAAACTACCCGAAGAATTATTTAATTATCTCGATTAACCCAAACGGTACTTACTATATCTTGCTGTCTTGTGATGTTTTGTTTAGTTTTTCAATATGATTATGTTTTTCAAGTCCCAAATAGAGAGAAAATATTATTGAAATTATATAAGAATATATATCTAACAATAATAATTTCTGTGGACTTATGTAAGGGCGGACATTGACGGAATTAGAGTAGAGATGAACAGCACGAGAGCGTGCTGTTGGTTTTGTGGTTGGAGTTGACTGCCACCCGTATTTGGTTGCACTCTCGCTCGATATATGCATAGAGACAGTAGAGATAGAGTAGGGAAGTCAGTCTAAAACGCGGCCGTCTAGGTCGAGAGAGACAGCAAATGAAGTAGCAAATGTATGAAGAGGTAGTGCCATGCTGCATAGGATGAGATTCCGTTGCATAGGAGGATGTAGTGTCATGCATAGTGCATGACACTACATCCTCCTATGCAACGGAATTCCCGGCACGACCGGGGAGGTACCGCTCACTGACTCGATACCGGTTTATAGTGAAAGCGTGTGCGAGTAGCCGGTAGCCCATTGTGGGGGGGTGATAGAAGAGCATCAGGGTAACAATCATGCGAATGTCCGTGGGCGTCAGGAGGAATGAAAATGCTCCGACTGCTCATTTGATTTTTATATGCTATAAAAAATATTCTCTGTCTCTCTTTTTTCTCTAATTTCTCTCAGCGCAAAGTACATGTGAGATTAGATAGACAGAGATATTAATGCATTCTCATTCACCTCCTCTATTAATTAAGATACGTAATCGCCGTCATATAACTCTCTATGGCATCTCTATCTATATTATCTCTATGTGTCTATGGCGGCTGGGTGGTAAAATATATCATTACCTAATAGGATTACGAATAAATTTTACAACTATATACAATGAAAAGCAAAAAAAAGTTTTTGAAAAAAAAATGTAGCGCATTGTCATCCGAACTACAAGGATTACGAATAAAATTCACAACTATGTACAATGATAAGCAAAAAAAAAATTTTTGAAAAAAAAATGTAGCGCAATGTCGTCCGAACTACAAGGGTTACGAATAAAATTCACAACTATGTACAATGAAGAGCAAAAAAAAAATTTTTGAAAAAAAAATGTAGCGGTAGCGCATTGTCATCCGAACTACAAGGATTACGAATAAAATTCACAACTATGTATAATGAAAAGCAAAAAAAAAGTTTTTGAAAAAAAAATGTAGCGCATTGTCATCCGAACTACAGATGTATATAAAATTTCAGCTCGATCGCTTAAAGATATCTACTTCAAAATTGAGTTGAAAGATTCCACTAGAATAAACGTACTTACATACTTATATACATGCAAAGGTACATCGCAACTTAAGTAAAGGCTTTTGTAGGAACAAATCCTTACCTCTCCAAAGCACTGTCCGAGCAACAAATTTTGTAACAGGTAAGCCATGCTGCATTGCTGCTCCATTGAGCATGCTGAAGCCGGTCCCTGCCATTACATTAGATTTGACAAAGCGCCAATCCTCACTAGAAAACATTGATTCATTCCAAGGATGATCCGTGCGTCTATTGAAATTAAAAAAATACAAATTTCAATGGAGAAGATGGCTGGGTTCTTTCCTCTGCTTGGGGCCCAGTGATGAACATAATTGAATCAGAACCTAAATATCAAATAACAAGTCAGCTAGATATAATAAGTACTGTTTACGTTATTCTTAATATCTAAATAATTATAATTCTTCGGGTATTTTTAATAATTTGTGTTATCAGAACATCTGTCATCTCAGTTCACCCGTGACCATGTTTGCTGTAAAACTTCTAAAACGTCGAGCTACTTAAATAATTTAGTAAACCAAGATATAATCCGTAAAAATAGTTTTATTTGAACGAGTAACATTATTATTAATAATCGCTCGAATAAAATTCTACGGAGGACGAGATCTACCACTCGCGGCTCGGTATGCCTAATCCCAAGGTTTTTCATTTCCCGTCTCGGCAATGTCTCTAAAATGTTTAATTTCAGCGTCCTTCATGGCCACTTTGTACTCTTGTCTGGCTACACGTAGGGCTTCCTGTAGTGAGATGTCGCCTGTGAGATTTCCTTCTCTCGAGTTTTGCAAACATCGTCGTGTGGCCTTGATTTTCCTGCGCAGGCGACCCAGAGTGGGACTCCTCCATTCGTAGCCCCCGAAATCCCCATCCTTACTATATCCGGGGTATCTTTTGGCAGTTTGCGTAATGATTTTACTAAACTGCTTAGCAAGTTCATTTGCTGTTTTCCTGGAGTCTAGTTTACCCATTCGCAATCATAGCGTCGATCGAGTTCGCGCCGATACATCGTTCCGAACGCACGTTCACTGTCATCCTATACGCGTCTAGTACCCATTAATTACAATTGCCAAGTGTGATATTTGCAATAAAACTGTTACTAAATCATTGCCAGGATTGGAGTGTAGTAAATGTGAAAAATTGTTTATCTTAATTCCAGATGTAGTGGCTTGACTAACACGCAAATAACAGCACTAAAAGCAGCCTCTAGCCTGGAGTGGACTTGTTTAGACTGTCAGCGGGAATCACCAAGACTGAATTCATCCATCATCATCCCCGAAATGGACGAAGAAGAACAGGATGTTCAAATAAACGTCAAGAACATGCTGAATAATATGTCGAAGGAAGTTGAGAAAGCAATTAGAAAGGAAATGCGTAACCTAAATGAGTCCTTAAATTTTCATAGTGCAAAGCTGGATGAGGTGGTTGAATGTATTGATGCTTTTAAAAAACCATTGAAAATCTAGAACGAAAGAATATATAGCTAACAAATAAAAATATCGACTTTTAAACTCGAGTCGGAGCGTTAGAACAGCGTCTACACGAAATCGAACAAGAAAAGCTTATAAAATGTTTGAAATTGCAAATGTTTAGAAATTACATATTGGATGTATTGAAAAGAATGATATATCAAAAAACTCGTCGAAAATGTGGCGTTAAAACTCAAGCAACTGCTCGAAGGATTAAAATGTGCTCGACAACTTATTGGCAAAAAAGATGGACCGGTAGATATACAAGTAGAACTACAGAATGAGCTAACACAAGAAAAATGGATAGTGGCAGCTAAGTCTATGAAAACTACTGTAGCTAACATTTTCCCCTCTGAACAAAACATTAATTATATCATATATGTTAGAGAAGCAATAAAGAAAACCTAATGGAACAATACTTTGGCATACGAAGCAGAGACTAAAGAATAATCAAAGCTATAAATATGTATGGTTCAGAAAGGGATCAGTAAAGGCACGAAAAGATGACGAGTCTAAAACAATTACCATAAGAAATTTAGCTGACTTACAAACACTTATGGTCAACAAGGTATAAAAATATAGGCCACACCTACATAGGTGTATACATTAACTACATACTTAAGTACATAAGTACATACTTATATTACTTACTTACCACACATTATCCTATCCTCAAACTAATAAAGTATATAATGAATAGTTTACGAAATCAAATTTATGAGATTAATGACTGTCTAAATGTAAATGATTTTTTAAGGAACATCCCTAATATACGTGTAAACCTTATATGTATTCATCTTAACATACGATCTTTAGTTAAAAACTTCTCGACTCTTGAACAATATTTACTATCATCAAAAAGATGTATGGATGTAGTCATTTTAACTGAAGTTAATATTTCAGATAATATCATTTAAATGGCTACCATTTGGTAAACATTTGTTTACAGTTTTAAGGAAGAGTAAAAGGGGCGGCGGTACAATAATTTACGTACACAACAAATATAAATGCATATTGAAAACAATTAACACACAATGCTTTGAAAACATACTCCTAGTAATCACAACATATTCAAACTATACCGCAAATTCCGTATACCGCCCTCCCAAATACAGTGAAACACTATTCGTAAATGAACTCTCATCCTCACTGGACACAATCTCGAAAAAATCTGACTCATACCTACTTGGCGATACAAACATTAACCTTTGAACGGATAGTCGTATAAAACATAAATACATTAATATGTTACATAATGTGGGCGTTATGTGAGAAACAACAGCGAATACGAGGATCGAAATATGTAATGACCAAATAAATAAATCCTGCATCGATCTCATTTACGCTCGATCCCGCACGCATGACCTTATACAATGGGGCAATCGGTACTACGCTGGCCGACCATCGGGCGCTCATTCTCGCCTGTCTCGGTAAACGATCACAACATACAAATCCTTTTTAAATAATAAAAAAATATTTACACTTTTAAAAGAAATGGTTTGGGATTCAGCCTGCAACCTGATAATATAAATATATACAACTTCATATATACAAGCTTTATAAATTGTTACAAGAAATCAGAATATATATCTAAAATCCTAACAATAAACGAAGGAAGAAAAAAGGATTAACAAAGCGGTAACAAATGTATCTACATATAGAGATAAATTATATTTGCAATGGATAAAAGACACGACTAGCATGATCACAAAACAAAAATACAACATAGCTTGAAAATATGCAAATAAATTAATATAAAAAAATAAAAATCAATATACACAAATGCATATTACCAGTAATAAAAGTAATCCAAAGACTGTATGGTAAATTTTAAGCCTGGCAGAATAAAGTTATCTATTGATGAAGCCATAGAACGTTCCCTTGGTAGTCAATACAAATGTCCTAGACATATTCCAAACAATTTCGCCTATACGATTGCTAATTTGGTTAAAAAATTCATACCATAATGCTCGAAACCGCTGCTGGAGAAAGCAACATATGCTTTGTCAGCAAATGTCACGATGCGCTTTAAGCCTGCAAAACCCAAATCAATTGCAAAAATTATTATGTTACTAAGTACAAGTAAAGCTCCTGGGGTAGATAGGATAAGAGCCGTGGACTTAAAAGTGTTATGTGCTAAATTTCAAAGGGTCATTTCTTACCTAATTAACTCAAGTGCTGCAGAGGGGCACTATCCTACTTTATTAAAGACTGATTTAGTGAGACCAATATTCAAAAAGAAAAGTTGATTCGATCATGATAGTGGTTATCATAACTATTTTATAAATATTTATAAAATAGTGGAAAAATATATAAGTTCGCAAATCCAACAATTTTGTTAGAGTAATGGTATACTGATAGGCAAACAATACGGATTTCAACCTCGTAAAAAACACAACACATTTGTATCAGCATTCACTTACAGTATACATATATACTCATATAGACAATAAAGAGCACGTATTGTTTGTCTTTATCGATCATAGCAAGGTATTCGACACCCTTAGGTACAACATACTTCTACAAAGTTTGCAAGATAGCGGAATTCGAGGACAACTTATGGCTTGGTGTGGGAACTAAGAACAGGATCGATCATATTGCGTAATGCTATAAAACAGTGTGAGATGTATCAATTTGCAGATGACACCTGTCTAGTGGCCACAGGAAATAATTTAGAAACTGCTCGAGTTCGGCTTCAAAGTGCCTTTGATACCCTAGCAAAATGGTCACACGATGTCCGTTTGACACTTAATCCCAACAAAACTAAACTAATTTACATTAGTACTTATCATAATAGGAGCCGTCTAATACCTTTTTTTTTTGGTGACGAAGAGGAATGCATTTACGCATGATACCCGGGAGCCCGGGTGGACCTTCAGACCTACGTTGGACTGGGCAATTGGGCAGCAATACTAACTAAACCCCTACGGGTGCCTTCAGTGACCGGGTTACCCCACGCCGAGGACTTGACATTAAGGTTCCCGGCCACGAACACCTGAAGAGGGGCTAGCTGTTTCCGGGGCTTGGGACTACGGCACGTGTCCAGCACGTGGCCATTAACAAAAGTAATTACATTTGCTTTGCACCCAGTCTAAGGTCTCAAACACTATTATTACTCTGTACAACAGTGGCAGAACCAATTATATCCTATGGAGTGTCAAGCTATGGAAGAACTTTTAAAACTTATCTTGATAATATTTTCTCACTTCAGTTGCGAATTTTAAAAGTTATTTGCCCCCACAATATAAAATCCATATATAAAGAAGATTATCGCAAATTATTTGCATTTTGTAAAGTGATGACGAAAAAACTCAATTTACAGTTCTAAATGAACAATATTTTAATGAAAGTATTAAAAAATACAGGAACCCAGCCCGTAGATCTGATAATAGTAAATTTTATTTACCTAGGTGCAATAAACTGTATGGGGAAAGCGATTGGCTTATGTAATACCTAATTTGATTAATCGTCTGCCTAAAAATGTCAAGTAGAACATAACGCAATAATATGTAAAATATAAAATACAACATTATTTATTACAGTTACCTACAGATAAATACTGTTAATGTAAATTAATTTCAATTACATACATTTCAAAGATGAATAACATTCATCTTTAAACACACATCTAACAAAATATATTACAAATAATAAATGAATATTATGGAAATCATACTGTACTTACATGCAAATGAGTGTCTTTATTGTTTGCATTTTTGTTTTATTGAATACTGAGGATATTTAAAAGAAAGCAACTTATACTAACTATACTTTTGTTTCATTATTTTATTACAGTTACGATGGTATTTCTTCCTTATATATAAATGTCGTATAGGAGTTAGGAATTGTGCTAACTTTAATATAAGAAATATACGAATAATAGAACATCTTTGTATGTAGGTGCAGGGTGTTCGATAAAACTTGAATGATTTTATGATTACACCTTAATTTATAAGAAAAATGTCACGTTGTTGAATATGATTATCTCTAGTCTTAAGGATGGTTCTTCCGTCGTCGTCGGTCTTGATACGCTGCTACACATCTGATATGTAATTAGCTGATGGTCGCTTATGGTAACACCTTCATGTACGCGGCACTCTAATATCGGTACTCCTCTTGTCGCGAGTGTCAGATCTACATTACAAAAACCATTTGGTCCGTTGAATATTGGAGGCTGCCCTTGCTTGTTGCGAATGAATAGACCTCTGCTCTATATCAAGCCCTCTATTTGGGTCTTCCAATACTATTTGTCTCGCCCTCGCCCCGAGTACTGACGACGCTCACAAAACCAGAGTGTTGCTGTCTACACCAATCCGTATAGGCTTTCCAGTCCGGTGTTCCAGAACATAACAAAGGTGTTTGAGCTGTCGCGCTATGTCATGTCCACACTGAAAGTACGCTGAGATTACGTATACGCAGGAATCTTGGTAATCGATATGCATGACAGTGCAATATTTGGAACTCAGATGGTGTAGCAGCGTAAACGCGATCTTGCCATTATTGACCAAAATCCCAGCTTTCGGAGTAGCTCCACACTGAATTAATCTAGTTATGCCCGAAGTTACATACATTTCTTGAACGAGAACGAAATCTAAGTTTATTTTACTCGCCATAACAAGCAGCTCAGATGTAACAGCCTCCGATCCCTAAAGATTGAGCTGTCGTATCGAAACAATATTTCCCTCCTTATCCATATTGAGTCATGTTGACTGCCTGTTATTCCGCATATACACGAGCAAGTCGTAGAGTTGGTTACATGAGTGCTTGCCTCTTTGCGTTTAAAACGCTTACAGGTAGCGTAGCAGTCAGCGCATGACTGGCTCTACGATGTCCTGTATCTCTGCATTTACCGCATACCATTTTGGTTGCCCAACAGTATTTCTCAGTGTGTCTGTATTGCTGGCATTTGTTGCAGCAAGTGACCACTACGGTAGTCACATATATCAGCATCATCCTAGCCAATGTGGACACGACCAAGGCCAACCTATTTATCACTTAGGGCTGATGAACACTCCAGCATGACCGTGGTACGCCCACCGTTACGTCCGCCCTTCTTGTAGGCAACCTTGCAGTTGGAACGAACTTTCTCCTTAGTCCATTGAGGATGATCGGAAATATTCGTGGCCTGTAGGTCTTCAAGAGTTTCTTAAGAATAACCTTTAACTACGAAATCGTATTGATTACGTAAACTTATTTATTACTAGGATCACTATAGCCCATACAAACTACACAATAGTAATTAGGCCGAAAAGTAGAAAAAAAAATACCACTTTTTTGTAATATTCTAGCGCAACATGTACGAAAAACTACACAATAGTAATTAGGCCGAAAAGTAGAAAAAAAAATACCCCTTTTTTGTAATATTTTAGCGCAACATGTACGAACACTGTCAATTTGACAAGAGTGAACGATCACCTTGGGACCTACCTACCCACGCCCATAGATATTCGCATTATTGCTGTTATACGTTGGCCTCCTTCTCCCTCCCCTCAAATGCGCCACTGGCTACTAACAAACCACACGAAACGCGACAGCGTAGCTTTTATTTTGCAGCGGTGTTATATGAGCCAGAGTCCAGCGGGGTTGTCAAAATTCGGCGGCAATGCAGCATCGCACTACCTCTAACTAAAAATATAAGGCCTTCTATGTTATTTCAAGCTGCTTTCTGAGACAGAATCACCGTCATAAACGAATATGTATATATATATATATATATATATATATATATATGTTGTAAATAAATATATACAAATATTCAATATATAACATAATGTATACAGATATAAACTATAAACTTAGTAACTATAATTAATAAGTTAATAAACAATTTATATATACCTAAATAAATAAACAGATATACAAACGAAAATATGACAATATTAGGAATGTTCGCTCCTTTTCAGCTTATTTATGTATCTGGTTATTTATTTACATATATATTAATTATTTAACAATTTATTAATTTATTAACTATAATTACTAAGTTTATAGTTTATATCTCATGACGATGATTCTGTCTCATTTCACAAGAAAGATAACATTCGCGTAAATATACGAAAACAATATATCTGCTTATGGCCGGCTTTTGCCTGGATGCATTTTAAACTTCTCCGTTTGTATTACTTCTGATTGTTCGGATTTCTTTAGGCAACGGTAGGCATGATATACATGCTTACCGGTGCGACATTTTCACCACTCATAGACGTAAAACATTGTAGTTGGCAGTTAGCTAAAAATATATATAAATTAACTTTAGTAAATTACCATATTAGGGTCACCGTAGACTTTCTGTGGCTTGCGATACAGGCGCGTCAGCTTCAGTGACGCGTCTGCCATTTTATGAAAGGTTCAGTCATTGCTAATATTGTATCAATGCATTCAGTAATTTGTGGGATATTTTGATAAAAAATATTCTTATTTTATTTAGATGAGATTCGAGTAATGACACCAGTCAGTCTGTATAATAAAATGAACCTTCTATGCTCAATTATTCACTTAGAAATTTTTCGTTCTCAAAATACAAAATATGTATATTTTTTTTAAGTTCAAAACTTTCCGCCTTTTATTAAGCTCACTTAAAAAAATAATCAAATTTAAATTCAATCTCTCTTAAGCTTGAATGGGTCGCCCGTGGGGGCGATCATTTTTTCCAGATTTCAATTATAGTGTTGAAACAATTTTCCGTGCAACAATCTTAATATACAGGTTTCAAGTCGAGCTGTTTGTCCGGTAACATCTATCTATATATAATATTATAAAAAAGTCCCTAAAAACTGTGTCCCTGTATATGAATGATATTCCCAAAATCGTAATAAAAACGGTTTTTCATGCGGCTTTCACCCAAAGATAAAGCGATTCTCGGGGAAGGTAGTGTACAATTTAGTCCCTGTCATTCACGGGCGAAGCCGGATCGAATCGCTAGTGTATTATAAAATAAAGTCATCCTACCTGGTGAACGGTCGACCAACATTTTATTTTCTTAAACTTGGCCTCCCCTCCCGAACCTTACTGGCCCATCTGCCATCTGCTCTTCTGAGTATGTGAACAGCCCATTGCCACTTCGGCGAGCTTATTCGTTGCGCGATATCGGATACCTTACTTCTCTGCGTCTGAAGTTATAGTTTCGAGGAAACAACATCATACTGTCGCAGTCCTCGATGCAATTGGATTGTCCTTGTTTCACCTCTCGGAATCAGTTCTATGTCCGAGTGGACATAGAACTGCCTCTATATATGTCATACGATGCTCTCAGTACTTCGACATATCGCGAATCTACTTGACATCATTGTAAAGTTTCCAGGACAGTCCAGGTTTCTAGCATCCATCCCGCATCAGCATAAACAATAAAGTAATAGTAAGCACCAACACCATAAATAGTATACTGCGAAAAGTTTATCCAAAAGCTGAAATTCATGCGAACAAAGTCAGTAAAAAACTAGTGCTAAATGAATGTATTATATTTGCAACTGACAAGCATACTTTAAGCCTTCCTATAAAAATATGAATTTCTATTTAAACTACCGCAAACTAAATTCTACAAAATGTTGCCTACACTCTACACATTGCGGTTCAGTTTTTGAATACTCGTATTGACAATAAAACAGCATATATGTTGTACGAAATGATTTTACAACGAAAAATAACAATACAAATCTACATTTAGAGAGTAAAGTAAGTGGAGGAGACAAGGCAGGTATGTAAGAATCATGATGTGTGGCACTCCATTCTCTCTGCCTAGCCCATCAGGTAAAAAGCGTGAAGGTGTATTGTTATTGTGATAACAATACATGTTCGCGTTTCTTTCGTCATTTATGTAGGAGTGGACATATCCGTAGGAGATGAAAATAAAGCTAAAGATTTGGAAGGTGGTACTATGCCTATACAGGCATTTTTATGCAACCATGATCCAGCATAACCATAAAAGCACATTTCACTTTTATACCGTTTTGGTATTGCTCTTTCTTTTGTGGTGTTTGTATGAATTCAGATGGCCCAACTGGAGGATTGAATGAGGGTAGCAACGCATGGACATATCATATTATACGGTTGTCTAAAGATTGGTGATTTAGGAGCTGTTCGTGATCCTAAGTTAAATTTTAATTTTAATGCTGATTGAATGTTATAGCCTGGGGTGAACTCATACACCATGTGAATTGAACCTCGGAGGGCTGCTCTTTGTACCCCTATAATAACAGGTACTAAAGAGCAGGAAGAGGGGGCTTTAGAGCATGGGGCTAAGAAGGGAACCTCATGCTATTACACTGTTCCGAGTTTTCTGCGCTTGCCCTGTAGTGCGGGACTATACGTCTGTGGCGATGTCGTCTGTCCCCTACAAGGCTGACATTCGCGTCGAGATGCCCTAATGATTTATAAATCCGGGCACTTCATCAAAAGCGCTGAGCGCATCTTCCCAGGTCTGGTGGTTATAATGTGGAACCCGTTAACGACGATCGGTTGGCTCAGTTGGTAACGTTAGTCCATGTCTTACGCCAGATGTCTCAGGTTCGAATCCCACCTAGATCATAGGTCACTTTCATCATCATTATCAGCTCTTATCGGTCTACTACTGGACATAAGCCTCTTTCAATGAACGCCAAGACGGCTGAACTCCTGCTACTCGCATCCACCCCGGGCCAGCTACTGTACGGATGTCGTCTTCCCGCCTGATGAACGGTCGACCAACACTTCGTTTTCCTAAACGCGGCCTCCACTACAGAACCTTAGTGGCCCATCTGCCATCTGTTCTTCTGAATGTGTAATCAGCCAATTACCACTTTAAGCCAAAGCAAGCTTATTTCTCGCGTGATATTAGAAAGTTTAGTTCCCTGCCCACTAGTCCTGACCACGGTAGGTCATGGGCGTTTGTAAGTATCTCTTAGTGACATTATTAAATATACTTCCGTTGTTTAATACCTGTAACACAAGTCCTTACGATACTCAGCACAGGACTAGGCGAACGAGGTGTGATAAGTCAGGATTAAAATTTTCCGAGAAAAATAGTATGCTTCGTTTGCTGCAAGATTAAATAGCCATTTAGAAATCGCTGATTTTAGAATACGAGTATCGTCTATACGTTTTTACGTT
This sequence comes from Eumaeus atala, assembly GCA_017140195.1. Taxonomy (NCBI): domain Eukaryota; kingdom Metazoa; phylum Arthropoda; class Insecta; order Lepidoptera; family Lycaenidae; genus Eumaeus; species Eumaeus atala. The sequence goes on from JAFELO010004405.1 coordinate 14,268, forward strand.
ACGGGCCCCACACAATGGAATCTCCTACTAGACGATGTTCTTAAATTGCCAAGACCAGAGGGTGTACGTTTTGTGGCATACGCAGACGATTTGACGTTTGCGATCGAGGTAACGTCGCGCGCCGTTATCAAGCAGAAATGTTCCACGATCTTGAATAGACTGTGGGATTGGGGGACCCGTAATAGGCTAACATCCGCAGCCAAGTCCCAGACTATGACCATTAAGGGCCGTTTTAGAAGTGGACAGACCATTGGGATGAATGGTACCTCGCATCTGTAACAAAGGTGCTTGGGGTACACATAGACGATGCTAGGTCCTCTGCGCTGCATACGGTTTTTTTACGGATGGGCGAGAAGGCCGCCAGCTCTTTCGGAAAGGTCTCTCGTATCTCTACCTCCTCGAGAAGTGTGAAGTACCGGGCACTTCGGTTCCTGTACCACGGAGCTTATGTTGAATTCCTGACATTTTGGTGTCGACGCTCTCACTTGTATGTTGTACGTAGTGCATTGTCATGCACTCAAAGACTAGTTTCGACTTTATTGAGTTCATACAGCAGTGTGGCGCTACCAGTATTGGCCGGCGTTCTGCCTGCCGACCTGGAGGTTCTTCGAGTGGGATGCGTACATGAGGATTGCGCGGGAATCAAGGGCAAGGAGCGCAAGAAAAACAAAAGCGCCATCTCGGACGTTGTCATCTCTACTTGAAAGTCACGCCGGCCCGCGTGTGCCAACGGGAGGGGAGCTGTACTGCTTTTTTCCAGAAGTTACAACGGGTCTGAAATGTCAGTGGGTCGAACCTGAGTACGGTATTTCGAAGATACAAACAGGGCACTGGTGCTTTACAGATCGCCTGCGCAGGATGGTGTTATGTGACCTGCCATCATGTCCTTGCGGTCATGAATCTGAAACCAAGGATCATTTACCGTGGGATTGTGACTGGTACAAAAACGAGTGAAATATCATGTTGGACGGCATCCAACGGACGACAGTGTACCCAGTCTATCACCAGGATTTGGACGCAACGGGACAGAGTATTAGGCGATTGAGGACATTTACGCATACATAGCACGCGAAGAAGAAGGATAGGTGGCGATGCAGCTGCATCGAGATAATCAGGACTGACGAGACCGATGACAACTGTTGTCTTTGTGGTGATAGGCCCCAGAAAGGGTAGTGTGAAATAACAAGAGGGCACTTAAATACTCTGTAGGGAGTCAAGAATTGCACGTTGGAGAACAGAGCCGGTGAGCGAACACCCGGCATCTCTATGACTCGCTCCGTATACCGAGAGGAGCATGGGTGGAGGTGGGTAAGTGTTAACCTATACTAAAAAAAACAACTAAGTGTTTATGATACTTACTCGAGTGCTTCTATATATTCTGACATCAGTACATCTGTCAACACAGTTCATCGGTGGCCGTAGTTGCTATTAAGCTTCAGATACCTTAGTCTACTTAAATAATGAAATAAACCACGATAAGATCCGTAAGAATAATTTTATTGTAATGATTAACATTTGCGTAAACTTAAGGCATCATGATTCATGAAGTAAGTTTGTGGCAAACGCACGGAAATTATCAAGCTCTCTACGTAGTAAATACTGCAAACGAAATTGCACTAAAGGATGCAATGTTTTCACGTAAGAATATTTAGTGCTTCAAGCTCTATAATTAAAACCGCACCATAGGCTGCTGAACGTTGCCGAGCTGTTTTATTAAAAAGCCACTTCTGCCGTACATTCTTTCCTTACAAAAAGGAATAGTAAACAGTTGGGCCAATTGGTGATTACTACTCATAACATCAGCATATGCTAATGCGTTGCTCTCTTTTAATACATCCCTCCTATGGTACATCGGCTAATATAATTGATACGGAAAACGAAACCATTGATGTCACTTTACGGTGGTATCACGCCATAGGTAGGTGGGTATTCGGCTGCAATGCAGCATGACACTACCTCTTACATATATCTACTAATTTTATAAATGCGGAAGTTTGTTTATATATATATATATATATATATATATATATATATATATATTTGTTGTTACTTCAGGCAACATTTAAGAACAAACTTTGCTGTACTTAGTCTGGCAATAAACACTGTTACAATAAAAAGTAAAAATATTAAATTTGAATTTGTAATCTGTCATTTTTATACGATTGCTCATTGTATATTCCCATTTTACAATACATTATACAATGTTTTGCGGTGTTACAATGGAGTTCAGTGGTATAGAGAATAGAATCATTGTGAGTGTGGTTGCATTCCATAAAGCAGGTAGGTAATTTTCAAAACTGTCCATACACATACATTAGTCAAATGTTTGTGTGCCGGGCTATCACTAGGCACAATGAGACTTCCTTCTCTTCTTGTTTCTGTTTGTGACGGAGACAGATCAGACCGCCCACGTAGTGTTTGGACTAAAAGGGTGGTGAAGGCAGTAAGGCAAAGAATTAGAATAAATCCTGACCGATAGCAAAAGATTTTATCTCGGGAAAAGAAGGTCGGGAATATCTCGTGAAAGGAAGCACCTAGGAACATGTCACGTATTTTAAGAGATGACTTAGTACCCGCTGTCAATAATTCCTTAACTGATAAAATAAAGGTGAATAGAGTGGTAAAATCGAAACAACTCCTGAAGTGGTACGCAAAGGGAGGTCACGGAAAAACGTGTTTACGTATGAAGATTATTTAGTAAATGATCAATCGAGACCTATCTATTACCTACCGACGCCCATAGATATTTGCATTATTGTTTCTTTGCGTTAGCCTCCTTTCCCTCCCCTCCAATAGGCCACCGCCCACTAACGAACCACACGAAACGCGAAAATGCAGCTTTCACTTTGCGGCGGTGTCATTTGAACCGAAGGTACCTCCCCGGCCTGGTTGTCCTAATTCGGCGGCAATGCAGCATGGCACTACATCTTACTAAAAATATAAAGCCTTTCATCATATTTCAAGCTGCTCATACATATTTAGGAGGACGCAGGCGGACGTTATTTCACGCAAGCTTAAAACGATTTGTGAAAGTTAAATTGATTATTTAAAATTTGCTAAATTCAACATTGAAGACGTGGAAAATACGTAAAACTATTTGTTTATGACCGGCTTTCACCTAGATATATTTTTAATTTCTCCATCCGTATAACTTCTGAATATTCGGATGTCACTAGGCGTCGACAGGCATGATATACTGGCTGACTGGTGAGATATTGTCATCACTCATAGACGTAATAAACAAACTTCACTGAGTCACCATATTGTGATCACCGTAGTGTCTCTGTGGTATGAGACACAGGCGTGTCAGCTTCGGTGAGGCGTCTGCCATTTTATCAAAGGGTAATCATCATTCATCGTCAGGAATTCAGCAGTTAGTTGAATATTTTAATAATAAATGTACTTGTTTTATATGGATGAGAATAGAGTAATGACACAGCAGCCTGTATAAAAAACTAAATCTTCTATGCTCATTTATTTACTTAGCAAGGAGATGAAGCAATTTCTTTCGTCTTCTAAATACAATATATCCATTTTTTTCTACAAAACTTACTGCCTTTTTTTGAGCTTATTTCAAAAAATAATCAAATTTAAATTCAATTTCTCTTAAGCTTGGATGGGTTGCCCGTGGGGGAAATCATTTTTTCCGGATTTCCATTATAGTGTTCAATCAATTTTCCGTGTAACAATCTTAATATACATGTTTCTAATCGAGCTGTTTTTCCACTATCATCTATCTATACATAATGTTATAAAAAAGTCCCTAAAAGCTGTCTGTCTGTATATGATCGATATTCTCAAAATCGGAAGAAGAACGGATTTACATGCGGTCTTCACCCAAAGATAAGGCAATTCTGGGGTAAGGTTTTAGTGTATAATTTAGCAAGAATACTATAAAATAAATTTCCCAAAAGCTGCCTGTCTGTATGTGATCCTATTTTCTCAAAATAATAGTTAACGAATTTTTGGGCGGTTTTCACCAACGGATAAACCGACACTCTTTAATTTAAAGAATAGGGGAGCAAACGAGCAATCGTTGCCTTTTTACGACTATCGACTTCCATGAACATCCACATGATTACTATGCCAATGCGTTGCCCTCCATCTCACCGCCCGGCAATGGGCCATGCACACTCACAAACCGCACGAAACGCAACACACGCGAGGATGTCGCCTTACGGCGGTACTATGTGATCGCGAGGTACCTCCCTGATCGTGCCGGCCTCATTCCGTTGCATACGCGGATAGTGTCATGCACTTAGCGTAGCACTACCACCACCTATGCAGCATGGCACTGCCTCTTTCTAAAAATAGTCAAAGGAAAGGTGCTATTCTGCACCTTAAATTGGACAGCGAAATATTTCAAATGAAAATTTCGTAGCGAATTTTCCTTTGGCTATTATGTAAACCAGTACTTTAATTTAGATTTTTGTCGTTCGACATTTAGCGAGACGCACGGTACGTTCTGTTAACAAGTCGAATATACGTTAACGCATTGGAACGATCTGTAAATATCCGTCCTACTTCATACCTAGGAGCTTACTGCGATAACAATGCCTTTTAGTCTGAAACATAAGAAATACACACTAATAAGAGTTTGTTACACACGAAAACTACCATAAATATTTGTATAAAATTTAGCAATAATTGAGATTACTGTATAAAACAAGGTGAAATACTTTTTGTGTCGTACTAAAATGATTTGGGGCTACTTTACGCGAATAGCCGAATAAAACTTGATACACATTAATCGTAGCATATTGCGAAATCATTATTATTCCATAACATAAATAATAAATTAATAGTAGGTACCATTAGAGAGTAACATTTTTTTACTGTATATACTGCGAGAAGTTTACCTAAGAACTAAAATTCATGCAAACAAAGTCACTCACAAAAGCTAGTGTAAAACGAAAATGTTATATTTGCAGCTGACAAGTATACTTTAAGCCTTCCTATCATAATATGAATTCCTGTTTAAACTACCGCAAACTGAACTCTACAAAATGTTGCCTACATTCTCTTTATTGCGGTTCCGTTTTTGAATGCTCGTATTGACAATATGAATGCATATATTTTGTACGAAATGATCTCAGAACAACAATACAAATGTACATTTAGAGAGTAGTGAGAGTGGAGTGTAAGGATCGTGGATGTGTGGTACTCCGTTCCCTCTGCGTACCCTATTAGGCAACTGGCGTGATGTTGTGTTGTCACTTTTATAGCAATACAATTTTTCGTCATTTATGTAGGAGTGGACATATCCGTAGGAGAGGAGAATAAATCTAAAGCTTTGAGAGGTGGTACCATATCTGTATAATCATGGGCCAGCCTAAACATAAAAGCACATTTCACTTTCATACCAATCTGGTAATGCTTTCGTGGTGTTTGTATGAATTCAGATGAACCGGAGGATTGAATGAGGGCAGCAATGCATGAGTATAAGCCACTATACGGATCGGATGGCTAAAGGCTGGTGATCTCGGAGCTGTTCGTGATCCTAAGTTAAATGTTAATTTTAATGTTGATTGTATCATATCAAAGACTATATTCCCGTGGTTAAAGCTTTGGGATGGCGGTGGCGCTCAGTAGCCTGTGGTGAACTCATACTTCAAGCCAATTGAACCTAGGAGGGTTGCTCTTTGTACCCCTACAATAACAGGGTACTAAAGAGCAAGAAGAGCGCATGGGGCTAGGATGGAAACCTCATCTTGTTACACTGTACCGAATTTGCTGTGCTTGTCCTATAGTGCGGGGCTATGCCTCTGTGGCGGTGGCGTCTGTCCGTTATAATACTGACTACGCGTTGAGTTGCCCTGATGATTTATAGATTCAGGCACTGATGTCACTTTTATTTTTATAGAATAGTGGGGCAAACGAGAAATCGGCATTTATACTACTACCGATACCCATAAACGTCCACATAATTACTATGTCGATGCGTTGCTCTCCTTTTCACTTTCCCCCTCAATGGGCCACCGGATACTCACAAACCACACGAAAAGCGATACCGTAGGTGTCACTTTACGACGGTATCAAGTGACCGCCCAATTCCGTCGCATAGGAGGCTGTAGTGCCATGCACCACGCATGGCACTTTCTCCTCCTATGCAGCATGGCACCACCTCTCACTAAGTACTTGTGGCGGTTTTGGTGGGTATCCTGCATTGTAGTGTGCCGCGAGCCCCAACATCACTGGAATCTACCCATGGCTGGCGATGGTGCTTAAATGCGTTGCTCCGAGCCAACTAAAATAATTAAAGGCACTTGGCTCTCTAACGCAAAATTCTAAAGATTTTAATAGAGCAGAAGTGCTTCACACCAAGTTGCGCTCTTGTACTAAGTCATTTATAACATAGAACCCGATAACGACTACCGGCTGGCTCAGTTGGTAATGTAAGTCCGCGTCTTACGCCAGTGGTCGCACGTTCGAATCCCAATTAGTTCAGGGGTGTTTATATGTATCTCTATAATAACAATATTAAATTTATTGTACTTGTAACACAGGTGCTTACGTTACTTAGCTAGGATAAGTCCACAGATATTATACTATAATTAAATACACGGCTTACATACGGGGTTGGAAGTTCCAAGAAAAAATCGCATCGTTGGCGTGCTGCAAGATTAACAAGCCATTTGGAAATTGCTGATGATACAAGTGTCTTTTATACATATAAAAATGAAACCCCTCAAATATATGTAAGCGCATAAGTTTACTATGACAAGGAATTCGATAGTTGTTTTATTGTAACATTTGATGGGTATATATTCAATTACAGAGTAAGCTAAGGTATTTTATTGTATAGATGGACGAACTAGCAATCGGAGCTACTACCGACGCCCATAATGGGCCACCGGCTAGTCAGAAATTGTACGAAACGTGACACCGAAGATGTCACGTTACGCCGGTATCATGTGAGATAGCCTAATTCCGGCGTGCTTGACATTTCGGCCACTAGGCATTACACGTTACCATGACAACAAGTTCTTATTACTGGACAACGTAAGTCGCGGGACAATTAGTTACATAAAAAATTGCTAATAAATGCATTCTTAGTAATAGGCCAGGCAATTTAGCCTTTGCGTACGGAACCCTATATTCTAGTTACCGCAGTTCGGCACTTCTGGTATGTTGAGCTAAACGATATTAAGTGCATCGGAAACGCTGGGAATTCTCAACTGAACATCGGTTGTGTGTCTCGTGTCTTTGATCAAAGGCGTACCTCTGTGCTTCAACGTGAACCGTCATATAAGACGTGTGTCATTATCAGCGCTTACATAATGACTATGTCGCAATTCGTAACTCTAATGACTACCGGAGTGGAGGCCTCGTTTAGGAAAGCGAAATGTTGATCGACCGTTCACCAGGATTGAAGACGACACCGTGCGGTATCCGGTCCGGGATGGATGCGAGCAACAGGAGATTTTTCGTCATGGCGCTCATTGAAGGAGGCCTGTGTTCATCAGTGGACCGATAAATGGCTGATAATGAAATGACCACCGATACTCATAAACATGCGCATAATTGCAGGTTTCCTCCTCCCTATTTATAAACCGCACGAAACCCGGCAGTAGTCTACACTTTTAAGGCGATATTTTACGAGTCCGAGGGACGTCATGATTTGAGCTCACACCGGCTTTTTGCAATTACATAATGAACAAAACCAAAAAAATAACATTGTAAGCATATTCAAGAATCCTTTATACAAACACTTTTATAATACCGTCGTAAAGTTATTGCTATTCACGTTTCTTGACGTTTATGGATTGCATCTATGCTTATATATCTCCACCATGGTTCAAGCCTTGTCGTGGCGGTGGGGCTTAGTAGCCTGGGGCGAACTTAGGCGAAGCCAATTGAACCGAAGGGGATCTTTACACTCCTGTTATAGGAAGAGGGGAACAGGAGGCAAAGAGCAACAGGAGGAGGTGTTTGCGCACGTGGCAAGGGGCGAGGATGGGAACCTCACCCCATTGCACTGTCTCAAAGTCGGTGGGGTTGTCTTGTAGTGCGAGGCAACCCCATCTATGGAGGTGGAGCCGGTCCCTTAGGGGGCTGATTAGCCGACGAGGTGTCCTGAAGATTTGATGTTCCGGGGCACCTCACCAAGGGCAGCACTGATGAATCTCGCGGTGGTTTTTGTGGGTATTCGGCACTATCATCTGCCGCGAGTCCCACACACCACTGGACCCCACCCAGGGCCAGAGAAGGCGCGTAGATGCGTTTCCCCGTGTCAACAAAAAAAAGGTATGTGATGCGAGCGGATCTCCGTCGATGACGCGTCTGTCCGCTTATCAATGGTTCAAGTGTCATTGCTAGTATTGTAGCAATGCTGTAATTTGTAGGATTTTTAGTAAAAAGGAACTTATTTTGTTAAATAATTTGGATGAGAATACTGAAGGCCCTGCCACATTAATAAAATTACTCACCGGTTAACGTGTATATACAAAATATAAAATGTAGGTGAACATATTATTGATAAAAGTGTAAATGCTTAGTATTAAGGCATTAGTGTTTCAGGATTATCCAAAGAAAAGTAACAGTCTAATATTTCAGAGTATCTCGTTACATGTTAACTTTAGGGTTTAATACGTGTAAGATTTGTGGCTGTTCAAACGAATTACGGAAGTGTCTTTTACGCAGTAAAAGAGGTAGGCTTAGACTTCTAATGCAAAGGGGCTTGCTTTTTATAGTGCAACGCTCGGGGGATGCGTGCGAAGGTTATAGCCTGCCCTGCGTTGACTGGCTCTGATCAGCTTCAGTACTAATCTGACGTGCCAGACTTGTCAAAGGCTTTCCCGAATTAGATAATGACAAATGTGTCTTACTACCACTTTCTTTTTTGTTTATTAATTTCTCTGCGCAACGCACGTGCGAGATTAAATAGACAAAGGTAGTAATACATTCACGTGTTCCTTCTCTACAAACCAACATGGATAGACGCAGTCAAAAGCTGGTTATGACTTCCCTACTCTTTTTTTATGAGATAGGGGGTAAACACAGAAGTGGGTAGTGACTACCGCCGCTCATAGACATCTGCAAGACTAGGCGTCCTACGGACTCGTTGCCGGCCTTAAGGAATGCTCTCTTCTTGAAAGCCTCTAAATCGTATCGATTCGGAAATACCGACGGAAGCAGCTGGTTCCACAGTACAGCTGAGCGTGGTAGATAATTATTCATTAGTCGCGATGTCCGAAGATGGAATTCTGCTGCTGGTATTAAACCGAACAATTCCTCGGAACACTCCCCATAGAAGATAACGGTAAAGGGCGCACAGTGAACCTACATCTCTTCGTAGGAACAAACAATCGAGCTGTCCCGAATTGATCGTCAACGATTCGAGTCACTCTACGTTATATGCGGTCATATAAAACGAACTGATATTGAGGGGCCCCCACACAAAGGTGGAAGCAGTACTGCATATGCGGTCGGACCTGCTAAGTCTGGGTGGGGTCTAGTGGTGTGTGGGTCTCGCGGTACATTATACTGCAGAATATCCACAAAAAACCAACGCGAATGACATCAGTGCCGCCTTTGGTGAGGTGCCCCGGAACAGCAAATCATCAAGGCACCTCAACGGCTAGTCATTCCCCTAAGGGATCAACGCCTTTTCCGTAGTGGTATTGCCCCGCACCACAGGAAAACCCCATCAACTTTGGGCCAGTGCAATGGGGTGAGGTTCCGATCCTCACCTCCTCCTGCTGCTCTTTGGTCCCCTTTTTTATTTACTCTTCTCTTATTTATTACGGTTTCCAAGAGCGCTACCTCCTCCTGCACTTTGGCGCCTTCTTCCTATAAAAGGGGTGATCACCCTCGGTTCAGTTGGATTTTCCTGGGTTCACCCCATTGTATTAAGCCTCACAGCCACGACAAAGCTTCGACTATGGTGGGGACGTATAGACCACTGAATTATACGTAACTAACACCACTCCGGGTTTCACCAGCGTAATACTATAGCATCATATAAGGCATAGCCTCCCTCGATAAATTGACTAACCAACACGAGAAGAACTTTTCAGTTCGGTCGAGTGGTTCTGAGATCAGCGATAAACTCGTCAGCTTTTTATTATTTGTACAGGATAAGAATTAAGTTTCTGTTATCTACCTAACACTCTAATACTAATCCGTGAATATGCCCAATAATTATTTTTTAAACTGAATTTAATGCGGTAATGACCAAGAGATCTAAATTAGATTAATTATAAATAAGTAAGTGACGCTTATTCAATGAAACAGTATTAAAGAACTCTTACGAAAATGTTTCAAATCGAATAATTTTATTACGCTGCTCTGAAAACGTGCGTTTTTGGTCGAGTTTCTTTACTTTTTTTCACGTGAAAAATTTTATATTTCTATCGTTCATGTGTTATTCTAGTACATAAGCTACATTATCAAGTTTTATGAAAGTTTTGGCGTGATTGAGTAAGAAGCCGCCATACACATATATTGTACAGATTTCTACACTTTCGTAGTTATAATGTTAGTAAGATATTGTACAGATTTCTACACATTCGTAGTTATAATGTTAGTAAGATATTGTACAGATTTCTACACTTTCGTAGTTATAATGTTAGTAAGATATTGTACAGATTTCTACACTTTCGTAGTTATAATTACACTTTCGTAGTTATAATGTTAGTAAGATATTGTACAGATTTCTACACTTTCGTAGTTATAATGTTAGTAAGATATTGCGTCTAGACCCCAAGGAATCATCATCGTCATTATCATCATCATCATCGTTCATCATTATCAGCCCTTATCGGTCCACTGCTGGACACAGGCCTCCTTCAATGAACGCCAAGATGACCGAACTCCTGCTACTCGCAACCATCCCGGACCAGCTACTAACACCTGAAAATTCTTCATTAATATGAGTGTGAAGATGAATGCCTCAAATAGACGACAACAGCTGAATTCGGCCCCTAGTACCCAAGAAATTATCATCATCATTATCCACCCACTGCTGGACAGAGGCCTCCAGCAATAAAAGCCAAGGTGACCGATCTACTGCTACTCGCATCCATCCCGGACCGGCTACTGCACGGGGATCGTCTTCCCACCTGGTGAACATTTGACTAGCACTACGTTTTCCTAAACGCACACACATTATTATTTATTTGTATCCAAGGAATACAAATAAATAATTTTCTGCCCATCCTATTAAACAACCAAGGGTGTTTTTTGTTGTCAACCTAGAGACAACAACTTTACAATGTGCTCGTCATAGACTCCTACAATTGTATGGTTTTACTGATATATTTCAATTGGTTGTCGAGTAGAAGAATAGTGGATGACGCACAACACAAGAGCCAAGGCAGCTGCCGTCGCTAGTCTCGGCTAGACTTATAACTTGTTTATTTATTACCTGTACTAAAGTTAACAATAAACATAAAACCACAACAAAGTTGTACTTTGGTATAAATTTTGTATTGTTTATATGTTTGTAATAAGCTTATATATTACCAAAAACGCCCGTCTGCGCTGCGCCATTCGAAAGTAATTTAAATGTGATAAAGAAAATTTTCTGATGTTATTCATTAAACTTTTATGGCCTTTCACAAGTTTATCTCATAGAAAACTTATTCTATAGACATTAGTTTCTAAAAGAGTTGATAGTTAGTTTTCCCGATTGCCTACTGAAAGCAAAAAAAATCAACGGATTATACCAAAGCCTATCACCCCGAGGTTTTTCCCGCATTACTCCGGCCCTATTAGTCGTAATGTCATCATTACCTTTCTCAATAAATGTACTATACAGTACGAAAATATATTTCCACTTCGGGCCAGTAGTTCTAGAGACTAGCGCGTTCAAACAAACTATTCAGCTTCATGTTATTAGCATAGATTTTTTATATTATTGTTACTGGTTTTGGTGGTTTTTTGGAAGGAACTGTAAATGGGAGAAACACCAAGAACCCAACAAATTAGAGATAAGAGAAAGAAACCTAAAACCTGAAAATTTATCATTTATATGACTGTGAAGATACCGCAGCTACAAAAAATAGACGTTAATAATAACTTACTATTTAATAATCTACATTTTATTGTTATATTCTTTTGTGCAGTAATTTTTTTTTTTCTTTAGATACAATACTCAGTTCAATCAAATCAATACTCACTTCATCTCTCTTAAGATCTCTGCTTAAGAATTGCATAACAAATTTCTTAATCGCCATATAATATGAAGAAACATAAGTATTAATATTAAAGTAACACAAACACACTCGCACAAACAAACACAAACACGCACGCGCACGCACGCACGCATGCACACGCACGCACGCACTCGCACACAAACACATACACAAATCAATTTTCTATTTTTGTTTTGTTATATCATATAAGTTCATTTTCTTTTATTTTGTTAAACACTATATCCACGGAGGATGAGCGGGGCACCCAGTAATAAGGGCCGACGTAAGCAAAATTTGTTAGAGAATGAAACATTTTTAATTTTTTAATTTTTTTTTAGATACTGTACGATTACTTTTTGTTATATTATTTTCATACACTGCGTCGTTTATTTTAAACATATTGCAATTGTGGCGATCTCCGGTCAATATCGCTGAGCAAACATTAACATTTGTTTGTCAATCATCGGAATTAGATCTGAGATGGATACGAGTAGCAGGAGATCGACCATCTCGCTACTTATTCAAACAAGTCCATGTTTAACAGCTTTATGATGCAGATATACAAGAATCAATCCTCAATTATTACTTTCTACTTCTCGGACTCCGGTTTTCATCTGATTGACGTGGCGAGTCACAATACGGATTTAGGTTTTTCGCTCGGACTCCCTGCAGTCATGTCAATGAATTCTTAGAGGGTACCGCTGCCGAACCTCGCGACACAGGGGTGGCAGTGGTGGGAATGAGTGGTAGGTCAAGCACGTTTAAGAAAAAGTCAGTGTGTGCCTATGCACAGTCGTTACAAATTAAGCTAGCTAATCTCGGGGTGTCGATTTGTCGTGACATTGTGCGCGAGCATCGTAAAAATTTTACCTCATCAATTCACCAGACCAGACCAGACGCCTTAGGGTAAAATGGAGAGGGTAAATTGATTGATTGATATAAATAAAACATAAAATGTTGTGAATTATAATTTTACAACGTATTACGTTGCACGGATTACGTAACATGTAATACCACGTTTAAATCGCCAGACACAACATCCAACTAATCTTCATATTTCAACGGTGTATTTCCAATTACATTTAATTCGAAACCACGTAATGTTATTACGGGGACCGTACACATTTGGATATGCCTCATAATTAATTCGTCCAATGCTGGTACTATAATGTTGTTTTAATAGTTCGTGTTATCTGTGCAGTTGTAGACTATTTAACTTTTGAAATAGGTATTCCAATTAGTTAATTATATTATATCGGTTAGTCCCAAACAACTAGATGAATAATTCCGCAGTGACTAACATTCAAAGGCAATATGTTCCATCTATTCTCACGGGAATATCTCGGGAACCACTGGCCCGAATTGAAAAATCACTTTTGTGTTGAGTAGTCCAACTATCGAGGAAGGTTGTAGGCTAAATATCATGATGCCACTACTAATATTTACACGCAAGTTCACACAAATTTAGCTTTATGAGAATTTATAAGGATAGGGTTTTATACGGCTTGGCGCTAAGGTTAGCATCCTATACATTAATTATCGTACAAAGCCGTAGTCTATTCCATCCTCTCAGTTTCACCCCCACTCCACACCCCGCAACGAAAAGCTGTCGATGAATGGAAAAGCAAAACAGTTTTCGCGTTAAATTATACTCTGAAGGCTTTTAATGTAGTGTTTTCATTTTCATTAAATCGCGGATTTATTATTTATCATATCTACTTTATACACAACAAAAAAATATAAATATTATAAAATCATGGTAATGATGATGCAGTATCATGGTAATGACAACAAATAAGAGTTATGATGGAACAACGTCAGTTGGGACAGCTAGTTCTCAATCATTTCTGCTGCAAAGTAAAGGTTAACTTTGATATTTTTTCTCAACTTTGGTTAGATAGTCGAAGTTTCATATTATCAGAATGGTTTGGAAAATGTTATTTAGCCTATGTTTTTCAGCGCATCGGTATAGTCATTGTGTGGATGTTCATGGGTGTCGGTAGCCGTAAAAAGGCATCGATTGTTCGTTTGCCCCCTATTCTATAAAAAAATTAAAAAGTAAGCAAAAAGTACCTTCACGTCTGTTATCTCCGTAGAGGTAGGCAGAGGTGTTCTAGTACATCCACAACTCGTAGATATACTGGTACACCAGTTCCCCGTATTCTATTTAAGTTCACCACCACCAGTTCATCACCAGTACAGTTTCATCACCAGTTCCCCCTATTTTATTTAAATACATAATTAGTCAACTGAGCGGTAAAGCGGTAGCCTGCTCAATCAAGGAATTCCCGAGCTGGGACCAGTTAAAAGACTTTCTAAAAAACCACTTCAGTAACCGCAAACACTATGCCCACTTACTCACAGAATTACAGGAGAGTAAGCAAGGGGCATTAGACAGTGTAAGCCAATTTGCTTTTCGAGTTGAAACATTGTTATCACAACTGTTAGTAGAGGTGTCAACATCCCCATCTAAAGCTAAGGAATGGCCTGGCCGCGCGGCGGCTATAGATGACTTAGCTCTCCATCATTTTCTCATGGGACTGTATCCTAGAATATCAAATATTGTGAGGTGTAGGTCACCAAAGAACCTAAATGAGGCTATTAACTTGGCCATATCGGAAGAACGTATTCAGCAGACTTTATATAAGAAAGCGCCAAACGAAACCAAGCCCAATAATTCTATCAGAAATAATAATTATAACAGACCGGGTTCCTCTCGAACTAGCATAAATTCGAGCTTTAATACCAACACATCTACTCACAAT
>JAFELO010004410.1:3557-14120 GCA_017140195.1 Eumaeus atala
CTATACAAACTAAACTAGTTATTTATTTTTATACTATAGGGGAACAAACGACTGTCACTTTACGGCGGTGTCAAGTGAGCGAGACGTACCTCTCCGGTCGTGTAGGCGCAATTCCGTTACATAGGGTAATGTAGTGTCATGCGCCGTGCATGGCACTACCTCCTCTTATGCAGCATGACACTACCTCCTTCGTAAATATTATAATGGAGCTTCCTTATATGTTAGATATTTTGGTTATATAAATATAGGGAGCCTAACTCTAAACTCTGTAATGTGTGTAATACACTTGTAGAGCCACGTTGTTGTAGTCAATATTACTAATTAACACTTGCAGCAGTTTTACCCGTGCCTCAGTAGTCTTTAGTGCCCTATGGTCTTTAGTGCCTCAGCGGTCTTTGCGCAGCAATATGTACTACGCTACACGACCGCGTAGCTGTTACGAGTACGGCTACAAGTCTTCTTCGTTGTATCCCGTCACTACACCAGACGATATCGAGGAGACTTCCATCTAGTCATAATTTTAGATTAGATCGATAAAAAGCAGAAGTATCAGATGAGAAATATAAAATAAAGGTAGCATTACCTCTCATAAATCCAACTGCACGAACACGCCGTACATCATACGACGTAACGCGAATGTAAATCACGTACCACACGTATTTATCTTATATTTACCCCCTCCTTTACCTTTATAACTCTAATTTTATGATATTGGGTATCATGAATTTGTTATTATAGTTATTTAATATATGGGTGAAATTGCTGTCCTTTTTATTGAATTAAGAGTTAAACTAGCTATCGGTGAAATTTACTCTTAATAGTTAATAGAGAGGGGAACAGCTAAAGCGCTACACGAAATGCAACGGCATAAAGTATCGCAGCGGTGCCGACCAGACTTATCACAGTATTTCCAAGATCTTTTTATAGTATAAGAGCGAAAACGACCACAGCTATTTATAAGTAACGACGTGGTGCCGGTAGATATATTGCCGTATTTTTTTGGGGAGTGTTCCGAAGAATGGTTCGGCTCAGTACCAATAGCAGAATTCCATCTCCGGATATCGCGACGGAACTCGAAGTTCGACGCCCATCAACTTGATGACCGTAAATCCACAACAGTGCCCATTAAACATCATTTACTTTTTACCACATACAACTGTACTGTGGAACCAGCTACCTCCCTCGGTATTTACAACCCGATACAACTTAGAGGTCTTCAAGAAAAGAGCACACCTATTCCACAAAGGTCGCAAATGCGTGTGCAAGACGCCCAGTCTTTTAAATGTGTTAGTCACAACTCACCTGCTCGTTTGCCTCTGTATCATAAAAAAACATTCCGAACTGTAATGCCGTGTTACTCTCCTTCCTGCTTCCCCTCCAATGGGCCACCGGAACACAGCTGTTACTTGCAGTACTGAATGTGAGCGACAGATGTCTCTCGTGTGGTGCCGATAAAGAGAAGTCTCAGCTCTTTGTTTTTACCACCACCACATTTAATTATCACACGTACTAAGCTGCAGACTACATTTGGAATTTAATAAGCAAATATTTAATGATTAAATTACACTTAGAAACTAAACGCGGTAGTGGCGCTGCAAATTAATACTTCTTTGTAACAGGAAATTTACTAAGTTCAGTTCTCAGATGTGAACACAATATTCCTTACGCAAAGGATATTACACTGAGCGCCGCGCTGGCTGCGTTTTACATAATTATAATAAAGCTTGCGAATGTGTTAGATATTTTGGTTAATTAATAAAGGAAACTAACTCTAAATAAACAAATGGCTGTTACGTGCACCTTTCGTGTAATTATGTTGATAGACAATTGTTTAGAAACCTTTCTTTGTCATAGCCATTCCGCCATTTTTACTTGTTTGTCTAAATTGTGGGGCGTATCCTCCCGTTACCACAAACAATATATATTACTAGCTCTACGGACAGACGTTTTTCTGTGATAAATTAGGTTTGTTGTCATTGTATGTAAACATAAAAAAGTTTTAAGGGCGAACAAACCTTATCAATTATATTCTTTAAAGCCATTTCGGAGGAGTAATATAACTACCATTGTCACACAATAATTTTATATACCTAGTCTTGCCATAAATATTGCAACAAAGAAAAGAATTATTTTTTTATTTACAAATAACATTTATTACTTTTAGAGTTTTAGTTCAATACACAAATATTTTCTTTTAACTTATTTATTATAGCAACAAACAGTCTTAAATATGAATAATTATTACAAAAATATACTAAATAAAGACTTGTGTTCCCTCTAATTTTTCTTTTTTATCATCCATGTATGTATTCGAATATTTCACTCTTAAATTTAGGACATTAAATTAAAAAAAATATATAAATGATGTTAATGACTGCTACATTGTTATTTTTACTTTTTTTACACTAATTTAACATAATATATTTTATACTTATGAGTGATATTTCAGCATTTAAAAAAAATAATTCAAGTAAACCAAAGATGTAAATGCGAACTGGACTAGAATAGGTAACTTTGAATTATAAAATTTACGGGTTCTTCCTCTGAAACTATTATAAACGTATCATGTTCTACCACTTGACATAAAATATAAATCCCTTCTCAAGCATGTTCGCTCACGTCTACGGGGTTCTCGAAATAAAATATTCTGTAGTATAATGCGGGGGCATTAATTTTATAAATATAAAATATAAAACAATTAAAAATATAATATAAATATAATATAATATAATATAATATAATATAATATAATATAATATAATATAATATAATATAATATAATATAATATAATATAATATAATATAATATAACAGCTTACTCAAAGTGGTGTCCCGGCCTGGCTGCAATACAGTCCTTTAAAGCTTTGTCGCCAGTTATCAAAGAAGCACGCCCACTTTCCATGGGGGAATTCTTCGCTGCCAATCCGATTGTTTTGGACCGGCGCCGAGTATTGCTGAAACGACCATACCACTCCTCACTGGTGCCGATGTTTTCATACCTTTTTCACAAAAATATGACTCAGTCACCTCTTCATACCTAACACCCCACCAAACCATCACTGAAGTCGGATAATGCTCATGTTACGCTCTCTCGACAAATTGGGAAGCTCCCATGTGTCTCTTATAGGCTGCAAGTCCCAAATCATTTCTTAAAATACGCAACATGGCTCTAGGCGCTATCATCTTTTCCCGAGAAATTATCTTTTTCTCACGGTCACAGCCTTTTTTGATTTCTGTCCCTTACTGCATTGACCAACTTTTTCGCGCGAACACTCTGCGTTGACGGTCAGATCTTTCTCTGTCAGAAAGGTACTAAGAATAAGATATGCCAAGCGTAGCGATGGTAGTATCATAATAGCCATTTATCGCCCGCGTGTCATTTAGAATCACAGTAGCGCGAGTTGTGTGATCGGGTATTGACAGACGGAGAGACAAACGGTTTTTCATCTTAATATGACGTGTTTGAATTCCTGAATATTAAAAATGATATAGTTTAACTATAAACAAATACAAATGAAATCTATTCCAGCATCCTTTACCGAAGTAGAGAGTACCCCTTATTGCAGAAATTATGTGCAGATAAATGGACATTGGAATTGTTTA
The DNA here is from genome assembly GCA_017140195.1 of Eumaeus atala. Taxonomy (NCBI): domain Eukaryota; kingdom Metazoa; phylum Arthropoda; class Insecta; order Lepidoptera; family Lycaenidae; genus Eumaeus; species Eumaeus atala. Next base: position 7,161 of record JAFELO010004410.1, read on the forward strand.
TGATTCTTTCTATGAATCGTATTCGCCATTTTCTAGATTGTTCCATTTTGATCACTATAAAACCACATGTTTAACCAGCGAAAGAGGTGGAGCCGAAACGTCTGAATTAAACTAAATTTTGGTGTGCTATTACGTGAAAAACGGTTTCTTTCTCTTCCCCACTCAATGGGCCACTGCCTACTCACAAACCGCATGAAACGCGACACCAAAGATGTCACTGTACTCCGGTATCATAGGGGCGAGAGGACGGGATGGACGGACCGGGGAGGTACCCCGGTCCGTCCATCCCAATTCCGCTGTAGTTTGTGTTTGAATTTCTCATGGACTATTAAGGGACAGCAGCCACCAGAAGGAAAATTTCCTCAATTTGTGACTTTTGTAAAGATGATGATGATGATGTTGACACGGAGACTTCTCAGTGTACGAATAACATACTTCATTTAATTTATTTACAGGTTCATAGGAGAGAATGGGTTATGTAAGTTTACCAGTACTTTATAATACCTATATTTTCAAAGCATATATAACGTTGTGTCCGTCCACCTTTATTTGGGCTTTGGCAAGCTCAGCACCCGGTTACAAATGGGGCCCTTAGAGGCAGTCACTGCAAATGAGTCTCTCTTCACGCTCCTCTGCATTTTACGGGCGTTAGTTACGTACGGACAGGAAGGTAAGTAGAGATTATCTTTGAACAAAAATTTCTTTACTTGATTTGAAGGTTAAGCTGGAGAAGGCGTAACGAGAACGTTATGAAAGCGCGACCAACGGAGAAGGAGATATAAGTTAATAAGACAGAATGAGAGAGATATTCGCGTATTTTGTCTCCTTTCCCACTTCCTCTCATTGCCAGTCCAGGAAAAAAAGTTAAGTAGTTTTACTTCAGTCGTATTGTCTCGCATTTTAACATAACTTCAGTATGTAAATATCAATTCATTTCAGAGCATTAAAGGAAAGCTCTGAAATACTTCAGAGTTTGTGTTTCATGCTTTAAGAAACTATGAGGAAAGTTTCAAAGTTTCCTTGCATTTTTATCGCCGCTGAACATTTTACTCATATCATACACCGCAAGCAATAGTAGTGATGTTCTTATTTTTTATTATTCTTTTAAGTCTGGAACCATTTTACCATTTTTTTCTTCTTACCTCTTCAAAAATAGTTATGGTACCAACCCTTACGTTGAGTTCATTTAAGAAAAATGATCTGAAGCGCGATTTGGATTCGGGAGCCGAGGGCTCTCTATATTATAGGCACCTATTACTGCTATTAAGAAGTACTTACGTACATATGAATGTACTTTACTGCTTCGAGGTCTAGTGATAAGAATGCTCAGCCACAGACGACAGGTCCCAGGTTCGAAACCCAGATTGGATTACACTAAAAGTGTTATTAGGATATTTCACTACATGTCAATCGTATAAAAAGTCATTATAATCCCATTCACATAGGATGGGTGACTATGCATAATTAATATTTGTGATTCGATTATCGAGTGCAATTGCGGTTAACATTTAATCGATTAACTGCTTATCGAAAGTATTAATTTTAGCTACGGGTTAATACATAATATTTTAGGGGTGTACAAATGAAACACAACAATAAATTATTCATATATCCTATCTGTCTAGTACGAAGTACAGAAAGACTCATTCGATTCCGATTCTACACATGAAATAAAATTTTCGTCCAATATTGTGTAGAGGTGGACGTCGCGCCCAGTCGTAACGTGAAACGCTTTTTACTTTTTTTTTGAATCAGTCCTATTAGTAACGTTTTCACAAGCTTGCTGGAGTAATGACAGAATATTTTTTGTGGTAGAAAAGTGGTATTGTATTATTTTTACAGCGAAACCTACACATAGGAAATATTTACTAACATATACTTTAAATTTGACATTAATTCAAGTAACACAATCCACAGGTTAGGTTAGTTTTTCCGGTACTTGGATACACTAAAAATGCTCGGTATTTTGATCATAGCGTCAGTGATGTCGATCGTTAGGTCTTTCGGAGGCGCATTTCTTAGTGTTTGAATTTTTCTGATGCGGTGACGGGTTGCGGAGATATTTATATTTTTGTAGTTCGGCTTTCGTATCGGAAAAATCAGTAAGTCGTGTATATAGATTTGTCCTGGTTTTGACCGTTCGGTCCCGGGGCAGGGGTGTGTGGGCGACTTACTTGTGTCGTGTTGCATGTTTCTCTGTTTCTTTGTGGTGTTCCGTGCAGTTTCGTGTATTTTCGTCTGTTGCGGTCTTGTGGGGGGGTCTTTGCTTAAATTTCGCGAAGTTGGTGAAAGCCATTTCGGGAATTGGGGTTTGTTTTGTCTTGTTTCTTGGTGTTCTTTGTTATTTGTTCTCGCCTATAAGGCGTGAGCATGTCCGGGGGGATGGGTTTAGTGGGGAGGGTCGGGTTCGACGAGGGGAAGGGGCGGTGGGCGCCCTGGGGGGATCGTCTTGAACTATGAAGTCCTAGAGGATTTTTATTCACTGGCCTCGCTGTCTGTGGCGGAGTTGGGGCGTAAGCGCCTTTTCACCGAGGGGTCAGGTGACTCCGGCTCGGAGACAGTGGTTTCGGAGACCAGGTTGCGGTGCGTCGCGAAAAGGGGCAAGGCGCATACGCTGACCGGAGCCCGCGCGGCGCGCGTGAGCGCATTAGTAATGACAATGAGGATGATTTCGAGACGGCCCTACGGAAGAGGATATTTGTAAGGAAGAAGAAGGGAGTATCGACCAGTACAGAGACTCCTATTATTCTGGAGGACGTCGAAAGGTGCGGGGCCGAAGAGGACAAGGCTGCTGCGGAGGCAAACTTGGCGCTAATATTTGACCTCATGGGCAAGTCGGCCAACCTCAAAGGGGGCACGCCTCTAAAATTAAGAGGGCCGGGGGATCCATCAGGGAGATGATAGAGTCCCTGGTGGTCCGCACGGAGGATGGGGAGGTGAGGTGGCTGAAAGCCGACAACGCGCGGTTACAGCGAGAGCTGTGTAACCTGCGCGAAGAGGTCCGCGCCTACAGGCGGGACTTTGAGGAGGAGTGGAGGAAGTCGGCCGAGGGGAGGGAAGGAGTCCCGAAATCCTCCGACTGAATGAAGGAGATTGCCCAGCTGGTGGGGAATATGGTAGACGCAAGAATATCGGATCTGGAGATACGGCTACCTCCTGTCCCACCCTGCCGCCCGCCTATTGCCGGGGACAGCAGGCCACTCGCGGTAGAAACGAGGGCCGCCATAGCGGCAAAGAAGACAGCCAACCCAGCTAAAGAAGCAGATGTGGGACCCAACTTGCGGGAGTTCCAAGCCCTTCCCCAAAGTACAAAGGGGAAGGATAAAGGAAAGGGAAAGAAGACAGAGTGGACGGCGTTTGTTCCCTGCACCTCCAAGGCAGTGGGCCCTCCAACAGAGAGGGGGCTGAAGAGCAAGCCCCACAAGAAGAAGGGGCAAAATGGACAGACGTTGTCCGGCGTAAGGCGGCGAAGAAGCCGGTGGCACCAGCGCCGCCGGCGAAGAAGAACAAAACACCGGCGGCTTCTGCGTCGCCGGCGAAGAAAAAGGAGGCAACGAAGCCGAAGCTGTCGCTCCCCCGCTCCGTGACCGTGATAGTTAAATTATGGCCGGAGACAGTGACCAAGGGGACGACGTACGCTTCGGCATTTTTGAAGGCGGAAGGGGCGGTGGACTTAAAGGAACTGGGAATCGGTCCGCTCCGGATTCGCCAATCAGCGACCGGGGCGTGAGTTATAGAACTGCCCGGCACCACGAGCGGCGAGAAAGCGAACAATCTCGCCACTCGCCTGCAGGAGCTGCTCAAGGAGGAGGCGAAAGTAAGCAGGCCCGAGAAAAAGGCGGATGTAAGACTCTGGGGCCTGAGTGACGACGTGGCAAAGGAGGGGGGCTGCCACCCGGGCCAGATCTCTGTGCGCGACTATCGCACGGGTCAGTTCAGCTCGGCCTCGGCCCACATCGAGCTCCCGGCGACAGCGGCCCAGAAGCTGCTCGATGCTGGGAGCATAACGGTGGGGTGGTGTCATCGTACACTTCCTGCAGGCGCGCCCTAGGTACTGCACCGCTGTCTGGGGATGGGTTACGTGTCCAGTACGTGCCCCGGTGGCACTGACTGCATCAGTCTGTGCTACCGCTGCGGTCAGGTCGGCCACAAAGCCAGTGGGTGTTCCGCCACCGCCCGTTGCGTGGTGAGCGCGGACGCCGGAAGACCGGCAGGCCACGTCATGGGGGGCATGTCATGTAAGCCCTCCGTCCAGCGCGGGAAAGTCCCCCCTACCTCTCAGAGGGGGAACCGTTCGGGGTCGGAGGTAGAGATGGCCTAATATGCCACGCCATCTCAGCGTCCTCCACGCGAACGTCAACCACTCCGCCAGGGCTCAGGACCTTCTCCTGCAGTCCATGGTGGAATGGGCGATAGAAGTCGCTATCGTAGTCGAGCCAGTCCAGTCCCAAGCTGGGCTGGGGACACCGACGGCTCGGTGGCGATCATGGTGCGGCCTGGAGCCGGCCCCCCCTCGTAGTCAAAGCGAGGGGCCGCGGGTACGTGGCAGCGGTTCGGGGAGAAAGGGCGTTCGTAGGGGTATACTTCTCTCCGAACCGCAATCTGGCGACCCTGGAACGGTTTGTAGAAGTTCTAGGGCCGCTGGTAGGGCAGCTAGCCCCAATCCAAGTGTTCATGGCTGGGGACCTCAATGCCAAGTCTACGGCATGGGGAGGCAGTACACCCGGAGCAGGTGGAGACGACCCCTGGACGTCGTCAGGGACGACAGGTAGCGCAGGATTCACGTGGAGAAGATGAAGATCCTGCAGCAGGCCATTAGCCGAACCAAGGAGGAGGATCAGCTGGAGCTCGTAAGGATCCTGAGGATCGTAAGGGATCACGATAGGGATCCCTGGGGCCGACAAATTTACTAAAAACATGATGACCGCGTTGTTGAGCCACCTCGTTCGGTTCATACTTCGGCGGCCTCGGCTTGTGAAGCTACACCAATTGGACTAGCTTCGCCTACAACATTGCCTTATTCGCGTCAATTTAATTTTTTTAAGCCACTTTATTGTTGCGCTTTGTTGTGACTCCACCTTGGCGCTTTATTCAGCCGAATCCAATAATGCCCGACATTATCCATAATAATACCACTTTGTTCCTTTAAATTGTCTATCATATTAACGAACCATTCTTTAATTTTCTCCACGTTCACTTTAAGATAATTTTCCGTCCATTTTGACTGAAAGGCTAGAAGTGAGTTGTCTATAAGTCCATTGATTGTGCCCCGTTGGCATATTATCAATCATTCGCTTTCCGGTTTTTTAGTAGTAGCATGAGCAGTGTCGTCTGTCCATACTTTACCAACAGCATAATTAGTGCTCAACCGGGTCCCGTCAAGGAATACTATGTTGTTCCGATCCATAATATTTCTTACCTTTCCTAAAAATGTCATCCGGGCAATGGCTATGTCCGTCCCTTCCATTAGCCTTTTTCGTTTGTTATTTTTTTTTTGTAATGAAACTTGAGTATATTTAAAAGTCGCATAAGGGTGTCGCACTTCCAGTAAATAATTCGGCATCTTTCAGTAACTTCGACAGTTTCATAACCGTGGGCAACTCATTCCTCCGGTAATACTTATACATACGATTTCTAATGGCAGCTGACTCAAAGCCGTCAGCTCAGCGACCAAACACTTGCTTTGCCTTTGTTCGGAGAAGGTAGTGCCATGCGCATGATGCGTGATACTACATCCTCCTATGCAAAAGGAATTGGGCCGGCACAATTGGGGAGGTACCTCCCGTTCACTAGATACTTGCTTAAATTGACAGCGTCGCTATCGCGGTTCGTGCGCCCTTTAGTGGGGATGATAGGGGGGCGACGCATCTGCGTAACAATCATGCGAATGTCCATGGGCGTCGGTAATCATCCAAAGGTTCCGATTGGTCGTTTGCCCCCTTATTCTAATAAAATGCTGCAAAAGACAAAAGGACCGCTCTCCCGTTCAAAATGTTCACGAAAGCGAATAACCAGCTCCCGCCCTTCACTGCTCAAAACTGTCTTGTTTGTTCATTTTGGAATTTTAATATATAACTATATAAACAGGGCTCACGAGCACAAAATGGAACAACGAACAAAAATAATGACAAAACTTAACGACAATAGGACAGCAATTGAGATAAATAGAATAATTAGCAAAACAGCAAGGCGGGAAGCATACGAGGCGCACTCGCGATGATTGACGCATCGCAAGTCAGTGACTCTTGACAACATGGCCTATTCCTATGACTTTAGGTTTTATTTTTCTGTGCTTGTTTTTAATTCATTTAAATTGTAAAAACGCACATTGGAATTCAAATTTAATCTTATCCAACATTGCTGTTTGTAATCTAAAGTATTCGGTGATTTTTTAAATTTTATTTACGTATATGATTCATTAAAATTTGTAAAAACTGTGTGAGTGTATTGGAACGTATCAAATGTCACAGTATCCATGCTATATGAAATGGATTATAGCACATAACATGCAGTCTACACAAGACATAATAATATTATTTTGCCTTAGTGTGAGCGCAGGCACAAATGTATTTCCCATTCCATCATTCATGTTTACTAGCTTACATTATCTCCAGGCTGTTGTTATAAATGTTTCGCAGAATTTTCACTCGACTTATTTGTAAGTAGTGGGTGGCCTATTGGAGAACACTAATGCTGTTGTCCATGGACAGCGGTTGTCGTCCAAGGGCTCCGATTCCTTTTATAATATAAAGTGACTAACGACTGGCTGGCTCAGTTCGTGACGTGGCGGTTAGTTCGCGCGTTACGCCAGAGGTCGCGGGTTCGAATCCCGTCTGGGTCATGGATGTTTATATATGTATTATGTGCATTTATATATATAATAAAAATCCTTAATGTATAAAAATATTAAATATATTGACTTGGTGTGATAAGTCCATAGATAAAAATAAAGAAGTCTAA
>JAFELO010004410.1:18448-32316 GCA_017140195.1 Eumaeus atala
CAATCAAAAAATGAACGGAATGTGACAGTACAGCTGTCATTTTGCGGCAGTGTCATGTGATTGTGAGGTACCTCCCAGGTCTTGTGCGTCTCATTCAGCTCTAATGCAGCATGACATACCTCCAACTATTAACACAAAAATCAGGTGTATTTTATAAGGGTCGATATACTATTTAATTTGCAGGATTAATAATTGGTCTTGACATCAATTTCAATCATTTTTTAGCTACGATAAAATTGATTTCATAATTTTGAAAGAGGTAGTGCTATGATGCATAGGAGGAGGTAGTGCCATGCATGATACTACATCCTCCTGCGCCACGGAATTGGGCCGGCACGACCGGGGTCACATAATACCGTCTCGCTCACATAATACCGTCTCGCTCACATAATACCGTCTCGCTCACATAATACCGTCTCGCTCACATAACACCGTCTCGCTCACATAATACCGCCGTAAAGTGTCATTTTCAGCGTGGCGTTTCGTGCGGTTTGTGAGTAGCCGGTGCCCCATGGAGGGAGGAGGAAGACCACGCAACTGCATAGTAATTATGAGGATGTCCATGGGCGTCGGTAGTCGTAAAAGAGGCTCTGATTTCTCGTTTGCCCCCCCTAATCTATAAAAAAGGTAAAATTATTTTATGTTTTGTTATATACTGATATCATGATCACCATCATCATTATCAGCCCTTGTCGGTCCACTGTACTGCTGGACAAAGGCCGGTTGGATGTACGGCAAGACAGCTGATCCCTGCTGCTCGCATCCATCCCGGACCAGCCACTGCACGGAGATTGTCCTATATATTGATATGTCTACATAAAATATATTGCAGGTAAAACTAAAAATCTGCCCGAAATAAAATATCTTCTATACATAAAGGATTATTTAAAGAGTGGATATTTGGAAGCTGTAATCTCGCCCCAGATGTTAAATCTCCAGTTCACGGCCGAGTGAACCGGCGTACGAAGAGGCGAACTTTTCTCGCGATTGCTTTTTGAAAATGCTTTTTGCGGGCGTAAAACATGTGTTGTAACATGGCGGTTAGACCGCGTGTTACGCCACAGGTCGCGGGGTCGAATCCCGCCTAGGTCGTGGATGTTTATGTTTATTATATGTATTTGTATAATAATAATGCTTATTGTATAAAATATTATATATATTAGTCTTCTATTACCTACTACTTACTTAACACAGGACTAGGCTGACGTGATGTGATAAGTAATATATACTAGAAAAAAACAAACAAAAAAGGAATTGAAATACTTAACTTTCTGTCAGAAAATCTGTGGTCTTTGAGCATGCTGAAGTTGGTAAATAAATTAGATCTGATAAAGCGCAAGTCCTCACTAGGGAACACCGATTCCTTCCAAGGACATTCCGTAAGGCTATTGAAATTTACAAAAACCATACAAATTGCAATAGAGAAGATGGCTGGGTTCTTCTCTCTGCTCGGGCCATAGTCATGAACATAATCAAATCGAAAAGTAAACATAACAACTCGAGACAGCAAGAGAAAATAAGTACTCATTGCGTTAATCGGAACAATTAAAATTATAATTCTTCGGGTACTTCTAAACACTCGGTACAGCAGGACTTCTGTCACCTCAGTCCACCCGTGACCATGGTTGCTGTATAGCTTCTGAAACGTCGGGCTATCTAACCCTCTATCCAGATAGGTAATCAAATTAATCGCGATAAAATCTGTAAATGTAATTTTATTGTAATCTTAAACTTTTACTTAAGCACGATGTATATATATATACATATATATATATATATATATATATATATATATATATACATATATATATATATATTGTGTTAATCTCTATGTGTAAGCCGTGTTGTCAAACATTGTCTGGGGCCACGTAATACCGCAATAAAAGCGCAATCGGAACTAACGACGCCCCTGGACATTCGCATGATTCTTACGCAGTTGCGTTGCCCTCCTACCAACCGTAGGTAAATTTGCTCCAATTTAGTCAAACCCAGTAGCGTACAAACGGTTATACAGACTAATTGCTCTATTTCGCTCAATTCCCCAATTGGTCAACTCCATTGGGTTCATAAATTGTACGAATACTGTCATCACAATTAAACTTTAACTTCACAAGTACGTACGTAATAAGCGTGCCAGCCCAATCCAGCTGCAATACACAATCGAATTTTTCTCACGCCATAACATAGAAATTCCATAAGAATACATTAAGTTGTATTTTTTTTATCCAACGTCGCTCGCATTCTTCTGAAATTAGCACTTTGTTTCCATGTGAATGATTTCGATAGAAATTTAATAGCGCTTGTGCCTACATAATAAATTTTAGATCAGCATTTTTTTATTTAAGCGTGATTAAGGCTAAGTAACCTTAATCACGCTTAAATTAAAAAATGCAAAACTAGGTTATTTTTATGATTTTAACTTGGAAAAATCTTTGTTTGGATAATCAAAAAGAGGTGTTTATTTTCATCTTAGCTCCTTCCGTTTCCCTGGTTGGTACTGGCTTATTTTAAGGGATGGCTGTTTTGTATGACATGTAAGAGTATTGTGGCTACAGACGGTGAAGGATGTTTTTTTTATATAGAATAGGGGGCAAACGGGCCGTTAGAGGCTTTTTACAACTACTGACACCCATGAACATCGACATAGCTACTGCGCCGATGATTTGCCCTCCTCCGCAACCCCCAATGGGCCACCGGCTACTCAGGAACTGCACGAAACGCGAAACTAAAGATATAATTTTACGGTAGTGTTATGTGAGCGAGAGGTACCTCATCGGTCGAGCCAACCCAAGTCCGTTGCATAGGAGGATGTAGTGTCATGCATATGTTGCATGGCATTACCTCTTCCTGAAACTGCTACTGTTCAACTAGTACTGTACACAGCATACGCTGTGACTGAATTAAGTAGACTTCATCATGAACATCATTAGCAGCCCTTATCGGTCCACTGCTGGACATAGAACTCTCTCAATGAACGCCAAGACGACCGATCTCCTGCTACTCGCATCCATCCCGGACCGGCTACTGCACTGAGATCGTCGTCCCATCTGGTAAACGGTCGACCAACACTTCGTTTTCCTAAACGCGGCCTTCACTCCAGGAACTTACAGGCCCATCTGCCATCTGTTCTTGTGAGTGTGTGACCAGCCCATTGCCACATCAGCGAGCCTATTTCTCGCGTGATATCCGATACTTTACTTCTCTGCCATCTGAATGGAGAGAAGGAAATGTTGCACAGCCTAAATGAATCTTCCCGGCGTATTAGCTTTAGGATGAACTTGGATAAGACAAAGGTCATGTTCAACGAACACGTTCTCCCCAGGCCGGTCAACAACGATGGTGCTATTCTCGAGGTCGTATACGAATACGTCTACCTCGGGAGACTATTGTAAGATTATTAGATAAATATAAAGGAAGGAAGCCGATAGAAGCATTCAGTTGTGTTGGGCAGCATTCTGAAAGCTTCGTCACATTCTCATGTCGCCTATACCGCAGAGTCTTCAACCCATGCTTTCTGCCCGTTATGAATATACCTACGGGACTGAATCATGGCCTCATAATTTATGACTGGTCCGAAAGTTTGTGTAAGCACAACCGACTATTGAACGTGCTATGTTGGGAGTTTCTCTGTCCGTCAGAATTGTAAGCACAGCCCTAACGCACAGCCTAGTCGGTAAATGGACTATTCAACAAAAAATATTTTGAATTTGGGACAGTAAATTCTGAGATTAGCGCGTTCAAATAGACGAACAAACTCTTCAGCCTTATATTATGAATATAGATTAAACGTAGACTTCAGAAAGTGCACAATAGACATAAGTTATGTTAGCGGTACAGCGTTTTTCCCAGTGCTATTTCGCACAATCTTACTCCTCATGTAAATTCCATAGAAAATAGCCCTCTTTCTGACGCAATTCAGTGAAATCAAAACCATTAAATTTGGTTTTGGCGTCCAATTTGTGACGCTATATTCAATAACAGATGACAGAAGACGGGCGATGACGTCACAGAAGTACTTAATTGATGTGTCAAGTCCATTGATAGGATCAGGTCGGTTGAATGGAGAGGTCCCCGTCTTGTTAGTGAGGTAGACGAGGGTAACGCACGGAGGGCGTTCCGAATTTACGAATACTTGTTAATAATATTATGGCGTACGAAATTTAAGAATCCGTTTAACAAATTGTCTACACACACAATATACTCGTGACCGCCTTTAATCCTTTTTGAGTTTACACCTTAAGTAATTTTAACGTACGCTCGTGATAGAGGTGCCTCTATCATGATCCCTCCGTGGGTTCATACATTTTGATAGCTCATTTAAGTTAGTATTGTTTTGGAATGTTTAGTTGCTCAACTGACTCAAGCGCGATTTTTGTCAATGAAGAACTAAATAATATCAGGATTATGATATTTCCGGATATCATAATCATTAACTGAGTGGCCACCTTTTGAGTTCTTACGTTATGTGCACTGTTGTGCATCTTCCGGCACAAACACTTATCAGAAGTAATTCATATTGCTTTTTGGCTGTAATCCCAAAATGTATTTTATAAATTTTTGATTTCTGCCTATTTTTTTAAATTTTAATTTTAATTTTGAACAACAATTGTACAGGCCAAATATTTTGTTTATAAATTATGTACCGTTATTAGTTATGTTAGATTACCTATGTTAGTTTATTGTTGTTGGTGTAGCAGTGTATGTAAATTCAATTATCTCAATAAAAGTATTCTTGTCTTCTTGTTAAAAACACTTTTATTGTAATGAATAATGTTCACATAAACTTAAGACATCAATAATACACATACATTTATTCCAGGCAATTGGAGACTAGAAGCGAAGTACGGCAACATGTCTGCAAAATAATTATATACATGTGTGGGGGCTGGCCGACATTCAAATGCTCCGATAGCTTGTTTGCTCCTTTATAATATAAAAACCTTCAGTGATAATTTATTTCTTGCCCATAGGGGCTAAACTGTTTATTAAATGCAAATTTAACAAGAAATGAAAGTAAACATACTCTAACATATAGTTAACTTTAAATTTTAGTTACCTTATTTCACACAAAACCGCGTTATCTTATTTTGCGCTGTGGAATTTGGCCACCAATCAAAAGATAAGGAGGATTTTTCTCGGATATAAATTGTTAAAAACTTTGAACTCCTGGCTGAGATTATGCAAAGAAGCTAGAATTTTGTTGGCAACGAATTTTTTTATCAAGTCCTTTCTTATTGCAAAGGCATTTCTCAAGTATTAGATGACAAACGACCAAACGGTGTATTTTTAAGTATACAACATCCAAAGACATCTACACAATTGCTGTTTTTCGTTTTTTTGCAGATACATTTTTATTATGACGGAGCAAAGGAGACATTGGGGCTATTTCACAATTTGACGCTCATAATAATTGGTATAAAGGCATGTTGTTCACCTTTCCTCCTCCCCTCAAAACGCCACGTTAAACACTCAAAAGGCGACTACCAGCGGTAACTTTGGGGTACTATCATGTCAGCTGCAGGAAAATCCCCTGTTTTGCTCATAAATTGGGGTAAAATGCTGCAGGTCACTATATTTTACTAAAGTGTCCCAAAGCCACTGTGGCTATCCTATGGTGTGGGACAACCCCATCTGTCGAGGTGGCGTCGGTCACTTAGGGTTCTGAATAGCCGTCAAGGTGCCCTGATGATTTGTTGTTCCGGGGCACCTCACAAAAAGCGGCACTGACGGCACTGTGGTTTTTGTGTGTATACGGCACTAAACGTGCTGCTTGCCCCACACCCAACGTATCGCGCTGTTTACACGGGCAAACGTGTGTTTACCTACGTCAACCGAAAAAATGGGTTTGTAGCTTAATTTTACCATCCTTCTGATGCAGTTGGTTAAAAAAGGGCTATTTTTATTAATACAAGATATTAAAACCTATAATTTCCTACGCAAATACCATTTAAAGAAGTAATTCGAGATCCGACACAGCTTCAGGAGGAGTACAGCAATAAAAATGAAGATAACGTTTTTTTTATTTCGTTGGATCGCGAAGTAGCACAGATCTGACTCGCAATAAAAACCCTCGGTTAAGCCGTTTCGGTACACAAACTGCTTTTGAATTGTGCAAACCCGATTTAAATCCCGAGCTATGGTACCGATGCGTTTGTGTTTTATTATTGTAAGTAGTATATCTAGTATCTGCATAATTCAGTATCCTTTATTATTTAATAACTGTAGAATACCTATCTCACATACGTCTATATTTTTCTATTCAATATTTTACGCAGATGGTGGCTCTCACTCAAGCATCATCCATTCGATGCTCGAGGATGACACATGCTGGGTAGCAATGGCCTCGTTTCGCGAGGCTGTCATGTCCTCTAAAGAGGCTGTGGAGAGGGCCATAGGGGAGAATATAGAGAACGGCTAGCCTCGCCGTTAAGATGCTACGCCCAACTTATGTAGCCACCCTAATTGGGACCAGGCTGGGAATCTAGCTCCAGTGCACAGCCCCGGCGTCGGAGAGCTCTGATGCAGGTTGTCGCGTTAGATCGTTGTTAATCATATATGATATGCATGCTCTGGTGACAAAACTATAAGATGTCCATGGAGACTCTTGAAGAACATATCGCACTTCCATCAATGTATTGGACCATACTCTACTATTTTATGCAATAATATAAGTAATGGATACATATCGAAAATGAACTTTTATATCCCCAAAGACTTTCACAAATAAGCTCAGTTCTGTCATATTATACATTATCACTGAATGTACCTCTAAGTAATGCAGATACGTTGCCTTCTTACATCCTCCCCTTGTGTGGGCCAGTGGAAACTCACAAACTGCACAAAATGTAACAGCAAAGCTGTCCCTTTGCGATGGTATCACGTCATCGAGAGGTACCTCTCCGGTCGTGCCGGCACAGTTCATCTGCAACTCTGCTGCACCGAACATCATGCACTACCTCTTAACTTATCCATTTTATTAAGTTTTTTTTTGTACCCGTAGACATCATTGTAATTTTAATACTGATGCGTCGCTACTCACAAACAGCCCAAAATGCGGCTGCCTGGCTATGTTATATGTTGTGGTAACATCGCTAAAACTTTACTTACAAGGACTATACATCGAAAATACAACAAACACATATGTTATTGTTACAAAATGTCCAGGAGAACGGACACATCCATCATATGTAAAATACACAACTACACGAGCGATGTTGAAAAAACTTTTTAGATTGTTGTACAAAAACGTTGCAAAAATAATAGTCTAGAAGTCCATTATGTTACCTGTCTTAATACCTAATGGAATGTTATCTTAAATAAATTACAAATTTTGTTTTAGAGGTTCCGGTTAAATTTTGTAGTAGTTAGAAGTTAAGAATCAAATAGCTATTGAAGGCTTGTATTTGATAAAAACCCGTGAAATCAGTCCTTATTGTTTGTGTTTTCAAAAGATTATGTGTAATGAAATTAAATCAAACAAAACTATATTTAATTGATTCTGTAAAATTTTAATATTTCTCGTTCAAAATCATATAAGCTATAAAAATATTTTATAGCAAAACTATGAAACTAGCAGTCTTATGGTAATTGCAGATACCCATGAATTATATTTAATGGATTATGCAGATGCTTAACCTCTAACAAACTATTTGTGTTGTCATTAATTTATATGAATAGCAGTCAGCGTCTCAAAACCTTCCGTATAAACGTGGTGCAATTGTCTAATTAGGGACTATGGAAAGGGGACTTAAAATCAAGATCTAAAGATTGGCATTGTACATAACATGTTTATGTAATAAAAATTAGTATGAAATTGTGTATTATGTACGGTTCTATTTGACAATATAAATGCACAGAGAGCGGCAGTATTGGCGTTCATTGAAAGAGCCGTATCCAGCAGTGGACCGATAATGGTGATGATGATGATAGAACATTCCTTGTGCAGGACGAGAGACCAACAGCCGGAGTCTTTTAGAGACAAGTGGCGCATGCATTTTATGACATTCTCAATACTAATCAACGCGACGAATTATACAAGCTGGAGGGAGCCCTACAGAGCTGTCATCAGTCACAAAACACTTGTGACTGAGATCTTCTTCTTTACTCATGCCAATCTAATTTATTTGAAATGCAGCAACTGCACCGCCTCTAATATTACACATACTGCATAGGTACTTACATATGGAATCGGCATTTTACGTACTGGCCATTTTATTAACGAATTTCTCCCCTATGGTAAGGAATTCCTAATTCAAATTTGTACAGCTATTTACACATGTATTTGTGTTTCGATGAACTTAATTTAAGTCCTTCATGTTATTTCTTCTGTTTTTTTCTGTCTACTTCACTAATTTTAAAATGAGTGAGAAAAATACACTTATTTTATCATACCTAAATATCTTGAGGTCAAAAGTGCAATGTAATGGTTGTGGCGTCTCCGTGTCTACCGACACAGAAATCGTACCGTACCCGATGGAGCAGCTGGCGGATTACCAGAAATAGACTTTGCGTCCCTCTAGCTGCTCATGTATAAGGTGTTACAACTCCCGCGCAACAGATTTCGTCACCTGATTGAATAATAGTCTCCCAGTTCGATGCAATCATTTCAGACCAATGTGTAGGAGAAAAAACCCCTATGAAAGGAACATACATTTGGAAAAGCGACCCTGGTTGTGAGATTACCTTGGGTACCATACGTCTACGCCACTTACAAAGTTCTTACCGCTGACGGAACACAATATTCCATAAAGCAAAGGATGTTACACAGAGCGCCGAGCTAGCTGCTATTTACTTTCTTATTTTTATACTGTAGGGGGACAAGGGAGAAATTGAAGCCTTTCAACAACTTCCGACGCCAATGAACATTAAAATAATTATGCTGATGCGCTGCCCTCATCCCCCCCCAATGGGCCACCGGGTACTCACAAACCGTACGAAAGGCGACACCATAGATGTCTCTTTACGGCGGTATCAAGAGAGCGAGAAGTACCCCGGTCGTGACGGCGCAATTCCCTTACATAGGATAATGTAGTGTCATGAGCCGTGCATGGCACTACCTCCTCCTATGCAGCATGACATAAAATATTATAATGGAGCTTGCGAATATGTTACATATTGTGGTTATATAATAAAGGGAGCCTAATTCTAATTTAAACTAGTGGCTCCAAATAAATAGTGTAAGAATGGAAAGCGCAC
Organism: Eumaeus atala; assembly: GCA_017140195.1. NCBI lineage: Eukaryota > Metazoa > Arthropoda > Insecta > Lepidoptera > Lycaenidae > Eumaeus > Eumaeus atala. The sequence continues at coordinate 27,644 of JAFELO010004410.1, forward strand.
ATTTTGAACCAATAGATATCAAAGGAATTAATTTGGATGATATGAAACATCTTTCAACAATCGTGAAAATGCTGGAGATAAGTGATAATGCAGGAGATAAGTGATAATGTTGGAGATAAGTGATAATGTCAGTGGAAAAGTAAATATAATAAAAGTCATAGTGTCAGTGTCGCAACGATCATTTTATATCTAATGTTCGGCCTGTCTTGTTATAGTTTTATGTAAGTTTAGAAATAAAATTAGATTAGCGTTTAATAATCAAAACCCTCGGAAAATAACCATTTCTGATGGGTCCGAACTTAAAGGCCCTCCCCCTTTAAGTCATGTTAGCCTCACCCATCCCTACTATAAGGACTAATGCTTAGGCAACATGTTTGATGTTGACAGGCGTATTATATTGCATGTGAACCGGGAACGTTTTGACTTGTTACAAATAATACCTATACAGTCGGAGCAGCTACCCACGTTTATTTGTCTCCGTAATATAAGTTATAACAATTTAGAATCCAAAACTTTTGAGTTGATTAATAAAGTATAAATTTAAATAAATATTATAATTTTATAAAAGCTATTACTTTACTACCTTCTGTATGTCTTTTTAATAAATGTAAAAAAACTGGCAGTTATAGTTTTATTAAAAATAATCGGTATTAGTGTGCTAATACACTTGTAGCACCACGTTGCTGTAGTCGATATTACTAATTAATACTTGTAGCAGTTTTACCCGTGCCTGTGTGGTCTTTAGTGCCTCAGTGGCCTTTAGTAACTCAGCGGTCTTTAGTTTAGCGCTTCGTAGTATCTGCTCTATCGGTGAAGGGAAACATCGTGAGGAAACCCGGATTCCTGTATTCGAATTCGATCTAATCTAAAATTGGGACTAGACGGAGGTCGCTCCGTGTATAAACAGTCGCCTTCGTGCATTCTCTTAGATTAGGCAGAGGATTTCGATATCATATGATATAATAATGGGATACGACGAAGAGGACTTGCAGATGTACTTGCATCAGCTACGCGGCATGTGGCGTAGTGCATAATGCTGCGCAGCCGCCACGAGCGTAGCTCCATTTTCCTTCCATCCTTCTTAATGGTTTTCCCTGTCCTAACATAGTACCGGAATCAGCATAATTGTATTACGTTTCAATTATTAGTAGGTTATTGTCTACATGCCGTCTATGTGTGTGCGTCAAACATTCATTGGTTTCCTGTGCTCTCCCATACTCAACAAAATCTATACTACGCTACACGCCGCGTAGCTGATACTATATCAGACGATATCGAGGAGCTTCCGTCCAGTCCCAATTTTAGATTTGTTCGAAAAAAATCAAAAGTATCGGATGAGAAATATAAAAATTAAAGTAGCATTACCTCTCATAAATCCAACTGCTCGAACACCCCTTACATCATGCAACGTAACGCGACTGTAAATCACCTTCTCCCCTTTACCTTTATAACTCTAACAATAATTTTATGATATTGGGTATCACGAAACTGTTGTCAAATATTTGTTATTTAACACTTAGGGGACAGCGCTGCCCTTTTTTATTAAATAAAGGATTAATCTAGCAATCGGTGAAATTTACTCTTAATAGTTAATATAGAGAGAATCTGCAAATGCGCTTCCCTTTTTCGCATCAGGTTTTATGACTCTAAAACTACACGCAATGCGATAGCAAAAAGTCTCTCAGCCGTGCCAACCAGAATTACCATCACGGTATTACCAACACCTCCTTTTTATGGTATAAGAGGGAAAACGAGCACTAGATGACTATTGAGCTATTGATGACTACCGACGCGATGCCCGTAGATATATTGCCGTATTTCATATGGCAGGTGTTCCGAGGAATTGTTGTGCTTAATACCAGAAGCAGAATTCCACCTTCGGACATCGCGACGGAATTCGAAGTTCGACGCCCATCAACTTGATGACCGTAAAACCACAACAGTGCTACTTAAACACCACTCTTTTCCGCGTACAGCTGTACTGTGGAACCAGCTCCCTCCCTCGTTATTTCCGATCCGATACAACTTACAGGTCTTCAAGAAAAGAGCATACCTATTCCTTAAAGGCCGCCAAAGCGTCTGCAAGACGCCCAGTCTTGCAAATGTGTCAAGCATTAGTCACACCTCACCTGCTCGTTTGCCCCTATCTTATAAAAAAGACATACCGAACTGTAATGCAGTGGTGTTACTCTCCTTCCCACTTCCCCTTCAAGGGGCCACCGGAACACAGCCGTTACTTGCAGTACTGAATGTGAGCGACAGGTACCTCTTGTGGTGTGCCGATAAAGAGAAGTCTCAGCTTTCAGTTCTTACCACCGCCATATTTAATTATCACACGTACAAAGCCGCAGACTATATTTGGAATTTAATGATTAAATTACACGTAGAAAACTAAACGCGGTAGTGGTAAATTAATACTACTCTGTAATAGGAAATTTACTAAGTTCAGTTAGCAGATGTGAACACAATATTCCTTAACGCAAAGGATATTTACACAGAGCGCCGCGCTGACTGCGTTTTACATAATTATAATGAAGCTTGCGAATATGTTAGATATGTAATAAAGGGAACCAACTCTAAATAAACTAATGACTGTTGCTTACACCTTTCGTGTAATAATGTTGATACTCAATTGTTCAGTAAGTTTTAGTTCTAGCACAAACAATATATATTTCTAGCTCTCTTTTCTAGAACAGACGCTGTTCTGTCATAAATTGGATTTGTTGTCATTGTAAACATAAAAAAGTTTTAAGGGCGAACAAACCTTATCAATTATATTCTCTTCGGATTCTCAAAACTAATGCATATGCGTTTACAATTTGCTAAAAGTCTTTAAAGCCCTTTTGGAGGGGTAAGATAACTTACCATTGTCACACAATAATTTTATATACCTAGTCTTGCCATAAATATTACACAAAGAGGAGAATTATTGTTTTATTTGCAAATAACATTTATTACTTTTAGAGTTTTAGTTCAATACACAAATATTTTTTGTAAATTTATTTATTATAGCAACAAACACTCATACATATGAATAATTATTACAAAAATATACTAAATAGAGACTCGTATTCCCTCTATCTTTTCTTTTTGATCATCAATAGTAGTCGTATATATAGTACCAAAAAGTAGTACGTATTCGAGTATTTCACTCAAAAAGTTAGTTCATAAAAGTTAATAACTATTACATTTTTTTATTTCTATTTTTTTACACTAATTTAACACAATATTTTTGAGTGATACTTTAAGTTTTTTTTTTCAAAGTTTTTTGAAAGAAACCAAAGATGTAAATGCAAATTGGTCCAGAATAGGTAACTTTGAATTATAAAATTTACAGGTTCTTCTTTTGAAACTATTATTAACGTATCATGTCCTACCACTTGACATAAAATATATATCCCTTGTCAGGCATGTTCGCTCACGTCTACGGGGTACTCGAAATTAAATATTCTGTTGTAATGTGGGCATCAATTTTATACATATAAAATATGAAATAATTAAAAATAGAAAAGCTCTTTCGTAGTGGTCTCCTGGCCTGGCTGCAATATAGTCCTTTAAAGCTTTGTCGCCAGTTATCAATAGAGGTACGCACTCTTTCTATGGGGGTCTCTTCACTGTCAATCGGATTGTTTTGAGCCGGTGCCGAGTATTGCTGAAAGAACCATGCTTTGTTATTAAACATGGTGTTATTAAGGGGTTTAACTACTTTCTCATTTGTGCCGATGTTTTGGTACCTTTTTCACAAAAATATGACTCAGTCACACCTTCATAGCCAACACCCCACCAAACCATCACTGAAGTCGGATAATGCTCATGTTGCGCTCTCTCGACAAATTGGTAAGCTTCCATGGAGCTACGATTTTTCCTGCCTTGGATTTTTTTCCGTTTTAATATCCCTTTGCATACTGTTTCAGTAGTTGTATCGATTTTAATATCCTATTCACTTGTAATTTATCAGATAGGAAATGATCGGTACGTCTCTTAGAGGCAGCAAGTCCCAAGTCATTTCTTAAAATACGCGACATGGTTCTAGGCGCTATCTTCATTTCCCGAGAAATTATCTTTTGGACGGACACCACTTTTCTTTGATTTCTTTCCCTTACTGCATTGACCACCTTTTTCGTGTAAACTCTGCGTTGATGACCAGATCTTTCTCTGTCAGAAAGGGACTAAGAATAAGATATGCCAAGCGTAGCGATGGCAGATGGTAGTGTCATAATAGTCATTTATCTCCCGCGTGTCACAAAGACAGACTGACGGCGAGACAAACGGACTTTCATCTTAAGATAGTGTTTTTGAGGTACAGAACCCTAAAAATGATATAGTTTAACTATAAACAAATACAAATGCAATCTATTCCAGCAGGCATCCTTTGCCGAAGTCGAGAGCTCCCCGTATTGCGGAAATTATGTGCAGGTAAATGGACCGATACGTTGTTTATGATTGTTTCTATAAATCGTAGTCGCTATTTACTAGATTGTTCCATTTTCATCACTATAAAGCCACCTGTTTGACCGGCGGAAGGAGTGGAGCCGAAACTTTTGAATTGAACTAAATTTTGTTGTGCTGTTACGAGAAAAAAGGTTTCTTTCACTTCCCCACCCAATGGGCCACTGCCTACTCACAAACCGCATGGAACGCGACACCAAAGATGTCACTATACTCCGGTATCA
>JAFELO010004421.1:0-35439 GCA_017140195.1 Eumaeus atala
GCCTCGATGCCCGTAACCCCCCACAGTTTCTGTGGAGAAGACCAGCAGTGAGTAAAATGTTTTTAAGCGTAGCTAGTTAATAATTATGTAGGCCACTAATATGATTCTTAGATAATATGTAGTTTTCAATTTAGAGGTGACTAATTAATAGGAAAAGTTATATCCAGTTAACAAATTTTTAAAGTATTAGGTCCTTACATGTGAAATTGGCGTTTTTCGTATTGGCCAATTTAATCACGAATTTCTCCTCTTTGGTAAGGAATTCCTACTCAAACTTGAACAGCTATTTACTCATTTATTTGTGCTTCGGACGGTCATTAGTTTCTTTCTCCTGTTTTTTCGCTCATTTTACAGAATGGAAAGCTTAAAATATCACATTATTTAGGAGTACGAGTACCGCCGTGGCACTAGTGCTACGGAAACGACTCGAAGGGAGAATGATATGTATGGCGGTCGTGTTGTAATAGAAAACACTACATTTCTGGTTGGAACGTTTTCGTTCTGGAAATTTAGACCGGCCGAACAAGCCCCGCGGACGGCCTGAGACCAAAGTTGATAATGAAGAGTTGAAGGCTACTGTGGAAGCTTATATTACAAACTATGATGGAAAAGCTAGCGGCTAACAAACTACCTAGGCTGGTCAATCGCTCTACGCCACTGCCGCTTCACGACAACGCTAGACCACACACTGCGCAACAGACGGCTATCAAATTACAAGAGCTTCACTTGGAAAGTCTAAGATATCCTTCGTACTCCCCGGACTTTGCTCCAACGGATTACAATTTTAGAATTTTGGATAACTGGTTGAGAGGGAGAAAACATTCAAATCTGATGGGGCAGTCCAAATCGCCTTCAGATTTTATTGAATCCCGTCCGACTGGATTTTTAGTAAAGGGATCATGAACTATCTATGAGATGGCAAAAATGCATAGAAAACAATGGTTCATACTTTGATTAATTAAATATATTACATTAAAAATATCGACTTTAGACTTAAATATATTATATTAAAAAAGAAAGACCTTTTGTTCCTCTCATACAAATCGCCAATTTCATATGTAAGGGCCTAACATACGTATTCAATATTTCTTTATCTGTATACATGAATCCATGCACTTCAGTCTGTTGTGTGATATAAGAGCCCAATTAATTAATTGATTGATTGAATTGAATCGTTATGAGGCCTCTGTAGACTGCTGCCTGCAGCAACTAATTATTAATTGGGGAGTATGTAAAACTGATTTATTATTAAGTATGATGTGATTACATTATGAGTTGGTATCTTCTCTTAAATATTTTAATTTATAAAAAGCCATTGGTGAGTTGGACCGATCTCCTGCTACTCGGATCCATCTCGGATCGGCTACAGCAGGGAGGTCGTCTACTCTCCTGGTGAACGGTCGACCAACACTTCGTTTTCCCAAATGCGGCCTCCACTCCAGAGCCTTACTGGCCCATCTGCCATTTGTTCTTCTGAGTGTGTCACCAGCCCATTGCGACGTCAGCGAGCCTATTCGTCGCGTGATATCGGATACTTTAGTTCTCGGCCTTATGATTTGGTTACGAATTGTCGGATAGAGAAACACCCAACGTTCAATGGCCCGTTGAGCTACCGCAAAGTTGCTGACCGGTACTAAACTAAGAGGCCATGTCTCGTGTAGCAGGAGATCGGTCGTCTTGGCGTTCATTGAGAGGCCTGTGTCCAGCAGTGGGCCGATAAGGGCTGATAATCATGATGATGATGAATGAGTTAAACCTATTTATATTAGAACCCAAGCTTTCGTTCCAGAGCGGCTTTAAAATATTTTGATGAAATTATTCACGTTATGTTAACCGAGCAGATAACGTGATTTTATTGCGTCGTTACTGACCTTTGTTTAAGCAAACAATGGTCAGTTTTCATAAATATTTACATTCCTAGGATGTTTACTTACCTACACTTCGCCGTGGTGATGCCAAAATCTTTCAACAATACTTCTGTTCAATACCTTACCTCAAAAATTGCTGTTTATGAGTTAGCGAGTTACTAAATTTATCATTTGGTCCAAAGGCTGATTAGCAAAAAATAAAGCCGGTGGAATATACATGCCTACCATATAAATGACATTACTGCAGTGGGCACAAAATAGAAGATAAATAGGCGAGGAGGTCCTCACCTTCTTCAAATGTGCCGTTTCCCCTCTAACAAAACAAAACAAGCACATTTCTACGACAAGCATAAATTGCATTGGACAATTATATTTATTATAATCAAAAGAATTGCGGCGACATGTGATATGAGCATATAGGCAAGCCAAAAGGTGATCACAAAGGCAAATCTAAGGAAATAAGTAAAACGACAAACGAAATGTGGACAATGTATGTAATTGTGGATTTATGTTTTTTTATACAGTAATTTGTTTCATGATATACTCTTGAGAGGCAAAGGCAGGTACATGAAAGTATATTGTGGACAATGAGTTCAATTTCAAGACTTCAATGATATGCAATGAAACGATAAAGTTATTAAATAACAATGACGATTGACGAATATGGATCTATACAAAATCACATCGACTAGTTGTAATACTTAAAATAGACGCAAGCAACAAGCACCAGCATTTACTTTACCAAAACATTATATCAACGTATCATAATCAAATTACGATAACGCCGTGCTACTTGATATGGTTGTGTAATTAAAAACATATCACGCAGTACATGATATGCACTAAGTGTGAAAGTTATGGCAGCTTCTTTTAGAGTTCACATTGTATGCGAATATCGGAAATTGTAAAATAACGATCTTCTAATCTCGACTAGGATAGATCTCTTGTGGAAATAAATGCGGATATGTAATAATTAATTATGTCCTTATGTGATAACCTAAATAAAAACTTGATGATGAAAAAAGTTAAATCAGAAACTTTAGAAAAGTTTTACGTGGCATCAGGGATTAGTGTTTTTTCGTCACATAGAAGCGACATCTATGCACGTGATGTTGAAAATTGAATAAAAAAAAGAACTTTTAGAACCAAGAGTCTGCAGCCATTCAGCCATCGCTCTTCTGCTTTTTAACACCCATAAGGGTATCTGTCGATCAATTACTCCTGCTTTCAAGCTTAGTACATAAATGTAATGTATGCAATTAAATTTACAGAGTGAACTACAAAGTAAAGTTGTGTCGCCAGAATAAACAAATCGAGTTTCCCGGCCTGACGAATGATATTTACATTCTAAGTTTTCACGTCAAAAGAAACAACACTAGTATATACCTAGGGAACTAAGCGCCAGTCTACTAATATGAGTCGAAAATAGCAGCGTCAGGACGAGACCCAAGCAGTTACAAAAACATGGCGCCGGAGTGCCAATGGAGCCACCACTGACAGATCTTAGCGGCTGATAGTTTAGTAGAACTTTCCTTTACATACCTCATCAATAGGTCTGAGTATGTTATGGGACACATCTATGACGCAATCCAAACTATGTTTCTATTTGTTAAGGACTAGTGGCTTAGCTAGGAATCGTTACTTAATTATCAACCTTCTAAGTCCACTATTGTTATATTGAGGAAAGAAAATTCACTGAAAATACACGTAGACACTTATATAGAAAACAGAGAAGTTACTATAGTCTATATAATACTCATCTGCCAACTCTACTAAAATAACACCGCAGAGTATCATATCAGGGAGTTCTTACAATGATAATACATAATCGCTTGTCATGATGTACGGATATAAACAGAAATAAATAAGTAAAACTATAAAAAAACGATATTTACAAACACGTCTTAGTACACGCAGCTAACAACGTTCTACGCCTCTATACATAGCTTTGGATAATAGTAATGACCTACTCTAACACTACATTATAATAAAGCTTTCAACATCATTTACATAACAACGCGTATTTACAACGTAAACACGGTGAGCGAGCATCCACATGAATCTGCTAGGATCTAACGTACAAAATGTGCCTACAAGTGAACTAAAGAGGTATGATATAGTACACGAACGGTACACATTGTAATGTAACCGCAGATCTAAAATTGCACTATAAGGTATGGGTACCGGAGCTGATCCCTCTGGAGCGTGCTGGTCGTGTTACATTGTAAAACGCTGCGCCGACAACCCGAGCATTGAAGAAAACAATAGGCTAACATTTCATCTATACAATGTACAAATATGAAACACCCTGATGTTTTAAAGTTAAAATTTTGTGAAGAAATATTTACTAAAATATATGTAAAAATTTAGTAAAGATTTCCAATTGATGAGTTAAATTATTGGTTGTTGTATATTATTGTCTTATCATCGCAGATAGAGAGTGTTAATAGGATTTCGCTTGACGATCAAGCCAGCTTTAGCATCTACCCTGAATAAATTTATATGCTTAATACGGTATATGTAGAATTTCAGAGCTAGTGTCAAAATTATGGGACAACCACGTTTGATTTAAGAACCAATTGCTTTTTTTTTGTTATTTAGTATCGTTACTATTACAAGTATGATTTTGTTGCTTATTTAATTTAACACATTTTCCAAAACACTGTAACATGTTCTAAAGACATTCACTAGGTTAAAAAATGAAATGTCATCAGCCTAATGTCATCTTCACTAGCCAGATGGTTTTCAGTTTCCAAGTCAATATTTTAAATCCATCTACATGGATAAACCGCCGATTGGTATAATAATTACGTGCCGAAATCATAAAAGATAAACATTTCTCTTTCATTTTAACATTAAAAATATGTACAAAATCCTTATAAATTTATTAGAGCATGAAATAGTTAATATAACAGGCACTGTCTTCAAACCTCATTCAAATATTTTGCGAAAAAAATCTACCAACCTGACGTATTCTACTTGAAAACACCGAAAACATTCTATACACGTCGTAGTTATGCAGTGCACCTAAAATTGTTTTTTTGTTTCGAATTCAGTATCCGATCGAAATTTTAAATTGTTCAATGGCGTTGAAGGTGATCGTCATAGGTTTTAAAAAACGAACTGATATCGAATTCAAAAAAGTCAACCTACTATTCCATTGTGGATATTTCTAGAAGATTCCAATTCAGGTGGTGGGATGGCGGTGATCAGTGTTCGTGCAAGCGGCCGTGGTCGCGGCTGGAGGAGCGCGACGTCTTGCGCTGGTCCAGGTACGCGGCCGGCGCCCAGCCCTCACCCTGGCCTCCTGAAGCACAGCACGCACATTAAATAACGAGAATAGAAAAACGGTGAAGTGTTAGTTAGATTAGCAAACCGATGGGTTAGTATCGGCACAAGGTAAAAGCATGCCAACATATAAAAATTGACAAAATTATATTTCTAATGATTTTTTTTTCTGTAATATTACATCAGCCCTTACCGGTCCAATGCTGGACATAGGCCTCTTTCAATGAACGCCAAGACGAGCGCTCTCCTGCTACTTGCACACATCCCGGACCGGCTACTGCACGGAGGTCGTCTTCCCACCTGGTGAACGGTCGACCAACACTTCGTTTTCCTAAATGCGGCCTCCACTCCAGAACCTTACTGGCCCATCTGCCGTCTGTTCTTCTGAGTGTGTTACCACCCCATTGCCACCTCAGCGAGCTTATTCTTTGCATTATATCAGATACTACAGGGGAGAACGCATTAGTGGAAGACTTCCGTCTTCAAGTACGTATATTCTAAACCGCAGAGCTTCAAGACAAAAACTTACAATAACATTTATATACTCAATCAAAATCAATAAAAATTCACCGAAACAGCCTGAGAAGAGCGTCTTAATCCCAAGTGGTGGTATCTGTCAGAAACTCTTTTACATAATACAACATTACAATAAAACTACTTTTACGGATCTTATCGCGGTTTATTAAATTTTTTATGTAGCCCGACGTTTCAGAAGCTTTACAGCAACCATGGTCACGGGTGAACTGAGACAGATGTCCTGATGTACCAAGTTTTTTTAAAGTACCCGAAGAATTATAATTTTAGTTGTTCCGATTAGCGCAAACAGTATTTATTATATCTTGCTGTCTTGAGGTGTTTTGTTTACTTTTTGATTTAATTACGTTCACCAATGGATCCCAAGCAGAGCGAAGAACCGAGCCATCTTCTCTATTGAAATTTGGATGTTTTTTTAAATTTCAATAGCCTTACGGATCGGTGTTCACTAGTGAAGTGATGAGAATTGCCGTTTAGATACCGATCAGTATGGGTATGTTTTCTATATACTGTATGACTGAATGTGTTGTCGGGATTACGGATGAAAAAAATGAATTTGTTTACAAGTAGTAATATAAAACAAAAATATCATAATCGAGCTAACACTTTTGGCCTCACGCTTTGTTACTTTAAAGTGAAATCCTTTTTTATGGTGTATATCCCTGTAACAATGATTTGTTATCTACTTTAAAGTCGCTTTTAAAAAGCCTTTGAAGTGTGTCTTTTTCGTCGCTATTTTTTTTTAGAATTACTAACAATCTAAGAAATACACATGGACACCTGGAGTAAAGAATATTAAAAGATTTAAAAAATGTTCCCGTTTTAGAGGGGTTCCCAGGTATTCATGACAGTTTAGTCAAAGAAATTTTAGTACAATTATAAATATATGTAGTTGTGTACTGACCTGCGATGCGCACGTACCACCAGCCGGCGCAGCCCACTTTGAGCAGCTCGGCGTGCTGCCCCTCACGCAGGGACACCTCGCTGGCGCCTACCGCAGTGTACTCTGCCAGCGCCACCAGCCCGCATCCCACGCTCTGTGTTAACCACAACACTTATATAACTCGCATCCAGCACTACAACCCGGTCATGGTACCTGTACTTCTAGGTCGATGACGTCATTGGTTTTCTGTTACAGCGTGCTTACTGTATATGAAAGCGCGGAGCGCACACTTGAGAGGAGCATAGATATTGGGACAGAGTTGCATATCGTACGTTTCAACAAAGTAAGTGTAAACATTGGGGAACTTGTATGCAAAATTTACTGTATCAAAAATATAATAGACAGTGTAAGTAATCTTAAGGGACATCACAGCCTTATAAATATAAATAAAAGCTGTAGAAATAAAATCGATAGTTTTCAATGTAAATGTCTTTGTATCTTTACAAAGTATTCAGGGTATATAAATTTTAATATAATTTATGTTAAACTCTCGTATCAAACAAATTATAAACATCAATCATTAAGTCTACACACATGTAAAGCTATATAAACGTTCATATAGCAAACTGTTTTCAATCTAGGAGACAATTAATATTAGTAACAGCACTAACATCGATAAAACATGCAAACACGATAATCGACATCGAATATCAATAGCGAACGCCTGGACAGCGCGCATGCGTGTCGCGTGTCGACAAGACGACAAGTTAGTTCGCTTCATAATCGCCGAACAGCATGCAGCATCGCAGTTAGATGAGTTAGTTCATATAAATCGTTTAGTTCGTTGTTTTCTGTATCACGGCTGTAATGGCGAGATGATTTTATTTTGTCATACTAAACTGTCACATTTGAGAATGTCATTTGATTTGCATTCGATGCTCTAATTGTTCTGGTCGAATTGACAATCCAGAATGGCAAACCATCAAACAAGCACAGCCGTTAGTGTTAAATTATTGATATGAATATAAGCATTACGCGATATAGGACTATATATACTTTAAATAAAATTGTATACGTAGAATACTTGTTAAATAGTGTATAATAATTGTTATACAGTAATAACTGTAGTTACAGGAACTAGCGTTTGGACGTGATGTGTTTTTTTGATGTTAACAACTCGGTTTTCTTTAACAACTAGGTTATTACGTATCTGTGAAATATTGGTTACCAGCAGAATTACAAATTCTGTCTCTTGATGGATTTGGGCTCCCTGATATCTCTAATTTAGACATATTTCAACATAATATGGAACTTAAGTCAAAATTCCACCTCCAGTAGGAAAATCCATCTATAGGTAAAATATTGAAAACGGCCGTTAGTCGAGTGCTGAAATTTTATTTCCTAAGAGAATTTCACAAACAGACACATCGGACAAAGATAGAGGTTAGCAACTTGTTTAGGCGACACTTATTTGTCAACTTAGGTACATATTTCTATATAAATGAACTTTAATTAACTCCCTAATTTCTTCGCTGAATATCATGTAGAAATGAGAATTGAAAGTGAAATGCCACTGACAAATGATGATACCTCAATTACAAGGCGTACAAAAAAACATACTAAGTTCTTATACGCATAGGCCATAGGAGTAAATTTTTCTTATCGCAGAGTTTTCAACGTTTAGGTTTCGATAATTCAAGGATTTTGAATCGAAGATGATTTCATTATGTGATGTAAAATTCTAAAGAGCAGTTTCCTGCCCACGTGTGTGTGAATTTGCAGATGCATATTTATACTACAAGTAATTACATAAGTTTACCAGTAACTTTGAAATAGAGTACCTCGGAATGTAACAAATATTTGCGAGATTTAGAGCGAGATTGTCTCGTAAGAACTTTCACACAACAGAATACAAGTGCATACAGTATTTAATTAAATTTTCAGAAACACCTAAGTAGCTCGTAGAAAGCAGTGCCAATTAAGACAAGAAAGTGCTGAGTCGTGCCGATAGAATGTCTTACAGAATAATTGGGATTGGGTAGAATTATGTATAATATATATGCACACAGGATATATAATAAATTCGTGTTCACAAGTCGTTCGAAGCGAAGCGCATGTAACTAAACGTAAAGCACACGAACAATGAGTGACAAAACAAACAAAACGTGACTTACACAACAGTTAATTTGCGCAACTGAAATATCCATGTCGATGTCTTTGGTATATAAAGCTTTGGATATAATATCAGTCTCTTTATGTACAATGCGTCTACCGGCTAGTCGGTTATATTCAGTATTGCGACACGTAAAACGTGGAGTTGGCCTGTGTGGAGCCCGATACTGAAAAGAACTGTACCATTCGGTGGATGGTACCGTTGAGACCGACCGCCTCCGTCACCTGTTGAACAACACAACATAGAGCATGGCGGTCATTTTGAATATAATCTGGCCGCCATCTTGTACAGGACATAATATAAAATGGCGACGCAGCTAATTTCACTTTACAAAAGCAATTTAGTGAATTGGAGAAAGTGAATCAAAATGATCTTGTGCTGGTGTCTGCGGTTACCTAAATAAGGTATAAGCGATGATTGTGACTGCACAATGATATCGCGCTAAGAGGCCATTGATATTTTGTTTGGATTTTTTTAGTTAGCTTTGCGGCGGCTGTATCACCGAACTAGTTCATTCGTTGTGCCCAATTCTAATTTATGTTGCCATAATTTATGTTGGGGCTAGACGAGTGCAAAATATGATTTAAATTAATAATTAGACAATATTAGTTTTCCAGAGACATCGTGTCAATCCACAGTTAATCCAAGCTTCGTTGTTATGTGACGATCTGTATGAATGAAGCGTTAAGTGCATTAGGTCGCCAGTAAGTCCATGCTCTATCCGGTGCCTAGTGCCTAGCCCATTACTTGAAATATACATTCACACTTACATATAGAGTGGTCTTTCACTTCACTCACAACTGTAAAACCCAAAATTAGTCGTTAATAATCTGTAACCTTAAGTGGAAGGAAGCAATTTTTTATTTAAAGTTAGTACCTTTATGCCCACTATTTATAGGTATCTACAGCTTAATTACTTAGATTTTTAATTAATTGTGCGTCTTTAAAACATTTATATACAACTTGAAGCTTTGAATGTTGTTAAAAGTAACGCTACTCGATTTTTCTGCACTAATATAAACATTATCATGTCCATTAATGTATTAAGTTATTTTATCCGTGACATTAAACAAAACATAATAAAATTACACAACAGACTCGTTGAAAGTATAGTGTATTAAATTTATGCGATGGTCAAGGTTCACCATCGCAAGATTCTCGATGTCTTAGCCATGTTACAATTTTTACTACTGCTATCACTACAGGGACTCTAGATTCTCAGCACTAAATCCTAGGTTAATTACATAAGATTTAGCGCTGAGATTAAAATCTGCCGAATAGAGTATAAACTTATATAAATATTTCAGAGTTAGTCCTATAGTGTTTTAGATTTTAGAATTGTCTTCCGAGTGTTGCACGCGTATGTGCTTATTAAACAACGGTTGATATATCTTGAATAGTGCCATGTCAACTTGTGTATTCAATATGCCCATAGTGTACACGTTCGTGTATTTGTATAAGTACTTAAGTACGAATATGTTAACGTTTGCGTTTACGTGCGCGTGAACATTTGCGTTTACGTGCGCATGTATGTTTGCGTTTACGTGTGCATGTTCATGTGGGTACATGTGTGCGTGATTACCGGCGCGTGGTCGGGGTCGTCGTCGTCGTCGTCGGAGGGGTCGGTAGACCAACAGGCTTCATCGTGCGCCTCGCAAGAACCGGCGCGCTTTGTCGGCTGCACTGCGCCCGCGCCGCCGCTCGACTCCCACGAGTTGGCTTGGATAAGTGCTCTGTTCACATACAAATATTATTTAGTATTTTAATGTCTTCTAATAATTTTAGTGTTTTCTAAATATTATAATATCTTCTATTGTCAACATAGGTATTAATTTAAATGTACTGAGAATTTATTTAAATATATAATTTCACAGATATTACATAATTTACAATAGTAGGTACTCTAACTGTATGCATTATATTCACTGATGGGTGATGCTTTTTAAATAACTGTTATGGTACGCAGTGGATTGATTCATAACATCAAATCAGTTGGTATAGTAAGTGGAATCGAAACCACTGATTCTAGAGTCTGAGTTCAGAAATACATAAATTGTTACTTTCTATTAGATAATTTGATTTCAAATATTTTATTCAATTCACTTTGACAAGCGTATCATTCCATGTAGCTTACATTTTTGAAGTGAAAGCTTAATTTTTATAATAATAAAGAAATAAAACTTTTAAAGTAATTTAATAAAAAATACTTTGTGGTTTGGTCATTTCATAGCAGTTATTTTTGTACTTTGTAATTTTCTTATATTATGTTTATCAGTTTGATAAAATTATGCATGAAACTGAACGTAATAACTGTCACAGATATCGTCTTATAACGAACATGGCATAGACTAATCTATATTGTGAGAGCTGTAAACGTCAGTGTAGCGTTCAGAGTATGTATGTGATAAAAAGTTAATATTTTCGGTATCTTAGCGCAGATGGACGTGTACTCTGAGTGTTTTAGTTGAGTTAACAAAACAAGCACTGGCAATAGTTTCAGTAACGTCAATGGCTAACAGAAGTATCAGTTGTTGTATCGATATATAGAGATGAGTGCTTTTCATACACCAGCCGGCGCTGCCTTTGAATGTCTTTTCCCGTCAGTTTGCAGTAGGCGGCGTAGCCTCACTACGCGCTATACATAAGCGGCTAGCAGCGTACTTGTGGTTGGCGGCGTACTGGCGCACGCGCTCGCCCTTGAGCTCGCGCAGCTGGTTCAGCAGCAGGCGCTTGATGCGCTCCACCCAGGCGCGCTTCACGTCGGCGCTGGGCGCGCTCAGCGTATGAACCTCGCTGCGTCCCTGCCGCCAAACCTCAAACTTCCGAGCATCACCCTTCACGCATTCCGTCAGTCCGATGGCGGACATCTGAAACACATACACACATTGTCACACGTAAACACTTCTGTGTAAATTGCCGTACTTCAAAATCTAAAACAGAAGCGGACAAGGCACTCCTGCAGCCATACCTCTCATACGCTGGAAGCTCAGTCCTTTTCAAATGCGAATACTAGACCTCGTACTAAGAGAGATAATTGAGGCTAACTCAATAGGATTCATTCAATATGTACTAGCTGTTACTGAGTGAAAACTTTGGTTTCAGAAATAGCAATTTGACATTCACAGGTATATATGTACCTAAACAATTTGGTGGGCTACTATTACTAATAGTCCAATATTTGCGGAATCCTGCCAATGTTAGGCCTTGGACCATTTATATTTTTTTTAATCTAACAATTTCGAGCTAAAATTGAGTCTCCATCGACGAACTCCTCCGTAGGACCTACACATTATGTACGCATTTCTTGAACTTTTAAATGTAACAATATATTTTAGCATGTACTATGCCTATGCTCTGCTTATGTCTTAGACTTGCCGCGATCGATTCGACCATAAGCTGCGATTGATTTTGCCACTACTACTCTATACGAGTGACATAGTCAAAACGCCAGACGCCCAGGTTAATGCATAGAGTTCTTGAGCTGTCATATTATAATTGAATAAGCAAATAATATTGGTGAGTACCTGCAGATCGTGTTTGAAGTGGTACGTCGCCTTGTTGTGGCTGCTCTTGGCGGCGGGCTTGCAGAACAGCATGGCCTTCTCGTAGAGGAACACGTGTCGGCGGCGCGGGCGCAGGCGCAGCCGCAGGTCGCGCTTGCTCTCCGACACCACCAAGAAGGAGCTCTGCAGTAGTAGCTCGCCCTGCTGGCTCAGGTCCACCTACATACCACCATCTCGTGAAAATCTGTACTCGTGACTGATTTAAGGTACTTTTCTCCAGTCGGTCTTAGACCACCACAATTTGGGACCACTTCTGCATTCATGCAATTACACTGATGAGCCCCCCGTCTGAGGTGTTCAACTTTTGTACACCTTAGGTATTGATGCGTCAAAAATTATGGTTGTAGACTGTACATCAGATTTCTTTTTATTTGAGTGGGTTCATAAAACGTCATTAAGGCTTCATCAACATACCTACTTTAATAATTCTTACATACATAAGAAGAAGATTCTGATATGAACGTGCAATTATTAAATAGTTGTCAATCAGGAATATTACATCAAAACGAATTCTACACACATGCAAAATAAGAAAAGGCAGAGCAACTTGTTAGTAATTTAAATAAAGCAGGCTAAGGACGTTTCATATTTCTGTTAATTTGACAAAAGAGTAAAGAATGTTAAAACGAAAACAAGTAATGTCGAGAGTAAAAGTGAATGTTATTTCAAAATTAATTGATCGGCAAATTATGCCCCAATAATTAACTAAAATAGTTAACTACACACATTGTATAAAATACTACACCGCACGCCATACTTTCACTATTGCTTAAAATATAAAACTACTTACAGGCACCCCGGTGATGGCTATCTGATGCATGGAATCGTTGACACATTTGAGGACCACTAACATGCAGTCCAGCGCCTGCTGTAGACCAGAACTCATCGAACCGCACTCACTGTACCTTAGGAGATCCTGGAAAAGCACAAACCCACAACTTAGTATCACGATCGAAGAGCCGAAAAATTATAAGCTCAGTCGATATCAATATACCTTTAAAAGTAACTGGTATTTTGTAATCCTTTGAACAGGTTTGAGTAAGTAAGCGGCGAGCGGCAGTTTGTGGCCCAGTCGCTGTTGGCACGCCTGCAGGAACAGGTGAGTGTCCACCAGCGTCTCTCGCAGCCGCTCCGAGCGCGGAATGTTCTGGCAATAATAACTGTACAGCCGGAAAAATGTTTCCCTCTGGAAGTAATAACGTCAAATATTACCATCATCGCGGTAATTTATTAGTAGCAGGAGTACTATAGTATGACATATTACATGTTACAAACATACTACCTGTGTATAAGTAATATAGTATATAGTATTATATATAGTATATATATTATTATATTATATATATTATTATATATATAGTATATTATATATAGTATATAGTATTGAATATCGCACAAAAATTTACCTTTTCAACAAAACACAGTGCCACGAGTTCAGTTGCCGAAATGGATTTTTCTAGGTCTTTGAGGAACACTTCTTGGTGGAATGTGAACAGCTCGTGGAGGTTCCCGAACAGCACCTCCGCTTGTCCAGCTAGGGCTGCAGGTAAAACGTGCTGGTTTTCAGGTTTCTCGATTTCCTCTTTGTAACCCTGAAGTGATAAACGTAATTTAAACACTAAACTCATGTTAGGGCATTGGTCGATGTTGTTGGGGTCTCCAGGAATATTCGTTCGCAAGAGAATATCGGGAAATCTCGGCACACGGGGGGAAACCTGACCGCAAAGAAAAGTAATTATTTAGTTATTGTTCGATGTTAACTAGTTTCAAAGAATGCCAGAACGCGTTAACTATTAAAATGACATTTCAGTATAAATTGTGTATGTTGTACTTTTGTGAATAGATGATAATAGCAGATGATTCAATCGCCAGGAGGCATGATAACAAAATGTTCATACCACAAAAGGAATGTTAAGTTTAAACGGCAGAGCTAACTCCTACTAGTCCTACAAATACTATAACTGTTGAAATTAACACACGTTTGTTATTATTTTGGCAAGAAATATTGAACGGATTTACATGAAATTTGGCACAGATAAAAATATTTTCGAAAACGTTTCAACGTTAACTACCAAAATTGTTACGTTGTTGCACGTAAAAAAATTAAGTGAGATAAAGTGTGTCCAGGTGCTCACTGTGTATGGATGCTTCGGTGCGTACATTTGTCGGATCAGCCAGGCTCGGACGTAGACACGCTGTTACGAGTGTGGCGATACTGAGGATACGGCCCAGCACACCCTTAGAGGTGTGCCCTAGATGGGCTCGCAGCGTCACGACCTGGTAGACGCGCTGGGGGGAATGGTCCACGCGCTTTCAAGTTTGAACTGCTCAATGTTCGAGAGTGACATGTCCTAGGAGACAGTTCCTTATGAGGAACTGTCGAGGTGCCCTGCTGATAAATGATTAGGGGTACTTCAGATTAAGCGGCTAATAGCACCCGTGGTACTTTTGTAGGCAATTCATCGGTACCCACCCGGAACCGGTTTAAATGCGTAAATGTAGTTCCCCGCGAATTAAAATGGTGTCTATCTGCTAGATTTGAGCATTACAGGACAATATAGAAAATAAAAATATACCGAGCTGAATAACGACGAGTAGTGACTAATTGTATCACACCATTGTTGCAGACGCCTGTCGTAATTCTCGTACACGGCCTCCAAACATTCTAATTCGGAAGGCGATAAACTGCTATCTATGTCCAATTTCCTCTTTAAATTATTTACTGTCGAAGACCACATTCCGTTAACGTGGTCCCTTTTTATTTTACTCGTTCTGCCTTTGCGGTTCTTCGTATCATTGCCCTGCCTCCGTCTACCTTTTTGAGACGCATATAGAAATTTGTAGTCCAATTTTCCAGTATATTTAAAATTCTGTTTCTTCCGACACGATGGTGTTGTATGCAAACTTCTTATGTAACTATCGGTGTTTTTCCCGCATGTTGTCGAATCTTTTGAAGAATATCCGTCAGACGCGTAATGATCTTCAATAGTTTTATTCCACTCCTTCATTACTCTTTTGTAATCCCTCAATAGGTTTCCAAAAAAATTATTAGATTCCGTGTTACTCCCCAAGGTTTTTCTTATTTCAGTACAGCTACTGGTCAATAGTTGAGTATCTTTTGACATACTCGAGCTAGCTAAGCAATCATAAGGTTCCGATGGTGTCAAAATACGCACCTCTGTCTCTGGGCATCCGTAAATAGGATTCTTTACAAGATCTGGTATGTCCACAACTGTTGGGGCGGATGTTATAGACCCATTTGTATTATCTTCAGATAAAGTAATAATATCGGAATCCGGTAAATATGTTATTTTTTCTTCTGTTCTTTCGGTACCATCGTACCCAGGCAAAGATTTACCGTAGAAAAAGTTTCCGATGAATGGTTCCATATGGACTGGTCTAATGTTTCGTGTCGGACACTTGGAGCCTTGTTTACCAATATCACTCAATTGTTTTTGGCACTTTCTTCTATTTTTATCATTTTCGAATAAGCCGATTTGATTCGTGTAATCACTGAACAAAGTAGACTCCGACGTGGCCCGTAACAACTTTTTCTCCTTCCACAATTTGGAGTCGTTATACTTCCTATAGTACCACGAATATGAAGTGCCGATACTGAGATTGGCAGATGATTTATAGAGGTCGTATTTTCCGTATTTCATTGTGCGAAAAGCACGAAATGCAGCACGCGACGTAAGAACTGCACTGACGTACATCGAGCGAGTGTGCAGAATGTACGGCGTTCCGCCCGCTGGCTGCAGGAACGTCTTGGCGTGCAGCACATAGAATAAATTACACGTACAATATCTAGTGAGATGTCAGATGGTCCGTGACCATACACGATGATGTGCCCGTAAACATTGTCTTACTTATAATAATGGCATATATAATTTTCAGAGCGCGTAACTCGGAGGAGATATCGATTCATAATAGAGTTAATGACCTGTTTGTATTGTTTTGTTTGAGCATAACTAGGTACTCGCAATTGATCTGTGCTTGATCTTTGATTTGTTTAGTATTGTTTATGCTTAATATATAATATTAATTATATATTATTAATATTTTTGGACATTGAATCCTAGATCACTTTCATTTAAGTCTCTACCATCAGAGTTACGGATTGATAGCCACTGCTATTCTACTTTTGTAGTTTTTTCAAGGCAATGAACACAATGCACAATATTGTGCAAAAACACTCACAGTTAATATGGAGCCAAGTTCTTGCACATAAACTCTTTCCGTCTGCAGAAGTTCGGCGAGTACATGGCCTCGCCGCGACCGCCGAGCCTCCGCGTCTTCGCCGCCCGAGCTCTCGGATCCACCAGAAGTTTCCATCTGAAAGTAACATCATTGTTAGATTTATTGTGTTTATAGAAAGGTATTGGACATGAGGATATTGACATATTTAATTGATCTCCAAACTATTAAGGTTTTCTAAATATAAATTTGAAAGCAATTTCCTGGTACCAGGCTGCAAAAATAAATTGAAACAATTTATATAAATGCATAAAGTGGAACAGACATTTGTGTTCATTATTGACATAGAAAATATGCTTTTAGAATTTGGACCCCGCGACTTGTGGTGGCGTAACGCTAGTCCACTATATGCGACGCTCGTATTCTAATATGCTAGTCTGAACATTAGATAACGTTCACAGCTATTTAAAAATAGCAATCAAGCATAAACGGTATTTGGAACCAAATAGTTTAGACACCATTAATAGTTTATTACATAAATGTTAAATCTATCATTATTTAACGTTCAACGACTTCCGTAACAAATTTTAGGTGAAATTGTCTAAAAGAAACAATTTAGCGTCCCAAATAGTGTTTCCTTGTGTACGCAACACAGGCATGTTTCGAGCTTGTATAATGAGCAGTAGGTCAGCGCGGTTCACACATGAAATATTGTTTTTGAATAACAACTCCTATTATGTAACACATATCATTTAATATATACATATCTTCTATGTACTACCTACTACCTGCCTTTACTTAGCCAGAACATCAGCTGGAGAGACCAGAGTCAAACTTTTCTAGCTTTCCGGGTACTGTAATATTTTGCAGGAAATAGAGACATTTTGCTCTTGATTCGGAGACAAAATCCACATTCGGTCAATGAATCGGTGGCGTAAGCAAATGGAGGAATTTTTCAATCCATTCCTCCTTTCCAATAGTACCTGAGATAATTAACAAAAGTCTTACCATATTATACGTATACGTTTTATGTAACATTATCTGTTTCAATGATATTGTCATAGTAAATATGTACAGCTTCAATTTCGATCACATGTTTGTTCTTCTTTTTGTTTATTTTTTATTTTTGTGTGGATACATATGTTCAGCTGACAGGTGACAGATGTATACAAAGGCGTTTCAAATAGAAAGCTCATTGGTAAAACTTGCGTCTTACAAAAAATGTACATAAGCCAGAGTAGAAAAGCTTTTTGTGTTACGTTTCCAATAGTTTTTACATTCACACACTTTGTGTGAGTAGTGAATTACATTTCAATTCACAACGAGTCTTGTACTGTCACTGTTGATGAATGACATTAATGAGGTTTCTAGTAGCCGGTGGCCCATTGAGGCGGGATGGGGGGGGGAGGATGAATTCGTACCTGCTCTGAAATAGAGCACGTGTTGTTGGGAAGTATCGCAAGAAATGTGGTCTGTGGGAACGGAAAAGCTTGTCAATGTCACATGAGCATAAATGTACGATTCCTTCATTTGTGACACAGTATATTTACTATTCGAAAAGCTTATTTCTTCTGTGGAACCACTGCACAATGTAGACTCCGAGGTGGTCACTAACAACTATTTCTCCTTTTACGGTTCAATCATACAAAATGTTCATATTTCCTGCAAAATATTACAGTACCCGGAAAGCTAGAGAAGTTGGACACAGGTTTCTCCAGCTGATGTTCTAGCTAACTAAAGGCAGGTAGTACATAGAAGATATGTATATATTGGACAACGATTCAGCCAGGGGCAACGCATTGGCGTAGTAATTATGTGAAGTTCAGGGGCGTCGGTACTAGTGAAAAGCCTCGGGATTGCTTTTTGTTACCCTACACTATAAACAAGAAAATTGATAGGAGTAGAATCTAAAATGTACCATAATTTTTTGCATGTAAAAGTATATAACTATGTTTGTCACTCTTTCATGCAAACACTTAACGAACTATTAAACAGATCTAAAGTAAAAAAGATTTATATACCATCTGAGATCACAAGGAATGTATCCTTTTTTAAACTCTTTAGCTAATCAGGATACAGGTTACACTTGCGGCGCCCCGCGGTCATAGCCATTGGCATATCAGCCAAGCATAGGGAAACTCCATATAAACTTCACCACCTTGATATATAAGTCAATCGGGTTTTATTTATATATATATATATATATATATATAGATAGACACAAGAGAATGAATTGTCTGTTCGATAATGTTATGTATTTAATTTAGAGGAGACGATTACTGGCATTCATAATGTCATCTGTACCTTTAACAAATGTCACTAAGTATTATTAATATTTACGTAAGAGAAGGAAAAACACAACAGGTTTTTTTCAGGAATCATTTTAAGTTTGGATATTCCTTTTTAATTGTAAATACGCGGCCAGCCTGTTGAGCATACAAGACACGAGTAGGGCTTGTTGCTGTGGGCGATTAGATAAACACCAGAAACACGACGGTTATTATCAACAAGCATTTAAATTTAAAACACACTCACATTTTTATGTTGCTCCGACAATTCCTTAACGATTTTGTATCCTGTCTTTAAAACAACGTTAATTTTCTCCATATTGGTATAATCACTATCACCACTTTATTACTTCACACAGAACATTTTGATACGTTTATTTACACGTCCCGCGGACGACATACACCAGGACCAGGGTACCTGGTTTCTTTAAAGTTTGTTTAAGAATAAGGAACCCGCCAGCGTCCGGGGGCGCCCGGGGCACGCAGGGGCGAGGGAATACGCTGGGGTGATAAAAAAAGTGGTTGCCTTCTGCAGCTGCAGACTGATTAGGAATATGCTCTACTTGATTTATTATTCACGCAACTTTTTTTGCAGATGTTATTATAATTTACAACGTATTTTTTCAGATTATAATATGTTTAACATAACAAACATTATTACAATAATACTACGTTTACGTATTTAATTATTTAACTAGCCCGAACTTTCTGACATTTAACAGCAACCGTGGTCACTAAATAACGATAATTAAATAAACCGAGATAAAATCCGTAAAGTAGTTTTATTGTAATGAGCAACATACGTGAAAACTTAAGACATCAATATAACAATAATAATAATATTTGTGGATCAAATGATAGAACGGGGTGTTCCATCACCTAAATCTACATAATAACGGAAATATAGATTTTTATTATATACATTCATATAATATAAACACCCAAGACCTACGAGGGATTCGAATCCGCAGCCACGTAGCACGTTACCATACTGAGCACCATACGTCAAGTAATATTTTAAATTATAGTAGCGTATTTGAATAAAACTTGGTAGGTTACTGCCACGCTTGCACAATGAGACTTTTGGACCTTTTTTTGGAGATGTAATTGTAAATTATATTATTTCTTTTGTAGATTATACTATGAGAATTATCACAGCTGAGAGACAAGTTGACGTTTGTAAGAGTGGGTATCCATAATTGATAAGTTTGCCTAGATGGAGTTTTAGGTATGTTCTTTAAAGTATAACGTATGTAAAGTCAATAAATGAAGCATGAGGAAGTTTGATAACAAAAAATGAACTGTTAACATCAGATAAGAATCTCATAAATGCAACACAGATAAGACATAAATTGAATATATCAGGTACAGCTAAATGGGATAAAAGTTTATTTATGAAAATAAAAAAAAAGAGTGTTGTTTGTGTAGAGCATTCTGTGCGGCGGTCATGCATATGTTGTAGGGCGAACGTGCTGAGTAAAGTATAAAGGCAGGCGGCTACACGAGGACGTATTTATTATTTCGTAGCTGTGTGAGTCCGTACATCAATGTAAGCACACCACACCTGCTAGCGACTTCCAGTATTAAGCGTCCTACACACGATTCAAGAAACTTCCATCTTTTTTATGGTATATAGGTGCAAACGATCAGTAACAGTCCTTTAAATGGATGCCCACTGACATCCGCATAATTGTTACGAATCCTCTTTTCATGCTCCCCTACAATGGGTCATCGGAATACCACAAACCGCACGAAACTCTTCTCGACCAGGAAGGTAAAGTAAAAAAAAGTCTACTACAGACGCCCATGTACAGCCGCATATTACTATGCCAATCCTTCCTCCCCCCTCCAGTGGTCTACTTTTTTTCACTTGGATAAATATATTTTATCTCACTATTCCTAACATATTAATATAAACCGCCTAACAAACATAACGTAAATAAATGGGCATTGGCCGCATATTTAAGTCTTTGTATTGACTATATTGTATTGAAGTTTTGAACGATAGAATTATATTGGTTATATTGGTATTATTTTCTTTACTTTAGGAACTTGTGCTGTGGAAGCGAAGAGAAGCCCAACATAGCTTCTTCGGATTGCTGTGAGTGCTCGTCTGGGGACGAGCATATATAACTAAACCATGCGACTTTGCTGGTGTTATGGCTGCAGTGCAAAAAGCAACAATGTGTGTACGTACGGCTGGCTTGTTGTACCAAAACTATAAGGACGTGTGTAGCACGCTTTAGGACGTGGTTATTTAAAGCGTTCGACTGACGTCCGTATTGAGGTTGTCTCTGTGACATCTGCTAGGAAGTCGTACCTGCCCTGAGACAGAGCACGTGCTCTTGTGAAATATCGCAAGAAATATCATCTGTGGGAACCGAAGAGCTTGTCAATTTCACATGAGCATAAACGTACAATTTCTTTATTTCCGACACAGTACATCTACTATTGAAATGTTTTTATAGCTTCTTTTTTAATTTTTGCATGCATATCATTGCATTATGATCAAATCTTACTCATAACGAGTATGTAAGTGTGTAAACTGCATGTTTGCTATTTTTTCACGTAAGAACTTATCAATGGATTTGTATAAAATTCAGCACAGATATACATTATTATCTGGAATAACGTAAAAAATATTTTTCCGCAAAGTTAATAGTAAACCTTTGGCATATATGTTACGTGTTTACCTACTTCATTAACTTATTTTTGGGGCATTAGCGGTCAATGTTGTATTGTAGCCGAGTCTGGTACATCTATCGCCTTTTGTAACGAGACGTTTTCATGTCTCATGCTGTTCTGAAAGAGGATCTGGCAAAGGCTTTTGCATATCCTCTCAGGCTATGTTGCTTCCAAAATACAATAAATAATGAAAAGTGGGATTTTTATTGCATAGGTTCAAACGGGCAGTCGGGGCCTTTCGGGGACATAAACATTCGCCTAATTGTTATGACAGAGGTCCGCATTCGCTCATCATTCGGCAACCGGAAACTCACAAATCGTAGCGGTATCATATACCTCCTCGTGCCCGCCAACTTCGTCTGCAATGCAGCAATAGCTCTGCCGATTGCATGTGGGTGATTCATAACCGTAAAGAAGATGTATACTTTATACGTAGTATATATAGTTCGAGTCACAAGTTTTATAGTCCAAGGGTAATTTTATGGGCAATCAGCTCAAGTTCGCAATGAGTTCACGTGTTGACACTGACCTGTTGACATATTTGGATGAGCCGCCGATATCAACAGCTGTGTACACCTAGATACCTTCACCTGTCTCTCTATCGATCCAGCTGCGATTGTAACGGGACACTTTTGAAGTTTACACCTTAACAAACTATATTTAAAGGGACAAAATTTGGACAGCTATTAGGTATGTAGTTGTGAACAAAGATAAAAATCCTGTAATCATTCTTGGCGACTCTGTTTGTGGTTATTGGAATAAATGAGAAGAAAACAAAACATAAATGGAAACAGTACGGCCGAGCCGCGTTCTGTTTATTGCCGTCACGCTCGTCCACATCCAGTGTCAAAAGCGGCACGAAACACGTTACAGCCGTCACATCGCAGTTTCACTAGTGACAGGGAGAAACTCAAGATTGACAGTCCACCATAGTGACCATGGTTGCTGTAAAGCTTCTGAAACATCGGGCTAGTTAAATAATTAGATAAACCGCGATAGAATCAGTAAAAGTAGTTTTATTGTAATTAAGATTGAACTGAACGTAGCGGCCGGATTCAGAGGCACTGCAGCAATTAATTTCCTCGTTGCGTTATAAGAGCCACGAATGTATGCCGACGATTTAAGAACGAAATGCAAAGAATTTTGCGTGATTTAACCAATTCTGACACAGATATGAACGAAACCAAACTATAAGTAATCATGATATTCATTGCTACTAGTTTTGTTTATTTCATACTTTTTAAAATTTTCTTATACCTGAGTGCACTTGTTCTCAGGTCTTTCTCTGCGTGCCGCACCAAGACCTCCCTCCGAGGCCTCTAGCTAGTGTACCCTATCGGAATATTGTTCCCTTTATAACAAGACTAATAAACATTCATTAAGTAATAGAGTTATACTTCGAAATTCATTACATTAATTATTGTGTTGTTTTGCAAAAAGTATAAATTTGGTATAGAGTCATAATGTGCCTATAATAAGGTCAAGTCCTATCACGCTTAAATTAATTAGAATCTTTAAGCTAAAGCGTAACTAAAAAAAATACAAAGATTAACCCCTAGAATTAAAAAAAGTCTTTACGTCTGGCACAGTCAAGCGAAATGAATAGAATGAACACATGTGGGCTCGAACTTATGACCTGTGGGTTTACTAATTAGTTAAGAAAAAAGCCAGAAACAGTTGCGTAAGATGGCAACCGGTATCTCCCGTTAGGTCCGTTATAGCGATCAGCAAGCGCAGCCACTATCGCTTTAATATCAAGGGAAATTTATAAGCATTTGTGTCTCTGACAAATATGACATATTAAGAAATTATAAGCATTTGTGTCTCTGACAAATATGACATATTAAGAAATTAGAAAGCGCTCCTCCTTAACTGAACCTTGTTATGAATATGAAAGTGTGTTTGTATTCTTGTCCTTGCCTTCTTTCGTATCGCAATGGGAATAAGAATGAACAAAGCTGTATGCTGGGAGGAGTTATTATACTGATTTAGCTGACATTTGGAAATTATAAGATGGGCTATCCTGGCATTTAAGTATGAATGCTTACTTTCGGCAGTAAACAAGTAGTGCTGCTGATTATATTTTACACTTACACTTAGCAAACTACATTACTACATATTTCTGTAGTTTGCTAAGTGCACAATCAATTCATGTATTTATAAATTATATTATATGTATATATAATAATCAAATTATGTTTTTTATTATACCTGCACTTTTAACACAGAACAAAGAAATTTCTTTTCCATTGGTGCTTATACAGTGAAAGCGAAAAGAATCCTAATCTTCGAATGGTTATAAATACTCCGCAGATGATGAGGTTAAAGATTATTCACTCGATAGGTTTCTTTAAAGCAAAGCATGCAACTGAAAACGTCCTGTTGCTGAAAGGTCCTGAGCATCCGCTGTGTTTAACCGAATATGTATTCGGTATAAGGTTAAGCACACAATACCCCTGTTGCTGACAGGTTCACCTTACAGCAACAAGGCACCTTGGTAAAAATTGTTATAGATAAAAAATATGTAATACTTTACGAAGTGCCTCTCTTTTAGACAGTTTTAGCGTATCTCAAAATGTAGGCCCATAATTCAAAGGAAAGTCTGACATGTAGCCGCATTTAAAAAGTCGACCAACGGAGACAATTTCGACTTACGTGAAAGCCATTTTAAAGAGTTTATGCGTTTGAACATACTACTCTCAGGATCTCGTGCTACTTCGGTTTTTTTTTAATATTTTGCTTATTCCGTTTAGTGATAAAAAATAAATAAATTATAATATCTCTATTTTATAACAGAGCTTTTACATGTTACATCATAAACCGGTTACTAAGTCCCTGTTATCCAGTTGTTCATTTCTTTTAACAACTCGTAAATTACGTATTATGTTCTTTCATATAATACTTTGTACCTTGATATAACGCAGCTGAGGCCGTCTTCTTGTGACGGAGTAATTCTAAAGCCACGGCGTCGGCCATCGATGCTCCCTTTAGACGATACGATATCGATAATTAGAAAAGCTGGCTGACCCGAAATACACAACGTTCGTAATTGCTGAATTTGTTATCATTGTGACACTTACACAAGTACTTACTTGACACGTCAAAAACATGACTCTAAATTAAAATTTTAATGATATCCGTAAAAATTAAAAAAAAAAAATCTTAATATACAAAAGACATGTTTGTAAATTGAATGTAGATATAAAATGATAATAAATTATCAAATTCGGTGAATTTGTATTAAGTTATTTGCGATGACCCCCACATATGATTGACATACCTTTAGAGGGTTTCATTTTTATATTTAAAGAATATATAAGATGTAGATCGCCACAAAAAACATTCATACAATTTCTTTTTTTATATTTTTCTTTAGGTTACAGTTTTATCATATTAACTTTTATACGAAGAAGGATTACCATTTATTGATAACTAAATTTAGACAAATTGCCTCGCGGTCAAGTGGTACAGATGTAAGTTCCCGGGTTCGAATCTCGGGTCACCAAAGAAAAAGTGTTACTGGGATTTTTCAATCTCCAATGAGAGTCCGGTGTAATACACCCCGTGCCTCGGAAAGCACGTCAAGCCGTCGGTCCTACGCCAGATTTCTCTCCGGTCATGTCGGACACGGCAGCCTCATCGGAATAGAGAATACGCGAACTCGTCTGCTTGGATTCTTGAAGTGTGACTCTGAGGTTCTTTATACGTAACTCCGTTATGTTCGTCGTACAGTTACAACCATACAGCCGTAATAAAACATGTGAAATTATCGTGCTTTTGCAAACAGATTTCACGTCAAACTATTTAAATCTAGTCTAGCGTCGTATAAAATTGCCCACACAACGATATAATAATTGTAATTACCTCGGCACAGTGGTGAGAAGTTGAATACACTGTCAAGAGCAAAAAGCAGGTAATTGATGAAAGTAACACAGCACTGGCAAGACATCATCAGAATGTGGCTGGAGCCAGACCTAACAGGATTCTTTTTGAATTCGAACCTGTGCGAAATGTGATTAAAATTACTCAAGTATTGTGTGTGTATGGAATAATAAACGCACCAAAGTTTTACATACAATATTTGTAGGACATTTGAATTTAAAAACTCTACCAAGGGAGACAAGTTCCGCTTACTAACGATAGTTTCTTTAAAATGGCTTTCACGCCATTTTAAAGAAACTATCGGTAATGGGTCTATCTCAACCCAATAAGATTGTTGACGAAATCAAAAATGACTCGGACATACTCTATAAACTGCGGCCTGAGCCTTCTTTTAAGCATACTTAATACTTGTACTAGAGGATTCAGCTCTTCCATAGCAAATGTTACAATCTGAGCCATTTCAAAATATAACAAAAAAGAAAATATTTCTTATTTTAACTTAATGTAGATACTATCGAATGTGTGTATATGTATATGGATATGGATGTGTGTGTGTGTGTGTGTGTGTGTTTGTGTGTGTTTGTTTGTTTGTATATGTGTGTGAGTGTACATGTGAGTATGGATAAACTAAAAGTATGAGTCAAAAGTACATAATCTGTATCTGTGTTAAATTTCATCTAAATCCGTGAAGTAGTTAATCCGTTAGCAGATAGTAAATATCTATACACACTTCCGCATTTATATTATTATTACGATTTTTGATGCTAATTGTCATATAAATTCACTACACTCTTATTTCCACTATTAATGAAACAGGACTCTACTCAGGATTATAGTTTTAACTATATAATAATATGGTTGTTTTTAATGTAACACGCTAAGTTAAATGTGTAAACGTCTATTAGGTCTTATTTTCAGAGGGATAACTAATGAATTCATATAATCATCAATAAACGGAGTCAGTATCAATTGCATTCCACTTGTCTTCTTCGAGAAACTTAAATGTATATTCAGGCTGCAAATTAGTGACATAACATAGTTACCAAGTTAACTTACAGACTGTAGCTTCCACTTCAACTCTTCGGAGACCTGAGCCCACATCATAGGATAGCTCTTCCTTTTGTCCAGAGGCAAGTGTACCAGGAGCGCCGGGGCACGTGGAATATTTAAAACAAATTGTTCATTCTTCCTCATGATCACGAAGTCCGTATCCTTTGCGGGTCCGCGATCCCTCCACCTGCGCGACGCTTCCCTAATCATGTTTATATTTTCGTATACACCGCACACACACACACACACATGCGCACACTAACACTTTCTTACGCGCTGTGTTGTAATTGTTTGCACAATGTCACTGTTGATGCACTAAGCATATTTAGTGTGCGCTACACAAATGAGGTCGGTTAATGAGATCGAAGTGCATTCCTTCCGGCAACATTCGGTTGATAAGTATTAAATTCATTGTACAACATGAAATATACATTTAGCGGGCCAACGATTAGCCGGATTAAATACGGCTGAATGAAATTGTCACAAAGAGTTCGGCACTATACATTAATCAATAAAATCAAATATATAATTGAAATAAAGTGAATCATTATCAGCCCTTTTGACGTTTCAGTTCCAAATTTTAACACTCGCGGTGTTACTTGACATGACAAGAATAATGGCGTCGATTGTCGAATACAGCGAAATAAAAGACGGCACATATAGGTTCGTCTAAGCTTTAGTTAGATTTTTTTATTTGCACTCGAAATACTTGGCCTAATTTAAGTTTCAATGAGGCTAAACGTCAGCCGCCTTATTAAAGAACGTCTGGCAAAGAAAATACGAATAATCTATGGCGAAGCACAAAACAAAACGGCTCTGTCTTTGAAAATGGCTAGCCGTAATCTATTCGGCGATTTGTAAAATACGACCACGACATATACAAGTATAGTTTAGCTGTCAGTAATTATACTTCTACGTATGTTACTGATGTACTCTCAAATGAAAAATCTAATTCGTGCATGTTTGAGCGTTGCAATGTAAATGTGTACGAACAATTTTTGTCTTCCAAATAAATAAAAAAAATAATAAGTTGAATCTTTCATTCTTTAAAAATACAAATAATAAATAAAATAAATGTGTAACTGACAATTCTGTTGTAATTGCATAATCGTGATAATCAGCAGCAGCAAATTTCTGGCTGGAACAGCAGTAGTGTCACAAGACACGGTCACAAACGGTTGCATCCAGCTTAATAAAATTATAATGTAATCGCATATCTTATGGTTGTTATGGTTTAATTAGCGGCTTGACAAATATGCTGCTTAAATATAACATTTTCATCAAACTCTACATAAGAATCAATTGCATATCGTATGCAATAAAGTGAGACAAAGTAAACGGTAAACCATCAATTACCGGCCACATTCGAGTGCATAAGAGAAATGGTTTTTTGTTTCGTAACACCATCCTTAATCTAGCGCTGCAACACCTTTTTAACATTACTTTTAAGTCAAAAAGCGATCCGCTCCGCTTCGCCCGTGAACACTTTTTCGCTTTTATAATGAACATAGATTCTTCTATATCGATTAGATACTATTGTAGTATCAAACGTCGCGTCAATGAATACATCCGGACTTACAGAATACAGGATTAATTTTGTTTTGACCACGTGATTCTTACGCAAATTGTATACCTATGTTATTTTGTTTAAAAGTTCTGAAATCATTGAAAGATTTTAGTAAGAAGTAGTGCCATGCTGCACTGCAGCGGAATCGGGCCGTCACGACCGGGGAGGTAGCTCTTGCTCTCATGATACCGGCGTAAAGTTACATCTTCATTCTTCAGTGTCGCGTTTCGTGCGGTTTGTGAGTAGGTTGGGAGGGGAGGAGGAAATTAAATAAAAAAATTCTCGTTTGGATGATATAAATAAAGTATAAATATAGAAAAAAGATTATGCGAATGTTGCTATATATAAATAAATAAAGAAAAAAGATATATAGTATAAATAAAGAAAAAAGATTATGCGGATGTTGCTGTAAAGCTTCTGAAACGTGGGGCTAGTTAAATAATTAAATGAACCGCGGTTCATTTAATTATTCTGTCGCGACAGAATCAGTAAAAGTAGTTTTATTGTAAAAAGAAAAAAGATGCAGCGACAAACCGTGATGGTTCTTCATATTGTCCGTGAAAACCCAAATTCTATCAAAACGTTCTGTCCTTGTACAGCAGACGTCCGGACGATTTCTTAAAGGACTATATTGATGAAATCATATTTGTTCCCATTAAATTATAATGTTCATTGGTAATAATCGTAACGCATAATAACAGTAAAATCAATTTTCATGCAAAATACGGATAGGTGTATCGGTCACGCACGCATTTAGCGCTAATGTCTGAATGGTTTTTATCGAAAGAGTTCGATTCGTGATACGTTTGACACGGATGAGCAAGGCGCCCGTTTAATGCCTCCGTCGCGACCGGTCTGTGCGTGCCGGAAGTGGGACAGTAGAAACTTACTCGCGCGAATCGAGACGACCTTCGAAATACGTCGTGTTAACAAAACTAGCGCGTAAACTTACCTGCCCGCGGTGCATTCATAATCTGAGGAATATATATTTTGTAAGAAGAATGTTATGCGATATTTATCGTAGTTAATAAGTATATGTAGATGTATTTATTTTCTGAATTCAAATGGAAAATTACGCATGT
This sequence comes from Eumaeus atala, assembly GCA_017140195.1. Lineage (NCBI taxonomy): Eukaryota > Metazoa > Arthropoda > Insecta > Lepidoptera > Lycaenidae > Eumaeus > Eumaeus atala. Next base: position 29,061 of record JAFELO010004421.1, read on the forward strand.
TTCTAGAGGAACACTGGAGGAACTGGACAAAACACGTAAAGGGGTTTCGTCCAGTTTGATTTAAATAGTTCAAAGATGATATATGTGCTTAGAGCTTCGATAACTGTTAAATTATCTAAGGTTTAGAGTTATCGTTAAAAAGGATATAATAACAAAAATGACCCAGCACTGATTATGATCAATATATAATAATAATAATCGCTTAACAGACTTATAAAACACCATCAACATCATTTTTGAAGTCGGTTAAAAAGTAGATTTTATAATTATATTTTGAATAAAAACATTTTCTAAACCAATACTATAGAGAGGAAATATTTGATTGTTTTTTTCTTTGTTTGCATTGAATAGGCTCCGACACTACGGGACTGATTAAAATAATTCTTTTACCATTATTTTATTATTATTCCTACGTTATCAGTGATGAGCATAGATTATATAACATTTTCTAAAAACTTCGATAATGTAACCAAAATGTGAAAAAAAGATTAAAGTAAATTCTTATGTAGAGCAGAAATTACTGACAACACTGTGCCGTGAGACGTTGCTCTGTAATATTTTTTTGTTGTCATGATAAGGTGTAATGTTTATGACGCCTTTATAATTTTTATATTTTCGTGAATCAATGAATTTTTGCCATATTTGGCATTGGCAAAAATTCATGGTACCGATTGCTAGTTATTTCATAAACAACATTTCCATGTCACGCAACGTATGGTTACGAGAGAACAACATCATTGACATTATAACACTACTGTCGGTTTGGTTCGTTTTTGTCTGACTTTGGGCACTTTGATTGCCTTCGTGAAGTTTGAACGTAACTCTATAATACGCTGATACTTTTATTACATAATTTAAACATGAAACTGTATAACGACCGAGGACGCGTTGAACTGCGACCTTATCTACTCATAAAATTTTGAATAAACTTTCTCTGACGGCGGAGTGTGAAGTAGCATAAGGCCTGGACACACCAGCGCGACTTGCTCTACACATGTTCGCCACTGGTGATAGTTACACACTCTTGCATTTCTACCTTGTCATTATTACTATATTCTATATTTTCCCAACGTTTGTTGTAAATCTGACTTTAGAAACAGTTGGATCATTAACATCAATTCGAAAGTATCCTATTTAGAGCTAACTTTTATATCTAAAAATTAATTGATTATACAAGGACAATAAACTATATGAGGATTTATTACAAAGTTCCCCTTATAATAAAAAATATAAGGTGAGAAACAAAGTAAGATTAATTTTAAAATATGAACGATGACCGAAATTTACAAGACGTTTAAAGTTGACGAGACGTAACATTTAAAGTAAGTAGTGTATGATAATAAGTTTCAGTTAACAATTGTGTAGGTGAGTTAATATCACAATAACTCCTATAATTTTATGTACATTTTTGTGTGCTTTATTGAGATAACTGTGTAGCTGTTAAATAACAATTGTTACATTCAAACTTCACTGCCTCCAAGCAAAATAACAAAATAATTATATAGTTTAATGGTATTAACTAATAAAAAAGGCCCACTTATTTTCGCCTGTATTTTCACAAGCTGGCTGTCGGAGCCTTTTATGGCTACTGACGCCCATATATATCCGAATAATTACAATGCCGATGCTTTGTCCTCCTTTACTCTCCCTTCATTGACACATAATTTATACGTAGCAGTCAGATCACATCGTGAAATGAGTAGCAACGGTTTATTTCTTTAAAAAATTGTTACGGCTGACATTTTCTCAACATAATGATGAGCAGGGCGAGGTAGAGATTAGATAGAAAGGTCTGAATGTCGAAATTCAGAAATAACATGTCAATTATAACAACAACAAAATATCTTCACATCAGCTCCCCGGTGGGTAGGCAGGGAGAACGGAATGCCATATTATGCCATACATCACGATCCTTACATACCTGCCTCGCCTCCTCCACATTCATTACTCTCTTCATACAGACACGTCAGTCGCGACGACTCTTCACACCGCTTCGGACAGCACTCGATCAATCTGATCATTGTATGTCAGTCGTATTATAATTTCGAAAATAGCACATAGAGCAAGAAATGCTGGAAGTAAAAAAATAAATAAATCGTATTGTAATCGTGAATCAATCAACTGCCTACAGCCAATAGTCAATCATAAACGAAATGTTTCTTGTGGACATGTGCGAACAACACAAGAAAGGCAGCGAAATGCAATGACAAATAACAATAGCTCCACGGTCGTAAGTTACGTGGGAGATAGCCGTTACCTTTTGTTGTTACCACGTTTCCCGTACCTATCTCTAATCATCCGTAGAAATCACTGTGCACTACAATGATATCGGCGTGAAGTGACAGGGTCGCGTTTCGTGCGGTTTGTGAGTAGCCGGTGGTCCATTGAGGGAGGGGGGGAAGATTGGATGAAACGCATCTGCGTAACAATCATGCGAATGTCCATGGGCGTCGGTAGTCATCAAAAGGCTTCTTTTTCGCGTTTGCCCTCTGATGCTATATAAAAAAGTATGAAAACTTTTCCTGTATTATAATCATATGTATTTTTTTATAATAGGGCAGCATAGGGGGACGCCCCCCGACCATGTCCCCCTCTATGATCCAAGCGTTAGCGCCGAGGCCAATTTAGGTACCGCGCGCGAGCTGTACCCGACGTCAGATGCAGGGGAGGCGGTCCTCCGTGCTAGCCCAATTCGGCTGAAATGCATTGCACTCTTGCATAATGCGTAGTATGTCCCTTTCGTCTAGTAATAGTTTGGCAGACCATAATCTAGAGGCTGCCTCCAAAATTTTGTTACTAGACTTCATATATCACTCAATCCACATCTTACTTTTGATCTTTTGTTTCTTCTAAGTCGAATTCGATACCGGTCCTATTCGCCATGACAATACCTCTGAGTTTTATATACTCTATTTTTGGGAGTTCTAAATGTCTTATTTTGGACGCGTAATTCATTATAATTAATTAGAGCGCATTCATTATTAAATTATCGATATGGGTATAAAGCCTATATTATTTGGCCGATAAAGGCTAACTAACTGAAGAAAAACAATTTATTCCATTGAAGAGACAATGAACCATTACGTTATGGATGTAAAACAATAAAGCGTCGTAAAGAGTTGTCAATAGTCAACATTGTGTTGTGTACTAGCAGGACTCCGTGGATTTTCCCGCATAACTCCGGTCCTATTAGTATTTTTACTGCTCTGTGCTGACGGAAGTGTCCAATAAAGCTGCATCGGTCATATTAGTCGCAGCGTCATGGCCTAAAAGCATCCCTCAATAAATGGACTATTGAACATAAGAATATGTTTTTAATTTGGTCCAGTAGTCTCAGGAACTGACACTGGCGCGATCAAACAGTACAGATATTTTTTGCGCGCTAATGTACCTTGACCTCAACAGGACGAGGGTCCTGTGACGCAAGGACAAGGCCAATATCATGAGAGCCGGGGGACTCGGTGAATCACGACCGCGGTGACTCATACAATCAATACATTGTCGCCAGAACTGTTCACTCGCAGCCCACACTCTGAGGGATGACACTAATTATATTTATAGAATAGGGTTATAACTTCTAATATTTATTTAATCTATCCTACCCGGCTTCGCCCGTGAACATCGGGCGTCAAACTAATTTTTAGAAAATCTATCATATACAGACAGACGGTATTAGAGGACCTTGTTTTATGGGAAGATCAATTAAACCAAAAAGTGACAGATTAAGCAAGCACGATGCAGCAATGTCTACAGCAAATTCCATTCAGAGTTCTTGATTTGCGAATATTGAGTATTAATGTTACATAGATTATTGCAATAGACCCTGCAGCTGATGTACACATTGCTTCAAAGCGGAGCCTCTCGATCGTAACAGTTGCTACTTTTGCTACGTTGTTTCGGTACTGAACCTAGTATAAGTCAACGGAACCTGAAGCATTATAGAGCATTCCCATCTCATTATTTACAGATCATCACAGTTACGGAAATATTGATACACGGTTAAAGAAGTTTTCCAAACGCAACAGCGATCTAATCTGTTTTAATTATTGCAATTTAGTGGCACTTAATAATAACATAGTTGGTCTTGTCTTACTTTACATGACTTACGGTGTCTAGCTCTACGTTACACTTACGAGTATTCCAACGTAACATTAACCGTATAAATAGCTTGTTAAGATTAATAAGCTTTACTGTGAATGCTAAGATAGTAAATAATTTTAGTGTATACAGTTTTAGGCGGTAATTCTATTTGTTTTAAATTACTGTACCGAATTAGCAAGAGTTCTTGCGTCTTGTTGTATGTTAAAAGAGGCATGCCTGTATGTAGCAGTAAAATTATAAAGATGTAGATGCCTAGTTTTTTAGTATGTGCCTACTTGTTGAATACCATTTTATCCCCTAATTGTCCGTTTGAGTACGACATTCTCGTAACTTATAAAAATAATATAACATATTTTTATAAGATACGAGGAAGAAGTATAACTTCTTGTGTGAATTTTACAGAGTCATCAATAACGAAGACGGAGCATCCACTGACGTTAAAATAACATAACATCAAGCTATAGACCATATTGTCAACAGAAAGTGACAATTGTTATTAAGCTTCCCATATTATTTCACTGAATGAATTCCAGAGTTACTTGAACTGTTTTCAGGTCGGTATTAAGTGTAATCCTGTAAGCACCGGCCAATGACCTAAACTTTTATGATGACAAAGCATTACTTAAGCGGAAAGTTGAAATTCTCCATAATGTTTAAAAAAGATTTTATCCGACTAGAGCTTCTTATGCAGGAACAGATAAGGATTTTTATTTTTTTAAGCAAACTACATTTTTAAGACTCAATGCCAGAAATTTATAACAGTAGCGATTATATTACACTATCTACCTACATTACCGTAGTTTTTATAAGTATATAGAAAGATAGGTATTTATAACGCACCATTATTATTAAGCTACATTTTTATGAGAAACTTTCAAAGTAACACAAAAGCAATGTGACTTATGTCTTTTTGGAGTTAATTTTTCACAGCTCTCCCGCGCAATCACCAGTGGTGCCTAAGAGTAGCGCTGACTGTTAATGAGTTTTCGTTGTATAAAATCGATTATGGAATCTTGATTATTTCTCCACTCCCACACGTTACACAATACATTTTATGGTATATTGGAAGCTATAGAATATTTAATAGCTGCATACAACAACATTTTAAAATAAGATAATTTTTCTTTACAAGGCATGCGGACATTACCAAATACAGCTTCCGGATAAGAATAATTTTGGAAACTTTATATTGTAGTTTTTAAAGAAATTATTGTATGACTTTCGCAAAGCACTCATAGCAAGTATCAATTTTTATGGTCAATTCTAAAACAATCTTTTTTTATTTAGCTAGTGCACTTTATTCTACAGGTTAATATAGAAATGAGTCAATATGTATATAGAATAGGTGAGACGGAAAAACGATTGTTTTCTAAATGTTTTCCTAATTATACACGTATGTATGTAATACTGCTCATTACAATGTCCCATAATTAGAGTACGCCGCAGTGTATGTAGATAACATATATTAAATATCTTTTACAACATCGTCGTTTCGCCTGCTTTATATATACTCGTGATTGCTGGAGGACTGGGGTGTCGGCCAGATGCGTTTCCCTCCTACTCGCCTTACCGTAATCACACTTCACATGAGAAGCAAAGGCCTGGCCATCAGTTTAAGACGGTGTCACGCGAGCGAGACGTTCCTTTTTTGGTCGTGCAGGACCGATACGGCTCCAATGCTGCAAGGACACTGTCTCTTACTACGAAAGTGATTAGTCGTGACCATACATACATAATTAAGTATTTAGTCCGTTCGGTTAACGCAGAAAGCACTCCATGTCCAGAAGCCGTCAAAGGAGTCCATAATGTGCATCATTTGAGCCGGTAGCGAGTAAATGTTTGCATTATCATGGCGTTAATGAGACGCGTTTGCCAAACAAAAGGTTAGCACCTCGCGCGCCGAGGTCGAGAGCTTTACGATTTGTTTGTTCATCGGTAGCGCGGTACGTGGAAAACAAAAATGGCTGACGCGACTTTTTACTTAATGTGACTATGGAAGCGGAGGTTATATTTTTGAGCAGTCACACCTTATCTTCTATGTACATACACTAGCATTCGCCAGTGTGATCCCATTGATCGTTATTGTATGGCTTCCTCGTGAATGTGACTATGGAAGCGGAGGTTATATTTTTGAGCAGTCACACCTTATCTTCTATGTACATACACTAGCCTTCGCCAGTGCGATCCTATTGATCGTTATTGTATGGCTTCCTCGTGAATGTGATTATGGAAGCGGAGGTTATATTTTTGAGCAGTCACACCTTATCTTCTATGTACA
>JAFELO010004430.1:0-42491 GCA_017140195.1 Eumaeus atala
GACTTAGAAGTATATTTCTTTCTGGATTCGAAGACGTTGCAGACCTCAGTGTTAGATATAAATTTCAGCTCGACCCTTCCTCGCGTTCCCAAGAAAAAGGTCTTGGCTATCGTACAGACGGACAGACAAACGGAATTTTATAAAGGTAAAGTCTAGCTTCCGTTGGTGTCCTAGATGCACGAGCCGAACTTGCTCGTGGCCGATCTTTTTCAACCGACGATTCATACCGACATAAGCATTCAAGCATGTCGTGAAATGTATACTAATGTTATAAAGGGAAAGCATTTGATTGTTTGTTTGTTTGCATTGAATAGGCTCCGAAACTACAGAATGGATTTGAAAATTCCATTTCTCCATTAAAATCCCACACTATGTGTAATTGACATAGGCTTTAAAACATTTTGATCATTATAAGGATTTCGTTAACGATTAACAACCAAAGGAGGGAAGAAAATATCAAAAGTAGATCTTTACTGAGCCGCAGAAACTATTCACAACAAGCTGTCCCGTCAGACGTTGTGCTGTTATAAATTTAATTTCACAACAAGCTGTCCCGTCAGACGTTGTGCTGTTATAAATTTAATTTCACAACAAGCTGTCCCGTCAGACGTTGTGCTGTTATAAATTCAATTTCACAACAAGCTGTCCCGTCAGACGTTGTGCTGTTATAAATTTAATTTCACAACAAGCTGTCCCGTCAGACGTTGTGCTGTTATAAATTTAATTTCACAACAAGCTGTCCCGTCAGACGTTGTGCTGTTATAAATTTAATTTCTTCATTGTATCGTCTAATGATTATGGAGGTCGACATTGAAATTTATAATATGTATACTTTTGTTAAGCAATGTGTTTTAGCAATATTTCGTTAAATATACGCGCGAAGCCGGGACGGAAAGCTAGTTCATTATAAATGTATACTGACTACTACATATAAGCGCCCATCGCCTCTGTACACTTATAGTCATCATACTAAATGTCTTGCCCTAACCGGATTAGAACCTGGTACCACGTGTCAGGTGTGTTAATATACAAGTCACATATAAATTTGTAAAGTTTTAATTTGCCCGTTCATGTAGAGGGCCAAAGTGGCGGGGTGAAGACTTTCAACTGTGTTAAAGTCCAGCAGTAAAAGTATTCAGAGACAAATTGTGGCACAGGCGCAATGTAGTTTTGTAAAGTACACGGAACAGGGAACATTCTAGAAAGAAAAAGTTTTTATTTGCTTGCATGTATATACAACATAATCGGTTTCTATGAGGTGCAATGCTGCGTTGCAGTTGAATTGGATCTGCATGCTCGGGGAGGTACCTATCGCTCATATAATATCGTGCTGATGGTCAGCTAACCTTGTGCGGTGTGTGTTTTGTGTTTGGATAGAAGGAGGAAAATCTGGATGCCGCTATCCCTAATACAGTACCTCCTAACCTCCTATCTATATAAATAGTCAAACAAACATTTTTATTTAAAAACAGACAACGCAGTTTTAACCTTTTTTTTTAGCATAAAGGTGCAAACGAGCAATCAGAGCCTTTTCATGACTACCGACGCCCATGGACATTCGCATGATTGTTACGCGGACACGTTGCCCTCCTATCATCACCCCCTCAATGGGCCAATTGGACTCATGAGCCGCCATGGGTCCTATTGGTCATAGCATCATGACATACAGCCTATGACCTTTAAAGGTTTTGTGTATAGTGGTACATTATCTATGGCCTCATACTATATCTCACAAATATAGCATCACTAACATTCCTTTAATCCGACATGTACTTTCTGAAGATTGGCGCGTTCGAAGAAAGAAAAACATGCAGCTTTAATAAATAAGTGTAGATCTTTTACAGTCCAAAAACCTGTAACATGGTGGGAATCAAATGTATCTTAGCGCTTTTTGAGTCAACGTTTGTGAGCCCACGGTACAGCGCCGCCGGAGAGGAATTGTTTTATTTTCATATTATTTGCATTTCAGACTCCTCTGACATTTTACTCCGAGATCGGATTGTTGCAATGTTCTATTCCTGCACCATCACTTAACTTTAATATTTTATCAGTTCCGTCTAATCTAACCGGATAATGCTTTATCTCGTTCAAAGCTACAAGCTAAAATTATAAAACTAATATAATATGATGTATAATCTATAAATACTTCTTATAATACGAAGTCCCCTAAAGTTGTCTGTCTGTATATGATCCATTTTCTCATAATCTACTGAATGGTTTCCATACGGTTTTCACCGCATGAAACACGGATAGAACGATTCTTGTGGGAGACTTTACATTTTAGTGTACAATTTCTTAGCCCCTGTTCATAACAAGTGAAGCCAGCGTGAATTCTTCTTCTTAAATATAAAACAAAGTCCACAAATGATGTCCTTCTGTATGTGATCAATTTTCTGAAGTCTACTGAATATATTTTCATGCGGTTTTCACCTATGTATAGAGCGATTCTCGAGGAAGGATTTAGTGTATAATTGGGTCTGTAGTTCACGGGCGCAGTCGGGTCGGATCCCAGTTTGTTACTCAATCATGCCCAAACTAAGGAACTTTCTATATTACACTAGTAATCCTCGAAATGTCAGCTTTGCTAAAACGCCGCAGGTCTGGCAGCACTGGGATCTTTCTCTACAAGTTAAATTCTAGTAGATGAATTTGCAACGAAGTCATAAGGCTGAAAACTACAGTATTCGATAGTGCGCGACGAATAAGCTCGCTGAAGTGGCAATGGGCTGGTCACACGTTCAGAAGAACGATCGCAGATGGGCCACTAAGGTTCCGGAGTGGAGGCCGCGTTTAGGAATACGAAGTGTTGGTCGACCGTTCACCAGGTGGGAAGAGGATCTCCGTGCAGAGGCCGGTCCGAGATGGATGTGAATTGCAGGCTCGGTCGTCTGAGAGAGGCCTACGACCAACAGTTCTCAGTCCGTTCATAGTGTGTACACATTTCCTAGGTGTACAAAAGAATGTTTAATTTCCATAAATAATGTGTGTGTTTATTAAAATCCGACGGTAATTATAACAATGCTATGATGATCATATGACGATATACTGAATGATGTTGGACATTTGTCGTGATAAACATATAATTTTTATTAAAATTATATGTTTATCACTTTAATATTTTTGAGATATTTTTTATGAGATTGGTCTACCATGATTGAATCTCTTGATTAGTCAGATTTAGGGAATTTATTGGATTGTAGTGCTAGAGACATAAAATTTGGCGAAAGGTAATTTATGAATAGCAGAAATTGTAACATACTAAATAGATTAGATTTTATTAGGGAACAGAAGATATAATGGGTGTTACTGGTCGGATAACGTTCTCGTGGTGCGCCCTTTTTCTTTTCTTTTTTATGTTTGTTCCCCTGGTGAGGTGATTCGGAATAACATCACATCAGGGCACCTTGATGGCTAGTCAGCTCCCGAAGGGAGCGACGCTACCTCCACGGATGGTGTTGTCCCGCACCACAGGACAACCCCACCGAATCTGGGACTGCGCCATGTGGTAAGGTTCCCATCTTCGCCTCTTGCCCCGTGCGCAAAGGCACCTCCACCTTTTGCTCTTTAGTCCCCTTTCTTTATAAGGGGGCACAAAGAACCGCCACCGCCTCGGTTCAATTGGCTTCGCTAATTTGTCTCGGATCAACCCAGGCTACTGAGCCCCACCGCCACGTCAAGGCTTGCACCATAGTGGGGCTTTTGGTGCGCCCTGGGCAACGCTGGCCAATAGATCCTTCTATTTTCTCTTTGTGAAATTGATGGGTTCAGTAGTCCAATGATTCAACCCCTAATCTGTGCTTAAGCGTCCGGCCGGAGACGCATAGCTGAAGGGAGTCCAGTCGCGAGGGTGCTAATATTTCTTGCTGATTTCAGGTTCTGCTCAACCCAAGTGAGTATCCACAACAGTATGGACATAAACAATATTCAGTAAAGTTGTCCCCGAGTCCTTAAAAAGGATTCCACCTTTCGATGACTGACTCTGAATCACCTCTGTGATGTAACGGTGCGGGTGTCGCCCGTTAAGACTGTTAGCCACGTGGGGTCCTGAGTTCGATCCCCAGGTCGGGCAACTCTTACTAAATGTTTCTCAGATTATTCTGAGCACGCATTATATTGTCAGGGATTGGAATGTGCCTGAAGTGGCCAAAGTGCTGGTACCTCTAGCCACAACAAGGGGGACGCGTAAGCGACTCAACTAATGTTAACATTGTCAAGTGAGAAGAGTTCTGTACGACGTAACAACACCGAAAACGAGTGAAGCAGGTGGTGACAAATAAAAGAGGCTGCTCAATAAATCAGGTACAGGTTGGCAGTATTGAACCAGTTTCCCCCGGGGGACGCTCCGCCCGAACGTAGTGCCCAGTAACAGCGGCTGAAACAGTACTCAAACTGGGCAAGTTGACTGTAGGCTGGCAGGGTACAGGTGCACCACTTTCCGAAAGACCCGCGGCATTGTTTTAAGTGCTACGGGCAAGAGCATGCAGCAAAAAGGTGTCCCTCAACGCAGAATAGTCGCGATTGCTGCCACCGCTGTGGGAAATCTGGACATGTAGCTATGGGCTGTTCAGCGACACCACGCTGCATCGCCTATGAAGCTGGCTGTAGGGCCTGTCTGTTGGTTATATTCTTCGAGGTGAAATCTGTATGTCCCCAAAAGCCTGTTGGAAGATTTCCTCCTTTCTTATTACGGAGACAGGAACAGCGACGTTGGAAACAGATATGTCTGAATAATGTCTGCACATCTTAGTTTTCTTCAAACAAATTCTAACCACTGTCCCGAGCGCGGGGTTTGCTCCTGCAATATACAGTGTAGTGGAACGTAGACATCGTCTTCTTTTGTAGGGGTTTATTTACCCGGTAACCGCAAGCTATCCGCATTAGAGCGATTCCTCATTAGACATTACCTTCGCCACTCCTGACGTTGCGCACGGAGTGAAGGTATGTTGGGTGGAGGAGAAGGTGGAGACACTTTCAGATCATCGCTACATAGGGTTCGAAGTGTCTCTCACCTTTCCGAGGAGTCCAGTATTGGATACCTCATCGAGTATCCTCATACTATGGCGAGGATGGATATATTTGGGATGGCTGACGCTATCTGTCATTGCCAAATCATAATTAATTGGTTATTTCTCTTCCGCCGGGAACCTATATATATATTCGTGAAAATATGCACGAAGTATTTTATATAAAAGAGTGAGTTCATGATTTCTTGCCGTCGCCATTTTTTATATCTTGTGTTTCAAAAAGTTGTTGATAATGTTAAAATGTTTTAACTCTCTTGAGTGTGCATCTTAATATCGTTATCTACATGATCTGTATGGCTATTAATTTAAATAGCATATGCCAACTGTAAAAAATGGTTATTAAATTCTATTTAATTGTAACAGAGTTTATATCTTGCCTGATTTTAGTTGGCTCATGATGCCAAGAGAATGGGAATCTTATTGGTCGTGTGTTCTTCTTCAGAGCTTTACTCCTTTTTCCTTTCCCTTTTTAAATTTGGATATAATATGAAGACATGATGTCCGCATAATCTTCCACTATTGGATATAAGGAATGAAGAACAATCCGCAAGCAAATAGTGTATTCATTCATAAGACATAGAAGGGACCATTTAAGTTGCAGCTGGGAGTCTCGGACAACTACACAGATAAGAGTTCATACCCTAACTTTTTACTAACCCTAATTAAAAACTGTAACTAACCATTGTCGTAAACTGTCAAGGCGCCGGGTCCAGATGGGGTCACCGGGAGATTACTAGCGATATCTCTCTAGAGAAATTTGTCACTGAGGTGAAGGTCTGGTAAAAGAGGCGGCTTTGTTTTATTCCGAAAATGGAGGCAAGCCACTCGAATCCACGTCAGGGCGTTGACCTGTGGTCTTGTTCACGACGCTTAGAAGATGGCCCGGGGCCGGGACTTTCCGATACCCAGTATGGTTTTTGGTCAAATAGGTCTATTATTGGATTCTACACTGGAGGCCAGGGACAGAGAAGCCAGAACGCCAAGGGTAGGTGGTGGTGGTGGCGTGATTGGACATCGCCAATGCCTTTAACAATCTCCCCATAGTGTCAAAAGGGAAGCATTCCAGTATCATCATTTAATAGAGAAGCTATTGAAAGTGTATTTGGAGGGTTACGAAGTGCTTTCTGAGGGGCTTATTAGGGCAGAGTATGGTGTCCCATAGGGCTCTTTTCGACTAGCTCCGGTCCTGTGTGACGGGTTACGACTTGGTCTTGTGAGGCCGCCTTCTCCCCAAGATGTGTGTTTTGTATTACGCGGATGATACCCTAGATACCCTAGTAACGTCCCGGGGTCCAGGTTGGCTGAGGTGTGTGTAGTGATCGTGCGGATAAAGAGGTTGAGCCTGCGAGTCCGGCTAGAGAAGACCGATGCACTGCTCTTTCGTCACAGGGCAGGAAGGAGGGAGTCCCCGCGGCGCACCTTATTGTTGGAGGGGAGAAGGTAAAAGCGAGTCCCTATATAAAATATCTGTACACTCTCGACGGACGATAGACTTTCGTTCCACAATTCAATGAACTGGGACGTAAGGCTGTTAAGGTGGCATCGGCACTGGATCGGCTCCTCCCTAATACGAGAGGGCCTAGTGCCGCAAGTCGACAACTATATTCTGAGGTTTGCCGGAGTATGGCCTCATATTGTACCCTGTTAGATTGACCGCCTTTCCGGCGCAAATAGGACCCAAATGCGGAGATCTCAAAGGATCTTGGCGGTAAGCGTCGTCCGTGGATACCGTACAATCTTTTGCACAGCAGCGGCTGTCCTCACTGCTTGTGATATGTTATTAATAAATGGTAGTAATGCTATTAATAAATGGTACACTCAGTTATGCTATTAATAAATGGTAGAAATAATGTCAAGGAGTAATGTGAAACTTCATTCTGAAATGAGAAGGATCTCATTATTGGAGGATTATTTTCCCCTCAGTAGTTCTGCATTTCAATTTTACATTTCACAAGAACGTGCTTTTATTTTAATGATCATATTGTCAGAATCAATAAAAGTAATAGTGTGTTTTTTCTAAAATTAGATGGTAAGTAGAGTCGGCTTATGAAATAAAATTTGTTTATTGAATCACGGTTTATTTGATAATGTAAAGCTTTTTATTCTGTATCAATAAAATAATTAGCTTTACATCTTTGGATGTTCAAAAATCAATATAAGAATACAACGAAAACGACACATCTTGGTGCCAGATACGTTCGCCAGGTAGGATATAGAGATACAATATACAACGCAAAAATAAGCTCCATATAATAGTATGGAGATACGTCAACAGATAAAAGTATAAAAGCATTTTTACATTTGGGTAAAAGTCAAATATACTAAAAGAAGATTCGCATTCTTGTTTATGAAGCATTATGGAAAACAAGATAAAGTCCCAAATTGTCGATGATGCAATCATCTCAGGCATTTGAGTTTAACATATTGCATATTATAAAAAAAAGATAGATGTAAAAACAACGTAAAGTGACAGCGTCGCTGTCGTGTTTCGAGTTTGTCATATGCTGATCCTGACATATGCTGCAGTGCTTTGGTTTCGACGCTCGCACTTGTATGTTGTACGTAGTGCATTATTACGCACCCAAAGACCAGCTCTAATTTTATTGACGAAGGCCTACAGGTCATGCAGCAGTGCGGCGCTACCAGTATTGGCCGGCGTTCCGCCTGCCGAACTGGAGATTCTTCGAGCGGGACGCGTGCAGGAGGAGTGCGTGGGGCTCAAGGGCAGGGAGCGCAAGAAAAAGAAAAGCGCAGTCGCGGATGACGTCATCTCCACTTGGCGGTCACGCTGGGCCGCGTGTGCCGACGGGAGGGACTGCTTTCTAGAAGTTACAACGCGTCTAGCATATCAAAGGGTGGAACTTGAGTACGTTATTTCACAGATACAAACAGGGCACGCAACTTTTATCTCTGTGTTATCTGGCCCCAGAAAGGGGAGATTGAAATTACAAGAGGGCAATTAAATAATGTGTAGGGAGTCAAGAATTGCACGTTGGGGAACAGAGCCGGTGAGCAAACCACCGTGCATCTCTCATAATTCGCTCAGAGGTGGGTAGGACCCTACCCACCTCCACCTGGAGGTGGGTAAGTGCTCGTTTGCTCCATTATGCTATAAAAAAGTAAATAAAGCTTTAAGCAAAAGTTGTCATAAACCCCTTATGAGCCAGTGATACCCGAAATAATATAAAAAAATTACTGTGGAAGCGAAAAGAAGCCCAATACAGCCGTTGAATAAATTACTTGCATATAGTATAAGTATAGTTATTATAGCAGCTGTACGTAAAAAACATAAATAATATGACTTTTGTGTCATTTGTTTCGCTATAGTTTATCTGTGATAACACTAGCGAAGAGGCACCGCGAAGCCGTCTGCTGGTTTATATTCCGTTACTATAAAAAACCACCTCAGAGCGACTCGGACCCGCCTATGAAGCGAATGGATTCTATAGCAGCATAAAAAAATAAACACATCTCATACATTACTACAAGATACAAAGTCAATTTTGTTAAAACCCTTTTTCGTTTGAAGTTTTTATTGAGTATCTCACTTTTTTTTTACAATTTTCCCTCAGGTAATTTAAACATTTGAGGTCCCCTCTAGCTTTTAAACCATTTTCATTACCATAATCAAAAAAACATTCAACCCCCCCAGTTACATGTATGTAGCGTGGTCTGTAGCGGTTTATAAAATACCTTCCAAATTTAAATTATATTCATTAATCTCCGAGTAAAACGTCCGTGATATACAGACAGATAGATGGCCAAAACGAAGATAAGGGTTTCGCTTTTTGCCTTTTGGCTACGGAACCCAAAAAAAAACCAAACCCAGTATGTCCTTTGATACGTAGGCGTATATTCTTGTAATGAAACAATAAAGTAATTAAATAAAGTGCAGCTCGGGGAGGGCAATACCCTAAACAGCAATAATTTTATAATTCAGCGATCGCGGAAATAATATCGTTTACGCGGAGCCCCCTCGGGCCGCGTCGGCTCAATCGGAAATAACAATGTCTGCTGCTTTCAACACGACTTGAACAGTTATCAAGAGGCGTGAATACTTTAAGAGCAAAGTATTGAAAATAAAGTCTAATGATTCCTTTATTCTCAACTCTTTTTGTTCGTCATTGAAATAGACTTAAGTTGCCCAAAAAAAGGATCGCTATAGTATGCTGATTATGATCACAGTTTTAGGGCAAACGAGTAGTCGGATTCTTGTGGCGACTACCGAGCCTCGAACATTCACCATCTAAAAGCATGTATATGTAACATTACTTTAGCCCATCTTTCATCATCGATGTTCATCATATAACAGCCGGCTGACTCAGTTGGTACCGTAGCGGTTAGTCCGCGTGTTACGCCAGTGATCGCAGATCGAATCCCGCCTGGGTCACGGATGTCTAAATATGTACTGTATGTATTATATGTATTTATGTAATAAAAATCTTAAATATATAAAATTTGTTAAATAAATAAATAAATATTTTAAATATATTTCCGTCTTTTAAATATATTGCGTAAAGTGACAGCGTCGCTGTCGCGTTTCGTGCGGTTTGGGAGTAGTCGGTGGCCCGTTGTGGGGTGGGGGGATAGGAGGGCAACGCATCTGCACTTTGACACGGCCTCCTAACATGCCGCCATGTTTTGGAAATCTACATTTCAGGGACTGTTGTTCCGGACTATGAGACCTGTGAATGACTCCTGACCATTTGCGTCCCGCACGAGTGTGTGTGAGTGTATGTCTATGTGAGTTTTTCTGGACTCGCAACGCAATGTCGGCAGTAGACTTTCCGCGTCGCGTCCTCAAATTTAGAATTGGTGGTCATAATTTTATTAATTAACTGTTTTACACGGAGGATTACTTCCGTGTACTTTAATCTCATAACACAATATTGTGCAGTTTAATAACAACGTTAGTACTGCAGTGTGAACATAGAAATATATATCCAACGGACGTAATGAAATCAAATAAACTAAAATTAGCATTTAAACTAGAACAGAAATGTAAATCAGCTATATAATATAATGGGGCTAGTATTTCCAACAAGCGAATTGAATTAAACGGAGCCGGAGTGGGACCTGGTCGGGGCGTGTGGACAGCTGGAAGTGATGGAATATTTGTGTACGATGGGCGGTGAATAGGACGTATGGAGATCTTTTAACTTACTCAGCGCTTCGTGGCTCTAGTTTTAAAGTTTCTTCAAAAATACCGACCGTGTACGGAGTACGGAGTATTGTCTTTCGAATTTAATGTGTAGGTCCTGCAGTTTCGGTACTATTGTAGTAAAGTATAATGGAGCGGAATGTAATTGTAATGTTGGTTATGTTTAATTGTCTTGATTCATCAGTCCCGCTAAATTCGTTTCGCTGGTTACTCCGGTCGATAGGGATGAACCGGCAGTAGCAAGAGTTCAACGAGGGATTTGTAGAATCCAATTTTGAATAAAAAATTTCACTTTGATTCTGTGTGCAGGCGTATTGTGTGTATGTTTGTGAATTTAGATGGTCCCTGCTGCCTGTACCGCTTAGCGGACTTGATCAGTAAAATATATTTTAGGAAGAGTTAGTGCCATGCTGCACAGGAGTATGTAGTGTCATGCATGGTGCATGACACTATGACATAGGAATATTACATTGAAAAGCAAAGGACCTGGCTGCTTTTTTTTATAGAATAGGGGGCAAATCAGAAATCGGAGCTTTTATACGACTACTGACGCCCATGAACATCTACATTACTAATATGCCGATGCGTAGCCCACCTTACTCCTCCCCCAACGGGCCGCCGGACTCTCAAAAAACGCATGAGACGCGACACTGAAGATGTCGCTTTGCGGTGGTATTATGTGAGCGAGAGGTACTTCCCCGGTCGTGCCGGCCCAATTCCTCCTACGGAACATAGCACTACCTCTTACAATCCTGATTCAGCTGAACGTTTGCGCGTCTGTACATCCGCTATGCATGACACTACATCCACCTATGCAGCATGGCGCTACCCGTTCCTACAAAATGTTATCACAAATGGATCGTCATGAAGGTTTTATGAAAGACGCCATATTGCACGAGCTAACCCAGTCACGTACTACGTCAGCTTTGCGCTGGATGAGCGAGAGCGCGGTCTTTGCCTTAAACGTATTAATTGTAGATAAACATTATAAACGTTATTTCTGTATGGCGTGTTGTGTATTGTACAAACATTGGGGTCAATTTATTTTTTAAGAATTACTTTCTGGCTGTGAATACAAAATAGTTATTAAATTTAAAAAGGTATAATTATAATAATTTATGAAGAGGTAGTGCCATGCTACATATGCACCAAGAGTGATACTACATCCACCTGTGCAACGGAATTGTATCGGCACGACCGGGGAAGTACCTCCCGCTCACCCGATAACGGCGTAAAGTGACAGCGTCGCTGTCGTATTTCGTGTGGTTTGTGAGTACCCGGGGGCCCATGTAGGCTCCCCCATATGATGATGATAAGTGGATGGTAGGAGGGCAACGCATCTGCGTAACAATCATGTGAATGTCCATGTGTGTCGGTAGTCATCCAAAGGTTTCGATTTCTCGTCTGCCCCCTTATGCTAATAAAATGATTTATAAGCCGACTGTTTTGTTCTAAATCGTGTTCCGTAAAATTCCATGTACAAGTAATAGATAAGCAACTACTGGAGCATCGTGTTGTTAATCTATATTAATGTGTATAACGTTATTAACAACAATACTGAGAGGCATCAAATGTGGTAAAAGTTTACACATTGAAGTTTACATATTAATTCATATCTTAGTTTTGTTACTGGCTGACAGACACAACGCACTGCCGAAACTACTGAAGTTTTGAACTTTGTACAGAGGATTATGAAAGAAATCGTGATATAAGTGAGCAGTAAGGATTTTTAGTAATCCAACCCCCTAAGGTGGTGCAACAGCCCCCTGTTTAAAGTTAGTGATATGAAATTTTATAATGTTACACGGATGAAACCGCGGGGCGCTGCTAGTACATTATATACTGCCTGTTTACCGCGACTTGGTCCGCGTGGACTACACACAAAACTACGCGCAAAAGTAAAGTACCTTTGTGGCTCATTGTTATTCTGGTACGTAAGCTACAACGTTGCCAAGTTTCATTGAACCCCTTTCGTTGGTTTTGGCGTGATTGAGTAACAAATATCCACACACCCATTCAATCTTTCACATTCATAATGTTGTTAATGGATCTGATGTTTTGTCTAGGCTCTTCTAGATTTGATGTTTTGTCTAGGCTTTCCTTGATCTGAAATTCGGTAATCTTAGACTGCTACCGCTGGCGGTGATTATAAATTACAGTATACTGGTTGCTGAGTCATTGAATTTGAGGCTGTTATATGCAATACTAATGTTATTTAATTATATACTATTATTATATTTATCAATTTCATAGTTGATTTAATTCCATAGTACGCGGTCCAGTAAGTTTTGTGAAAATAAGTAAACAATGATCTATAGGTAAATATGTTTTCCAAGAGGTACTACTACCTTTTCTAAAAGGTAGCGCACACTGCATTCAATTTGCATGCAGACGAAATGGGCCAGCGCGCCCGGGGAAGTCTCTTGCGCCCTCTCTCTCACATGACTCCGAAGTTAAGAGACGTTGACTCAGTCAACGTTGCGTTGCGATCAGTTTGTGATAGTTTCGGAAGCCCCCCCCCCCTCTGTTGACCTCCCATCCGGACAGTTATCTGATCTCTCTCAATTCTCCTTTGGATTCGTTGGACCACTGCCTGATACGGGGTTCAGTGTCGATTGGGAGCAGACCACAGGCGGGTTTTGGAGGCTGTGGCTGCGTCTGCCACTTTAGGTCAGCAGACTGGGATTGGATGCGGTCATTCTTGACATCTTACCAATGGAGGCGGATTTACTTCACGCTGGGTTACTCTGACGCCGTTTCGGAGTCTGCCGCTGATGTAATGATTCAAGGAATGGAATTTCCATTCCGTTCTCTGCGGTACCGATTGGTGGCAAACTTGGTCTGGACGCTCCTGTAGGTTAAACTGGAGTGTTAGCAAGCGTATGCAGTAGCGGCGCTTTCACTGGATGAAAATTCCAAAAGACTAAAGAAGGAGTAAAGATCTGCCTCCATGTCCCCTAAAAATTGATTGCCAAATCAGAGTCAAAGCACGTAAGCAAAATTGGCGAAAGACTAGTTCGCCTTGTCTCTCGCAGAGGCTATTTTAGGGTATTTTGCTAAGCCATCCCTCAAGTGCACTTGACTGGTCGATCGCTGACCCATGCCGCGAAAGAGCTAGCTTTTCCCTTGGGCTCCCTGGGATAATATCAAATGGTCGTAAGTGGTTGCCGCTGTCGATCCTGACTAGACAAGAGTAGCAGCGGTGGGAATATTAAATAGGTTGAAGAAATACCGAGGGAGTTCTTGAAATTGGAACGCATATTTTGTACCTATAATACCTTTAGAATAAATTATAACCAGCCGGAGTTTGAAATATAGAACCATTTCTTGCAGTATTGTCTGAGTAGCCTCACTTGTTTCATATTTAATTTGACTTTATGAATGAATGATGGAATGGAAATCAATTGATAAATCTAATATAGCTTCGGAGTTTTAAATTAGTTATTATCATATTTAATACAATATTTATATTCGTGTAAAATAAATAAACATTTTGTCATTTTGATATTGTAATAAGTTATACAATTTCATAAGACTCTTTAGAACAATATAAGTATATATTGTTGTAGGTTAGCTACCTACTACCTACCAAAATATTTGAATTTCCTTATTACCAATACAAGGAAATATGATTTTCCGCATATAAATTTGCATTCGCAATTTCATTTTTACTTATAGGTACAAACCAGCCAGTCCTTCACCGGGATACAATCCATTAACTTGTCAAATCGAATTCAGTAACATGCAGCGGTTTGTTAACTGTTAATATAAAAAAAAATAAACATCGTTACCGGTTGACTGAGTTTTTACGAACTTCTTATAGAACAATTATAAAAATAAAATTTAGTATAAGGGGTTAACCGTCTATCGGAGCCTTTTGCTGAACTCTGACACTGTCACCCATAGACATCCGCATAGTGGTTATCAAGACGTATTGCCCACCTCGTCCCCTCCAACTTATTCAACTCACAAACTGCACGAAACGCGGCAGAGTGGTAATTAGGTATTAGGTGGTATCACTTAATAAGCGAGATTCATCTCCATCATGCCGGCACAATGTGCCCAATGAAACTGGCTTACCCCCTCATAATATAAAAAATCTGTTTGTGTCAACTCCGACACGGGACTGGAGTCTAACACGGACAAGGGAGTCAGGCGCACAAGAGAGGTGAGAGGTTGAGGCGGTAAAACGTTACTGTTAGCTTCTGTTACACAAGAATTGACTCGTAGTTACGCAAAGAGTAGACGTACAGAGAGATTTTAGGCCGGCTGTTGATGATGTTGATAATACAATAAACTCGACATAAAAACGTTCATGTAACAGAATTAGGACGTTATTAATGATCGACATCCGTTTCCCGTGAGCTAACTTATAAATGCAGTTACTACCGCGCTGAGAGAGAATTGGCCCGAGGCATTAATGGGGGTGGAACTTTACAAAGTCCTGTTCCAGTGGCCATTTGTCAAACAAAAAATATTACCCAAGTTTCTGGTCAGAAATATTGCCAGACACGAGTTCTATAAATAATCGTTTGGTTGCTTCAAGAGTTTCTTTACGCCAATACTTTTATTGAATACGACGAAAGTTTTCCAATGCCTATGTGTACATTTTATAACATTTCGAAATATTAAAGATACCTTAGAGATTTTGTGTATTTAATTTACTAAACATTTAATATATAACAAAATATTTTTAATTTCTTTTATTTTATTGATTGACCAACATCAACTACAAAAATTACTTATTAGAATTTTCACTATTTTCATGGTCATGTTTACATTTGCATGACAATTACAAGTACGTAACATGTCTACAAATTACAATTAATTAATTAAATAATTAGAAAATACCTTTGTGACTATAAACCTGAGACTTACTTGCACTTACAGTTATGGATAAAAGTACGAGAGTGTCGGATGCTGACATGATTCAACTTGCAATATTAAACAATGTAATTGCGTTCATAGCTACGTGTCGCTCCTTCAATGACTGGAGCTTAAAATAATTAGGTCTCAATGTGTCTACGTTCTTAAATTCGCGCCAGTTTCGTTTTGCTGCTGCCTGCTATTTGCCTAGCTTTTTTGCTATGTTATTCATATGTCCAATGGAGCTTAGTTTCCTTTCGAATGTAACTTCAAGGTCACGTATAGCTGACACTTCTGAGAGAGGAATATTATTTAATGTGTATGTTGAATTTAAATTATTTCGTTTTATCGTAGAAGTAATATGACTACATTGATTGATATTCAGTTCCATACCATTTTGTATATATCATTTGAAAACTGAGTCCAGATTTTTCTGTGTTAATTTTGTATCGTCAACATTTCGATATAACTTGCAGTCATTGGCAAATAATGTAGGTTTTCTGCAAGATTTATAAACACGAGAAAGAGAATGGGACCCAAATGTGTTCCTTGAGGAACGCCTGAGACGGTTCCATAAGACCTGGAGATGAAGCCACTGGTAGTTGCTCTTTGAGTTCTGTTCTGGTGATATGATTGAAAGCATTTTAGCAGTCTGCTATGCACTCCCTACGTGATGATTTTTTTGATAAGAAGATTATGATTAACCTTATCAAAGGCACTTGAGAAATCTGTGTAAACTGAATCCACTTGAAATCCTTCATTTATACACTTGAAAAGGTAGGTGGTACAACTTATAGGAATTGTAATCGTCAATCTAGTGCTACAAGAACCATGTTGTAGTACTTTAATTAAAGTTTGGCAATATAAACTATAAACTGGATGAACGACACATTCCTGGATCTTAAATAATATGTTAAAAGTAGAAATGGCTCCGTAATTTTGGACACTCATTTTATCACCCTTTTTATAAATTGGACTATATTTGCATTCTTCCATAGATCGGGAAATATGAATGATTGAAGGGATTTGTTAAAAATTATAAATAAAGATAACGTCAGAGCTTTGCTAATCTTTTTGATAAACAAAGGTATTATGCCGTCAGGCCCAGGACACCTGTGAACATCTGAACATTTTAATATTCT
The DNA here is from genome assembly GCA_017140195.1 of Eumaeus atala. NCBI lineage: Eukaryota > Metazoa > Arthropoda > Insecta > Lepidoptera > Lycaenidae > Eumaeus > Eumaeus atala. The sequence goes on from JAFELO010004430.1 coordinate 16,194, forward strand.
ATATATACTTATTTCATCTACATTAATAGGGCTGAGTGAGAGCTGGGAATAATAGTCCTTATTAACTACAGTATTACACCTCATATCGGTTCTCAAAACTGATCAGAATCTCTCCGCAAATAAATCACAGACCTCTTGACCAAAACTTGCCAATTTATTATCCAATATCATCGAATAAGGTAAATCGGTGGAATTTTTACGTTGTTGTTTAATATAAGAGTAAAATTTTCTGGGATTTTTGGGCAACTCAGTTTCGGTTGAGAAAAGATAATTAGAATAACATTGTTTTAATAAGTAGTACATTTACACGCTTTCGTGCAAGTTTCAACACGCAGGTATCTCTAGGGCTATTGTGCAATTTAACACTTTTTCTTAGCTTTTCTTTTTTCAGATATCATTTGGTGTAGGGAGGAAGCATAACAAGAAGCATCCGATGATTACTAAAAATTCTACGGTGCAAAGCTACGTATTTTTTTATTGTCATATTAATAATGCTATAAAATTGTGAAACCATCTCGTTATCGTTACTTTCATAATTCCTCCTTCCATCTTACACTATGTAGTTACTTATTGATTAGACTAAAATCAGCTTCGGGAAAATTGTGATTAGCATAAAAGCACATATCCAATGTTATTATTGGATCTACTGATATATTAACAGTTAACAGGTGATGTGTAACATCAAGTTTGCTCAAAGGATCGCAATCAATAGGGCTGACTTTAATTTCCGGTAAGTCACTTAATATTGAATCTAGAATGTTATCATTATAGTTCTTGACATTGTTAAACTGTTTCAGATCTTTATGGGATAGAAAATAAGCAGAAGAGAAGTCAAAATCGGTATTATGGTTGTCTAGATGTAGCTGAGAACTGATATCGGTTTCATTCCAATTTATAAATCCCAAATTAAAATCTCTAAAAATTATCGATTCAGTTATATGTTTGTTTAACACAGAAGTTATGTCGTCCAAAAGAGATCAATGTTTTGTAACGTAACAGGTTGGCGAAGACATGGTGCACACAATATGACGTCATTATTTCATTTAACTTTATTTTACCTGCTACCCATAGATCCTCAAACCGTCTATGTTAGTTTCTTGGATACGGCAATAAGTGTGCCTCCTTCAGATTTTCTAGACAAATAAGTTGAGTTACGGCCGCGTCTATAGGTAGTTTTTCCGTTTCCGTGGCTACAGTTATATCATAATTATGTTATAAACTGTTTATTCTGATATCGTGTAGTTTAGTTTTTATACCTCTAAAGTTTTAATAGTAAATGTTGAATTTGACGGTAGGAATTACGGTCTTATTTGGTTAAGTGTAATCATGGCCACTTTATAACCTTTCAGGGCGTCATGATTTTGGATATGGTTAGCTGGTGACCTGTCGTCTTTCCTTATTAAGATCCATCCATTTCTTATCCATACGTATTTAATGTTTTAGACTTTGGCTAGAGTTCGTGGTTACGCATGAAGACTTTTGTAGTATGCTGAAAGATGTGCTGAGACAAAAACGCAGTTTTTATTATCACCGTAACCTAGACGAGAGTAGTTAAGTTTTACGTCGGATTTCTTCTTGTTAAATTCCGTGCTATCAGCTATAAGGCCGTCTCTAGAATTTGTGGTCCTCAACTTAAAGATTATAGCCTTTGGTCTGTTAGATTTGTCGTACATTTTTCTTGCTCTCGCACAGGAAAAAGAGGTAATTGGTATATACAGGGCAAGACACTACAGAACAGAGTTGTTTTAGAACAAGAGGTAACTTTTCAGATAATATATTTTCTGGAATTCCGTTGACTTCCACGCGAGAATGAAGTTCGAGTAAATTTAGTATAGCTGGTAGGTCAAGAAGCTCTGTAGATTAATGTTCTCTTTTTCAACTCAGTCGCGGTTTCCTTGGCGTTGCTCAGTTCATTTATAAAACAGTCGTCATCCGATATTCCATCTTGCTTTTGAGATCCTTTAACATATTCTTTCTTATATTTATTTCGTAAATATATTTCGATTCTAAAGTCGATTCAAACAATGTTTTTGCAGATTCTTTTATAGAACATTTAATCTCATGCCTTATATCAGCCAAAATATACTGGTCATTGTAATAGTCACAATAGATTGTGTTCGGGGATCCTTCGAGTTACTCGATGCACTAGTTACTCGGATAGTGGAGCTGGTATTGTACAGCCTGTACATTGGCACACAACAAATTATAATTGCATTCACATTTCAAATATTGCAGATATTTGTCTTTTTTTAAGACAATCATATTTCGGCATCCACCACAGTCCATTTTATTCATTTTTAGTACATTTATTCTACAAGGCTTATGGACTTACGAAGTGTTTGTAGAAATTTTAAATTATCAAAAAAAAAAAAAAAAATTCGTGCGAAGTGGGGATCGAACTCGAGTCAGCTGTCATATTGAGTGAGTGTCTTATACCGTTGGGCCAAAAACAATTAAGCAACCGGTTTGAAATTTAAGAATATATCTCATGCCTTGTATTTGAAGTTTCACAACGTATTATCACCTACGAGATGGTCGATGTCCCATTGAAAACAACTAACACTTCATTTTTTGTACAGTTTACACTTTTGTTTTAGATTTACAAGGGAATATGACGAGTAAATATCACTGCTTATTGTATTTAAATATGCAATGTTCAGTTGTGAAATTACCAAAGTTCTTTAGATTTTATTTCGCTCAGCACTTTTCACTTATTGACTAGAGTATACAGATTGTAATTAACAGCGTTTTGTTAGATTTAACTCACAATAACTATTTTAAATTACTTTCATTGACAGAGACGATGTTTAAGTTTACGTGTGCGGTTACTTTTTGGTCAACCTTCTGTGGAGGTGGCGTGGGGCCCTTTCGGAACTGACATGCTGTCGAGATGACCGACGTTTCGCAGCTTCGTACAGTTAATAAATGTGTCAGTTTCTGGACAACCGGCGATTGTAGTTTTGTTTATAACGAAAATATAATTATATAAAGAAAAACATACAGGAGTCGTTAGGCAATAAAATGATACATTATCGTTACCCACTTTACTGCTCACATTTTTGTACGAAGCGGGCCTTATTTCTAAACGAATAAACTCCACAGGATCTATCACATACGAAATAAAATGAATACACTTATAACTATCACTTTTCAACCTATTTTCGCTTCATTGACTTTGGAAGCAAATTTCTACGGACGCTTCAGAACCTTACAGACAAAACCACCTCGCCATTGTTGTCTACAATATGATACAAATAATTTATTCAGCGGCGATATCTCTTTAGCAGGAATAAAGTATAAAGGCTCTAAATCTTAACAAATAAAGCGGCGGATAATTTCGTCTCCCAAACGGTTGCCGGCGTAACAATTCTTTCAAATATCTTTATCCGGAGGATGGCGAATGTCCCTTGTCTTTGATAGAAAGCCTCCTCGATTGATGACTCCTATTTGCGTCCCCCCGCCCCCACCGTGACTGTCAACTTCGCTTTTGTGCCGCGATCTAATGAATTATATATTATTTTGCTTGCTTGTTTATTCATGGACTTTACTCCTTAAGAAGTAAGGCCCGCTTCTTACAAAAAATGTAAGCAGTAAAATGAGAAACGATAATGTAATATTTTACTGCATCACGACCCCTGTGCATTTTTCCTTTTATAATCATGTTCATTATAAGTGAAACTCTAGGTGCCGGCAGTCCAGGAGCTGACACATTTTTTTAACTATACGGAACTGCGAAATGTCGGTTCTCTCGACAGCCTGTCAGTTGCGAGAGGGCCGGACCCAGCTTCACGGAAAGTTTTTCTGTACCAAAGTATAACCACGCCGGCTTGGTGACAGTGCAATGGAGTATGCACTTTCTTCCTATGCTCTTTCGTCCCTTCTTTTTACAAGAAAAGTACAAATTGCAGCATCACGGTTCTATTGGCTTCGCCCAAGGTGTCTAGATTACCTTGAGCTCCTGAACCGTCACCGTCACGAGGCGTTATTATGCCTATTATATTGCAGGGTGTGCCAAGTGTTCGTTAACATTTGAACACCCACACAAATGCTGTCCGGGGTGCGGGGAAGGGTCAGACGATCAGACCGCTAACTCAATTCTCGGAAATTTAGTCGCAACGGATTTACGCTTACTATTTGAAACAATTTTATTTAAACAACAGTACGCCTGTTAAAGTGAGACGCTTACTATTTGAAACAATTTTATTTAAACAACAGTACGCCTGTTACTGTGCGACGCTTACTATTTGAAACAATTTTATTTACACAACAGTACGCCTGTTACTGTGAGACGCTTACTATTTGAAACAATTTTATTTAAACATCAGTACGCCTGTTACTGTGAGACGCTTACTGTTTGAAACAATTTTATTTAAACAACAGTACGCCTGTTACTGTGAGACGCTTACTATTTGAAACAATTTTATTTAAACAACAGTACGCCTGTTACTGTGAGACGCTTACTATTTGAAACAATTTTATTTAAACAACAGTACGCCTGTTACTGTGAGACGCTTGTTTCGGCTTGAATATGACCTACACGACTTGAGTGCTCTTTTAGTAAAGAAATGGGCGACGAAGTTCGAAGAGAAAGGATCTACACTATATGTCAAGCAAACTGGCGCGCCACGGACTTCTCGCAGCGAAGAGAACGTGCAGCAAATTTCAGATTCTGTTGGACGTGATCCAGATCCAGATTATAGACGCGCAGACGTTCAGCTGAATTAGGATTGTAAGAGGTAGTGCCATGTTGCGTAGGAAGAGGTAGTGCCATGCATGGTGCATGTCACTACATCCTCCTATACAACGGAATTGGGCCGACACGTCCGGGGAGGTTCCTCTCGACCACTTAATACCGCCGTAGATTGAAAACTACGGTGTCACGTTTGGTGCGGTTTGTGTGTAGCCGGTATATTAAGGCATTTTAACATTGACACAGAAATTTCGAAACATAAGAAATGAAACATGGCGTCGGAAAGAAATCATGAACTCACCCTTGTATGTCTAATCATTAATGGTTCGTGGCATTCAGACAGGAAAATATAGGTTACTGGACGGAAATGACAAAAATATTTAATTATTATTTGGGGATGGCAGATAGCGTCAGCCATTCCAAATCATTCCGTGTTCCACGTCGCCAAAAGGAAAAAGTGGCATTAAAAAGTAGCATAAAATGTTGAATGACTCCAACTGCTCGTTTGCTCCCTCTTTGGGTGGAGGTAGATGAGTGCTCGTTTATTCCCCTATACTATAAAAAAAATAGGATCCAGGTAGTGCAGGAACTAAAGCCTAATGATTTAAATTTGCTCAAGTCGTATGCCGAAACAATGTTAAATCGATTCTGTAATTTTGACAACATCTTATTTTATGACGAGTCTATTCAAAACTCAGCGGACATGTAAACAAAGAGAATTGTAGGTATTGGGGCTGGCAGTGGGCTGCAATTTCAACAGAAGGAATCATTGGACCCTACTTTTTTGAATATTCTCGGGACTGTTCAGTTAATGTAAATTCTGCTGAGTACATGAAAATGTTACGGGAGTTCTAGGCACCGAAGCTACTGGAATTTGCTGGCTACAATCTTAGCACATGGTTTCGACGAGATGGAGCCACTTGTCACACATCTAATGAGTGCCTGCCCGTGGTCATAAACATGCATCCGGAAAAGCTGTTTTCCAGACGGCGCAACATCCCATGGCCACCCAGAAGTCAAGATGTATATCCAGCAGAATTCATTTATCTGTTTTGTTATTCCTTTTATGGGTTCTTTAAATAGTCGTGTCCACGACTCCATACGCACCGGTAGTCGATGGAGTCCGACACGTGACTGGGTGGAAACCGCGTCTGCGCAAGCGTAGTGTGGGACGCCCTGTAGCTCGATGGAGTGACAACTGAAGAAAGGTGTTGGGTGGCGGATAGATGCGGGCTGCCCAAGGATGGTTGACTCTACGGGGGAAGCCCTCGTTCAACAATGGACGGATACAGGCTGATTTCATTATTTCATTCATATGTACTTTAATTAGTACAAACCAACATCCATTGTCCCAAGAAGATGTATCAACCTCACTAATACGGAATACTACAATGTAAAATGTGATAAAATTGATAACACGTCTAGGGTTGTAGAAAAATATATACTCACATTTACATCAAGTCGCCTTAAAAGTGTTAGCAATGTTATGGCATATCGTGCAGTTTGCGAGTAGCTGTTGGTTGAGAACGTATCTACATAACAATTAAACGCGCAGATGTAAGTGGGTGTTGTTAGATACTAATCAGCAAATAGCTCCGATTGCTCGTTTGTACCCTTATGATGTGCACACCTTTCGTTGATTCCTGAGAAAAAAAATTGCAGACGTATGGGCAGATAACAAAGCAAATGGAAATCCTTTTTTTTTCAATTTTGAGGTACATAATTGTAATTGGGAGTACAATATTGTTGTGAAGTTTTCGAAGCGGATGCATTTAGATACAGAACTATTCTTATCAGAGTCATAGCCAGCTGCAAGATCGGAGCATTGCACATCAACATCGAACTGGACTGTTCCAACACCTGTCACTCTCTAGAGATATTGTTCTGGAACTCAGCGCTAGTCAGCTCGTCCTCCCAGCTGCTGGTATTTGCTCAAAATACACTAGGAGACTCGACGGAAACTTATAAATGTATAAGCTTATGACGCACAGCTTAGCTTATATCGAGCTGCGCTTAGCCGGCTCTATTGATTAAAATCTAACCGAAGGGAACTTTTCATTGTTTGTTTTATGTTACTTCATTTAGGTTTATAATATACTATTGTGACATTATTTAAATTATTATATTCTGTTTATATAAAATACTTGGGATCCAACCCAGCTCCGCCCGTGAATTATACACATTAAAATATTCCACGGGAGTAGCTCGAATGGTTGGAAACCGCATGATAGTCCGTTAAGTAGATTTTGAGAACATCGACCACGTATGTGGCAGCTTTCCGGGACTTTGTTCTATCCATCCGCCATCCAACACCTTTCTTCAGTCGTCACACCATCGAGCTACAGGGCGTCCCACACTACGCTTCCCCAGACGCGGTGTCCACCCAGTCACGTGTCGGACTCCATCGACCACCGGTGAGTCTGGAGACGTGGCCGGCTCACTTCCACTTCTGCCTGCTGATTCTGCGTACTTTTAATATATTCCTGTAACATTGCCGGAGAAGAGCGTGGCAGCCAGATGGGCCGGGGAGGCATCTCTCACCAATCTCATGCTGCCTCAATGTGACGGCCACTCTGTCATGTTTTGTGCGGTTCGTGAGTTCTTCGATTGCTGTTGGAGGTGGAGGAGGGAAATTGTTCAACATGCAGCATCTGAACACCGGTAGTCATCAAAAGGCTCAATACGATCGTCTGCCCTATGTAAAAAGGTGTTTATAATTGTAGTAAAATTACTTACACTTTAGTAGACAGAATATGTTCAATGATATCAGCACACACTGGAGATTTAAAGGCTAAATAGATAAACTGTTAAAGTACTTTATGTTTATCTTGAATTTGAGCAATGACATCCTCGTGTGTAGCAGTAGGTGATAGGTCCGCGGGACAATAATAGATGTCAGCTGATACACGCCGAGCAGACAACGCCCCTGGGGGACGCAGCTGCAGAGATGATCTAATTAGAAAAATACGAGAGACAACAGCAGCGGTAGAAAGCAACGCGCTGGATTTTCTACGTCCTTAACAAAGCTTTATCAACTTTATTTAATAATGAATGTGCACTGTAAACGTGTTATAGACTTGTATTATAGAAGTTGGTACAAAGGCACTGGTTTTTAGTTGTTCCACATTGAAGTATCTGCCAGCTCCCTGCTGCAGGACAATTTGTATGACAGACACAATATTAGTGTGCACATTACCTTAATGTCTTAGTGATAAAAAGATGATATAACAGTAAGTAAATAGGCAAGATACAAACATACACAATAAATACCATCATTATCAGCCCTTATCAGTCCACGGCTGGAAGGCCCGTTCTTTCAATGAACGCCAAGACGACCGATCTCCTACTACTCGCATCCATCCCGGACCGGCTACTGCACGGCGATTCTCTTCCCACCTGCTGAACGGTCGACCAACACTTCGTTTGCCTAAACGCGGCCTCCACAGCAGAACCTTAGTGATCCATCTGTAAATACAATTAATACATGTATACATACATACATACATACTTTATATATATAAAAAAACAAAAGCACACTCATTAGTGAAATGGTTTCAGAGATAACTTAGTTTACTTTAATAAGATTCCTACAATTTATTGTTCAAAGCCTTTGTAGAATATGTTTAGAGACCGAAAGAAGTGATATTAAATAGTAAGAGGACTAAATTAATAGATAGTTAGAGGTAATGCTACAAAGGGCCTGCACGACCGGAGTACCCTTCGCTCATACGATACCGTCAAGTGACAGCCACGCTGTCGCGTTCCGTGCGGTGAAAGAGTTTCCGGTGACCCACTGAAGGGAAAATACAACAAAAAGAGGCCTTAAATATTGTTTAAGATATTCCCAGGTCATCGGCCCACTGACTGACCGCAGTATTGACAGTAGCGAATAATTTTGAGGTGTTCAAAATGGCGCGCACAATTGTTCGTATTCTGTGGTTTTTGATCATGTGGTTATTGTAATTCACCGATAGCTGCTATCCCGTGTGTTACACGTATATGTGTGTGTGGGTGTGTACTTATCCGTGTGCGTTTGAGGGAGGCTAAAGTTGTTCGAGCGTCTGTAGGTACTGATGTACGCTCGTCTATATGTATGTATGTAGAGTTCTATGTTCTCTGCAAACATGAACGGCTTCACGAAGTTTAACGTAACGTAACGTAACGTAGTTAGATGACACGAGTGGTTTGGTGATTCGCTTTTGGGCGCGAAGAAGATGACATCGAAATTGTTAGAAATGAATTTCTCTAACGTACATTCAGAGGTATATTTGAGAAATTAATTTCTTTATCTTGCAGTAAAGAGGGCAAACGAGTTATTCATGCTTATTGCAAATAAACACACATAAATAAACGCATAATTAACAGACGCATCACCCTTCTTCATCCGATTCCGTCGTCTACTTCATGTGTCGATCAAATTTGACAAAAGTTATTTGTATAGCCTATGTGTTATTATGGTTTATAAGCTATACACACACAACCACTTGTGAAAGTTATTATTACTATAGCCTACGTGTCATTAGTAGTGTTTATTATTAACTATAGTATTGGTAAGTATTATTAAAATCTATTAAGTAGTTCTTACAACAGTGAGTAAAAGACATCAATCTCAAAATCAAAAAAGATGTTCTGCAGCTATATAAAGATGTAAGTATGTGTATATAAAGATGTTCTGCATCTATATAAAGATGTAAGTATGTGTATATAAAGATGTTCTGCAGCTATATAAAGATGTAAGTATGTGAATATAAAGATGTTCTGCGGCTACATATAGATGTAAGTATGTGTATATAAAGATGTTCTGCAGCTATATAAAGTTGTAAGTATGTGTATATAAAGATGTTCTGCAGCTATATACATATATATACATATATAGCTGCAGAACATCTTTATTCTTTCACACTTTTTGTTACATTATCGAAGTTTTCATAATGATCAAAACGTTTTAAAAGATGTTATATCGCCTATGTTCATTACAGATAATGTAGGATTCTATATTATCTGTAATGAACATAGACATATTGCCTGTTTATAATATTAGTACAGAAGTATAAATTTAATTTCATATGTATAAATCATCCTTTGACAGCAATCCCAACGACGAAATATTTCGACTGAACGATCGACGAACAACAATGAAGCCAGCGATGCCGATGAGATAAACAACAATGAAGCCAGCGATGCCGATGAGATAAACAATATCTTAAATAAAACATTTAGGATTTGAGATGTTTAGACCGCCCTGGGGCAGTCATAAACTCATTAAAATTTGCCCCCACATTGAGCGGATTGCCTCCACATACGGTTTAATCGACGCACGGACCATTACGTGCCGCGAACGGATTATTGTCAACTGGGGGCTGTCGCTGGGATTGTTAATGGAATTCTACAAAACGCCGCTTAGCTCATAGTTTTAACGAGCCCATTTCATATTAAACGCTTGCAACTGAAAATTTTTACACTGTTATCGTTTTCAATAAGATAATATAATTTCAATAAGATAAGCATACATCTTATTTAATAAAACTACCAATTCTGGCATAATAATGTGCCACTTACTTTGTTTAGTAAATAATGATTAATTTATACAAAACATCTTCTCGCCAGTTCACTGATCGTGTAGAAAGAGCACAACATATTATGATCCTAACATTCTGCCTTGCACCTCCACATTTACAATTGTCTTCACAGAAACACGTCCATTGCGAGAGCTCTTGACACCTTCGGACTAGACTCGAGCAATCTGAACATACTTCAATTACTATTTAAGTTCATAGTGAGATAGACTAAAAATTTTAGGAATAAAAATACCGCCGTAAAGTGACGCCTTCAGTATCGCGTCCTGTGCTGTGTGTGAGTAGCCGGTGGCCCGTTGGTTGGGGGGAAAGGACGAAAACGCATTGGCATGGTAATTATGTGGATGGGCGTCGGTAGACGTATAATGGCTCTTATCGCTCGTTTGTCCCCCTATTCCACAAAAAAGTGCCGATTATTAGGAGATACTTGCTACGTTGTGAAGTAACGTTAAATGATAATATTGATCGATCTTATAAAAGAAATCGCACAACACATTCACTAGTCGATGACGATGATTAATGGTGAATGACGTTCGTTCCTACAATAAAGCATAAAAATAAATTGCTAACTTTTCCTTATTATGAGGAAAATAAGTGAAACACGGTCTCAAAGGCACTGAAGATATTGTGAGCTGCGTGTTATCTACTAGACAGTCTCTACGACTCCGTCAGACGTCTGTCTCGAGGGCGCAGATGTGTACACACTGACGTCAGCCGTGAGATATTACACCGGAGACTTGTTGAGAAAAAAATTCATGAGGGGGCTACGGAGATGTGTCACGAACAGACGCCCCCGCCTCTGTCTCTGATCACCGCCACACACAAAGTGGAACCTACATTTTTACATTACTCGTGTTGTACTTCTTCAAAAAGTAATTTTCTAGATTTTATAAAAATATAATCGCCTCTCTTGTAATAGGAGAAAACGAGAAGTTTAAGAATTATTGACTATGCATTCAAAAAGCAAATGCATAATTGTTATGCAGACGGAAACTCACAAATCGCACGACACGAGATAGGATAGGCGTCACTTTGCACCGGTATCACGTGAGCGAGAGGTACTTCCCCGGACGTGGCTCAATTCCGCTGCAATGCAGCATGGCATTAGGCATAAGTGATACATATTAGCAGAGCGCACCTCATGACTGTGATGCTTTCAATTAACAAAATGATAAATGATCGCGTCAAGCCCTCTCAGAGACCTGCAAAACTACCGAAATGATTCCATTGACATTTCACACAGATATGTTACTATGCAATACTTAAAATAAACCATTAAAAAATTAAAAACATTAAGAACAGCCACCGCGACACGTGGCCGGGACAAGGCACGACAACACTAGTGTAATATATTTTTTATTGTTATGTATATTTCTGAGGTACCTAACAACACGCTCCTGTTTTTATAATTCTATCTGTTTTCTCTGAAGCATTTTGACAGACAGAGTGTCTGTCGAGCCCATATTTCGTTAGAGCGGTTTCGGCGCAACTCCCTAAATTAATATCAAACACGCGTCTACCTTTCAATACAGATTATCCCCAAACATATTCTGGCACATCTGATTATCTGCTTACATAAAATTTGGCAAGCGGCACGGACTCCTGGCACAGGTACCTTTTTATGTGATAGAATTATATTATAATGGATAATGTCGTAACAACAACACCAGGATACAGGTTTGAGTATAAAATGATGAGATGGAAGTATGCTCTCCAACTGACCCGAGGAGGTGGGAACTTTTTGTACTCCTCTTATAAAAAGAGGGGGCCAAAGAGCAAAAGGTAGAGTCAGTCCAACACTCCGCCTTCCAGTGCGGGGCTGGCACTCGGGAATCTTTCTTCCTCAGTGGTTATCGGTTCTGCGAGCAATGTGGCCTGCCCGTTGCCATTTCAGCTTGCTGATCCTCTGAGCAGAAATTCCTACAAAGAAGTATGTGAGAACAAATTTTAGAAGGATTAAATAATGTTGTTGAAAGATTTTGTTACCTGTTGTTTCATAATGTGATGGCAGGTTATGTCTACACACGCCCCGGGGTCGAGCCACCGACGCGACCGCATAAGATGTGCACAAGAGTCAGGTGTCACTTACATGTACCCCATAGTCATACTATTCATAGGACTCTTTTGGTTAACGTTAAGACGGCCGATTTCCGTCTGCATTGAATCGCGTCTTTCAGGACAAATGATAAGTGGATTCAGTTTGACCAGCTGATGATGGACCAAAACTGTCAACCGTCTGATGCTGTATATGATCTGCCGATAGTCGAGTCAATCATAGCTGTAAAGAGTTTTTGGATAACTTTTCAAAGAAAAAATATTTTTTTCGAGTCAATAAAGAATGGTATTTCATTAGAAATCATAGACACCTGTCTTACGCGATTGGATCACAATTTAAGTAATCATCATTACGTACACTTGTATTAAAATGTACCTACAATGTACAGAAAATATTTTCTGTCTTCTGTAAAAATATTGTTAAGATAAAACATTTGATTGTTTGTTTGCATTGAATAGGATCCAAAACTGCTGGACCGTTTTGGAAAAATCTTTCACCATTAGAATTCTTCATTTCAGTGGTGAACACATGCTATACAATTTTCTAAAAAAGTTTCGATCATTAAAAAAACTTATATAATGTAACTAAAATGTGTGAAAATATCAAAGTTAATCCTTATTTAACCGCCGAAATCATTGACAACTTGCGGTCAATAATTTCTGCAGCTGAATAAATGCAAAATTTTATTTATTCGTAACCAATTTAATTATACTGGATGTGCTGCCGTTCTTATCACACCTACAAATGACGGGACCACAGAATATCAGGACGGTGGTGCTTACACAGTCACTCAACTGAGGGGGTTCTGTAATTTCCTTGTCATTATATACAATTGTTATTATTATTATTACATACAAGAATACATGTCGTATTGTTTACGAGGCCGAAATCAAAATTCATAATGTTTATATTTTTTAAGTCAATGAATTTTTGCTATAATTTGTGTGTTATCCGCGCTAAGCCGGGGCGGATTGCTGGTTATAAATAGGTAAAATATCTTTATAGAAATTTCTAAGCTTGTAACATTGCACTTCTTCAGTATATCTCAGTACCTTTTACGGTACACTTGCTTTTGCACTTTTTGCTCTTTTGGGCACTTCTTGTTTGTGGGCACTTCAAATATTTCAAATATTTGAAGTGCCCACAAAAAATAAAAAGTACAATCGTAACCGTACCGTACTATTCCAAGAAAGAAATAATTTGTTATATCCAACCAGTTTCAGTAATTCTCTGTCAACGGAACGGTTCTGAAAAACGAAGACTTAAAACGACATTTAGGTGTTACGGAATGATTCGAAATGTTGATAAATGATTCCGCATAAATCGCTATACGAACAACTCGTGACAGAACTCCCTCGGTAGACGGTTCCGTTAGCGAAATGTGACGAGCTCATCTTAGCGCCGCCTCTTCCGTGTCCGCGCTTGCAGCTACGTCGTCGCGACAGGGAAAAGTGCTGCCGATAAAACGTACCTGTGAATTATGTTCAGTGTCGACTTGTGAGATGAGGTTCGGCGGCGGCTGCGATATAACATGGATGAAGCGCACCTCGGCGACGCGACTCGCGACTTCACCGTCCACGTCGGCTCGTTATATCATTCTCATGCTGTAGGGTACTTACTAATAGAGGGCAGCCTTGCGCATATCATACTTGTTACAATAATAATCCCAGCATTCAATTCTCTTTTATACTTGGTTAGTTTACATGCCTTTTAACCCGGTAAAGGACGGAACCGTTTATAACTTCGTCATGTCCGTCTGTCCGTGCGTGTCACAGACGCTTCCCACAGAGATTATGGGTTTTTATATCAATGTATGTTTGAAATTTGGAAATACATTTTGAGTATTCACAAAATGTGTTTTCATTCATAAGGTACACTTATTATTTTATGAACCACTACAAAATGGTGTAGTTTTTTTTTAAATATAATCCTGAAACAAATTAAGTCTTAAAAATATAATAATTAAGTCATACTAAGTAATGAGCGCTGGGTTCGCTCAACATTAAAGAAAGCGAGACTTACTGGGGAGGCACCCAGGCAGGAATACAATATGTTTAAATTGATTTATTGATTGATTTTTTAAAGTTTTAAATATAATTGGACTTACGAATTCTGCTAGACACCATCTCAACTTGATTAAGATTACGATGAAGATTATCTCCCTTTAGTAGTCCTTACGTTAAATTTAATTTTATTTTGACGCCATGAGGAATCGATTGTCCTCCTGTATTAGTTCAAATGAAAATCCCATAAGGACGGAAGGATATACAAAAAATAAGTTTTCTTTTTTTTTTACATATAAACCGACGCCGGGCCGACGAAAATAAAACCGTACATGAGGTTTCAAGTTTATTTTAGGCACAGCACGTCGTGCTTGCGAAGCCGAAACCCAGAGTGCCGTTTTTCATTATATTATGTCATGTTTTGTGGTCAATTTAATGAAAAAGCGCCTATAATGTATCATATTCTATTGTCAATACTTTAAAAGAAATGCTTGCTCAAGTTTTGTAATAATCCGGTATCCAAGCAAATAAATTTACCTACGGCAAAAACTTATAGGAGTTTTGTCGTTGAAAATAATAAACAATATGAATGATACTTAACATAACATGAATTCTATTTTATTGTTAACAAAAGTTGCAGTAAAGAATTTTATAACAGATAAGTATAACGAATTATACTTTCAAGTCGAAGTATTTAGTACTCATATTGTAACAGTAAACTAGAGGACGTTTAGTAACAATTGTTCCCGCGTCGATATCCGAGTGGCGATGTTTAAAGAATTATTTAGGTCACGTCCGCCGGATTACGTCTTATTTCCCGCCTCCTTTTCTTCGTCTGACACTAATCCTCCTCGCAGAGGCTCGGCCTGCTGGAACGTTCATCGCCTCAGAAGTTCACAAGGAGGGTAAATGTTACGTAACGATTTCCCGAGCAGTATCGACTCTAAACGGCTTTTGTTATTGCCAACGAGTCTTAAATCAATATATACCAACATTAGGAAGACGAAAGATTTGGTTTCTCGTTTAACTTCGTAATGGATATTGCAGTAAAGCTCAAATGAGCAGGTAATTAATGAAGCATTTTTTTAAATTGTACATATTTTGACAGGAAGCTGTAAACAGAGTTACTTTAACTTCTGTGCTACACCTTACAAATCTGCGGGCCAACATGTTGCAGCGGACGGCAAACGCTCTTTTTTCTCTTTCCGCATCACTTTCATCCCTCAAGTCCTCAGTCACAATATGCCCAAGGTACTTGAAAAATGACACCCTAGCAAGAGGCACTCCTTTCAATCAATGTCTAATCTGGCACATTTCCTATGGTGCGTTCCCTTGCCTTAAAAACCATGAACTCGCTTTTTCCGGTATTGTACACGTGCCCATACGATTCTACATATCTGTCACATACCGAGACTAGTTTTCGGAGCGCAGCGAGTGATGGATTCAGTAACACCGTATCATCAGCGTAGCTAATACTGTTGACGCAGTGACCGTCGATGTTATTTAACTTCTTATGCGAATTCGCATTGTATTATTCCTAATATTGTCTTATAATATATCCGATTATCCACATATAATGCTTATAAATTTATGATTCATTTACACTAAAAGTCAAGTGAAACGTTAACTAGATGGGGTATGTCCTATTCAGACGTAATCAGATTTTGAGAATGATTAATTAATTAACATTTATTTATTCAACGATACTTCAAGGCTACACGATCACGTCGGTGCGCTCGCCGATTGATTAACTGCCACAGATGACGTATACAGTTCACGACCAGCGAGTTTCGGTGATGCCGGAATTTCCGATTTTCGAAACAAGAGAGATTGTTGGACACGCCATACCGCCCGATTGGAAAAGGGGAACCAGGGCACACGGAGTACACTTGCGTCTGAACATGACTGTACTGGAATACCCACTTGATCACCTCGAGTGCCAACAATGCCGCGTTTGCTAATGCCGAGTCTGTAAATTAACACGTCACTTCGGCCGCTGGTCCGTCCCTAGAAAGGATCGATGCCATCGTCCCAGTGGTGTGTGGGAGCACCACAGAATGTTCTGACTACAGACGGCTGACGTCAGGGCAGGGTCATGTGGTGCTTGGCTTAGTTTACCAAAAGCTACCCTTTGAGTTAGATGAGCCCCCTCGCCGTGACAATGCTTGTACCATGTTGATTGTCAGTTGAGAGAAATTTGTTACCATAGTCACAAGCCTGCAGGTTAAAACTCACATTTATCTCCTCACGCGATCGCATTACATATATTAAGTTGACCTTGAACATTCTTAAATCAAAATATATAGACTCCAAAATAAACAACCTTTATTTCTCTTATATAACAAGATAGAATCCCTCCTAAAGACCTAAAGTCGAGAAACTAGACTTACGGTCATAACTCACAATCAGAATGGAAACAGCGCTCTACGAGAATACAGATAAAACAAAAATGTACAGAAAAACTGAATGTTAATAAAAAAGAATGAATATTTCAGAGGCGAATGCAAATCTGTGATATAAATTAGATTGTAAAATTATACAGTTTTAGTAAAATCTACTCGAGTAAAATGTAACCGTTTGTCATCGTAAGCGAGCCCCACTAAGCCGCAAAAAGGGTCCCATTTGCATAAGACAAAAGCAAATTAAAAGACAACGTATCTTTGATCTGCATTACTCAGCCGTTCGTGCCAGATTTCTGTATCGCGCCGTATATAAGTAGCACTCAATTTACTGTATATAGCAAGACCATTACGGTTGCTCAAGTTATTTCCGTGGGGTACTGTATTCAAAACGAAAAAGGTATAATACACCAAATCATTTGTTTGATTTTCATCTTAACAACCCCGTTTATCAAAGGATCTCGCCTGATTAGTTTTACGATTGCGTTGGATACTTCTGCGAAACATTTTATACCCAAGGGATTGTCTAATTTTACCGCGACTCAAAGGACACAAAATTACAAAAAATAGATGGAAAAGAGAACGTAAAGTGAAATTTAAATCTGATTCCTTCATTCATTCATATTATTTTATGCTCATATTCGTATTACATGTTTTTTAATTACCTACTTTTATTTTAATTAAAATTCTCTTTGAAATAAAAAAAAAAAAAACAAGACGCCTAAAATAATGCCACTAGCAAATGTTAAATAATTTAACAAATATCTTTAAATATATTGCTACACAGATTTTATTATCATTCGCTCATGAGTTATATTTGGTTTGAATGAACTCATTCGAAATGTAAATGTTTTACAAGAGTTGATATGAAAGACATAAGCCTTCGAGATATTACTGACACATTAATGTTTTGGCAATACCCCCTAAGTTTACTGTCTTTTTCTTATTATCTCGCAAAATGAGGTAATGGTAGGATAAATTATAAACGATATTAAAATTACATTTGGTTTGCTATCATGGCCCAATGGAGGCGAGGAGGAAACGAGGGCTGCCCCGTTTGCCTCCATCTGCATGACAGTAATGCGGATTTCTAAAAAATCCAATTTCTCGTTTACCCGCTTGTTATATAAATAAAAATTAACGCACTAATATTCAGTTTCAATTTAGCAGAATACGCCTGGGAATACGTATTCAATTGTGATTTGTATAATCGGTTAACAAATGATGCTGGTTGTATTTTGGAGCCAAATTTCAAGCACGACATTCCACAAGCGGCTTATCCCTCCCGTGCCACCAAAACGCAATTATTAAAGCAGAGCAACTAACGTTACGAAGCTACATGTTAAGCGTTATTCAAATTTGGGCACGGTTACGGAGTTTCATATGCAATTGTGAATTATCATTTCTAATAATATATAATCTATGGGCTTATCACATCTAGTTAGCCTGTGGTTCAAGTGCCATACAGAATTGTGTTGGATATTTTCTTAAAAAAATTACAATAAAGTTATATGATTAGGATTTTTAGATGTGCATTTGTGATTGGCAAGACAATTATTTTTGTAGTATAGGGGGGCGAACGAGAATTGGTATACTATCGACGCCCATGAATCTCCTCATAGTTACTATGCGTCACCTTCTTTTTCTCTTCCCCTCCATTGGACCACAGGCTATTCTCAAACTGAAATGCACCACCGTAAATATCACTTTAGGACGGTATCATGTGTACAAGAGGGTCATGTATAAAACTCGGGAGGTTCCCCAGTGCAATGTGTGGCACTACCTCTTACTGAAACATTGTCACACTTCCAAGGGCCACTATCGCTCACTCATCCTATAAGCCTATTGTAGATATCAGTACGTGCTTTCTATTCAACTATCCTACTAATGTAAATCCGAAAATTGTGCAGGTATATTTATTATTTCACGCAAATGGATTTAACTGAAATATGGCACAGGTATCTGCAACGGGACCAGGATGTAGGCACTGTGTTACACAAATTTATTGTGATAATTTATTTTTCCTAAGAATTGTCGTACACTTTGCTTTGTTTCTTTTAAAAAATTAATTCGAAAATTGGAAAATCTTTTACAGCTATTAAGTAACCTTTTAGAGGTCTCGCTGAATTGTGTTCTATTATATGGCCTCCATACTTCGCAAACTGTTTGAATTGCCTCCAGTAATCCTGATACATCTGATATATATTCCTCAAAGAACTTTGAGTAATTCAAATGATGGAAATGATGTTGCTCGTTAATTTTTGAAAAATGGCTGGGGCAGTTTCCAATCCAAATATCCACTGAAATTGTCTTTCCTGTGTAACGAAATCTGTTTTTTATTCATCTTGTATTTTTAACGGAATTGTCTAAATTTATATTAAATTTTGAGGTATATTTATAGTTCACTGTTTCGATCATTAAATCTTCAATTAATGGAAGTGGCTGCGATTGTGAGATTACTATTTTGTTCAGCTCTCTGAAGTCTATACACAATCTTGTTTTGCGTTCGTCTTCTTTTTTATAAGCTAGTGTTACGGGAGCAGCAGATGGGCTATATGACTCCGCAGTAAAATTGTCCTCTAATACTGACGCTTGCTCTTCCATTTCTCTTCTGTATCACGCCTCTGTATCTTTTACCACCATTAAGTCGATATGAGCGACACAGTCTCGTACAGTGCCAATGTCATATTTATCATTGACAAAAATAGTTTTAAATAATCTACCAGCTTATCTATCTCCGATTGTTTTCGAAGTGTTCATTGAAGTTTATTTCTTGCACATTCTAATCTCGGTAGAGACTTGTCTGCTGGTATATAAGGAATCTTGATATTGTTTTATATTGGCTATTTGTATAATTTTTAAATTTTCAAGATTATGCAAAAGCTTGATTTTTTTATACAAATAAAACTGATTAGGAAATCATAATTAAATAAAAAATATTAATGGTCTCACGTCTAGTTTTTTGGATATACATGTTATTCAGATCCGTTTCTATTTCAGAGTTATTTACTGTTCTATTGATTCTAAGTTTTATCTTTAAACCAGCGATTCTCCTCAGAATGATAATGTTTTCCTTTTTTCATTAATACAAATTGGGCATGGTTTTTTGTCTTCTATTTTTTTGGTTTCATGTCTGAATTTGTGTATACTTTTTTACCATACTCATTTATTCCAACGGGATGTTCCAGTTTTCCTATATCATTACACAGATTTTTTGTTTCTTTCAAGATTTCACTGTCGTTTATATCAGCAACACAATTTGGCAAGGAAATTGGAATTCCAGTATTAATCTTCTTGTGAACTTCCAGTAATATTTTTCTTTTTAGATATTCAAAAGACATGCTCTTGATGTCTTATGGGTGACCAACCTTTATTTCCAAATGTCTGACAAAATCTTTTCTCCCGTTGGTCCCACTCTGATTCCATTGTATATTTAATAATCCTACGACCATACCAATGTACACTTGATGACTCCATAAAATTTTCAAAACCTCTATTTTCTTTTTATCTTCATAAATCTTAAAATCTTCACATTCATTATTAAAGTATCTAATCCACTGGTAGGCATTTTTGGTTTTAATTGCTAACTTTTCTAACATAATATCCTTTGAAACCTTGCCCAGATTTTGAATTTCAGATTTTTTCTTTTTCTTCTAGTAATTTCGCTATCAATTTTTCCAAAGTGTTTTGTGAGCCCCTGAAACTAGACATATTCTGTGGATTATCTTCAGTTTTAGTTATTTCTTCTAGGTACACATAATTGAACTGCAAGTTTTGTTCCCCATTCAAAAGTTCTTCCTTAAAGGAAGAACTTTTGAATTATCTGTTAAATTTATTCAGATTTCCCTTGTTGTCCTAAAATATTGCAAAGAAGACACCATCCTCTTTGCATAGTTTTTTAAAAGTCTCCATAGCGTGTTGTACTTGTAATTGCTTTACGTTGATTCACTGGCTGATAATTAGGTGGTATTCGATCCCTTGGAATACTGTAAGTCTGTCGACATGGTGTAGGAATTGAGGTTAAGCATGAAATGTTGGTTTTTATATCAGAAGCAGTCTTAACAGCGAAATCGAACCTCAATTTATTCATTACTGTGTTGAAATATGTAGAAAGTGTCGTTTTATAATGATATAATGACTTGTAGAAATAAAGGCTCAATTGTGTTTCTGTAAATAAGAGACAACAGCATATAAACTAAATATTTACTTACTGTAAATAAAAGAAACAACATTGAAAGCCCTGATTGTAGGGTCAATCTATTTCCTCACCATGGTACAAGACTTGTCATGGCGGTGAGGCTCTGTAGCCTGGAGTGATCCGAGACACCTTGGGCGAAGCCAATTGAATCGAGGAGGTGACGACTCTTAGTACCCCTCCTATAAGAAGATGGGACAAAAGAGCAGGAGGAGGTGCCGCTCTTTGAACCCTTCTTATAAGAAGAGGGGACAAAGGAGAAAAGTGGCGGTGCTTTTGAGCACGGGGTAAGGGGCGAGGTTGGGAACCTCACCCCATTGCACTGTCCCAAAGTCGGTAGGGTTGGCATGTGGTGCGGGACAACCCCATCTGTGGAGGTGGCGTCGGTCCCTTCGGTGGCTGACGAGCCGTCGAGGTGCCCTGATGATTTGTTGTTGCGGGACACCTCACCAAAGACGGCATTAACGGCACTCGCGGTGGTTTTGGTGTGTATTTGGCAGTATCATGTGCCGCGAGCCCCACTCACCACTGGACCCCACCCAGGGCCGCTGAAGGCGCGTAAATGCGTTTCAGTACAAGGCGTATGCTGAGTGCTGGGATCGTGGTGTCATTGCTGTCGTTCGATGGCTCTCCTGGAGGCGAGTGTGAAAGAATTTTTCTGGTGCGGTGTTGTCTACACTTATACTAATAATATAAAGACTCCGACACTGCTGGAACGAATTGAAAAAATATTTTACCATTAGAATTTTACATTATATGTGATGAACATAGGCTATTTAACATTTTCTAAACCTTTTTGATCTTTATGAAACTTCGGTCATGTAATCATAGTTGTGAAAAAAATATCAAAGGGAATCAATCCCTTTTCAGCTGCAGCCCGACAGACGATGTTTTGTTATAAATTTCATTTCTTGTCATTACCATGACATTGAATTATCATTACCATGGATTTGTAATTTTTATATTTTTGTAAGTGTACTTTCGCTGTATTTCGTGAAATAACCGTGCGATGCCGGGGCGGATTGCTAGTTTGAAATAAAACGTTGAAATATTTGATATAAAGTCGTTCTTTCGAAACCCAACTATCCAGGGCCATTGCTATGCGCCATTTTACTAATTGATTCTGTAAATCTGCTCTGAAGTAATAATCCTCTTTTCATATAATCGCTCACCGCTGATCGATTCAGTTTAAGTGGATTCATTCATTTAATTGAATATATTAAATTTAAATACAAAATATATCCATCGTTATGAAAAACATATAAATATTCATATCTAAAATATAGAGGATAGCATATTCTATAGAGGAATAGTTTCTGGGACGAGGTTTACTTATTCACCGTAATATTTTCCTGTAAAGTATTCTTATGCGTCCTGTTCTCTCTGTTGCCCCTTTAGGGATCTGGCATAAGGATGTGTGTGTGCGCACAATTCCTGTGTGGAATCTGTCGCCAACATCAGTCAGATTTGAGAGGAACCAGGCAGCGTCATGGCGGCGGATCGCTAGGACATCAATAAAATACAGTACGTGTCAGTTTTTCGACGCGTGTCTACGCATACGAACATGATTCTGGAACGAAGGGCGTGGAAGAGACGTTAGCGCGGTAAAGCGTTACGATGGTGTTACTGTAGATCGCTCGATCGCAATTTCACGTGATTTTACACATCACATCGTTATAATACTGTGCGTTTTAAATCATTTCTTACGGAGCAAACTCTGGAGACTGCGGCACGTGTGTCCCAACACTAACAGTTCACAAACAGAGAGCAAGCTTGTGTATATAGAGATAAATGAGTGAGCACATACAAGCGCCACCGTCTGTTCGCAGCCGCCGAAGAAATTTATTTGCAGCATAAGACTACGCCGAAGCCAGAAGCGTTTGTTCACATTAACAGGGTGTGAGGTCGTGAAAAATCGCTTAGGAGAGACGCGAGCCGGGAGTTCGTAGCAATATAACGGGGAAGCCATTTATCGTTTTTTTATTTAAAGTGACTGCAGATTCTCGCTCGTTCATATACTCGTTTGTTTCAAGCGTCTTTATGCCAAAGTTTTACTTTGAACAGTTTCTAAGTTAAATATTTTCATCAACATGTATCACTGATTCAAAGTGAATCGTTTTGTGGGTTGGTGAGTTTCAGGTGGACAATTGAGGGACGGAAGGCAACACATGCACATAACAATAATAATGATATCTATGGGCGTCGGTAGGTTTCAAAAGACACCGGCTGCTCCTTTCTCCCCTTTAATATTAATTTTAAAAAAATTTACTCCTTCGCCTCGTTCAGCTCAAAAAACAATTCTTCTATTCAAGA
This sequence comes from Eumaeus atala, assembly GCA_017140195.1. Taxonomy (NCBI): domain Eukaryota; kingdom Metazoa; phylum Arthropoda; class Insecta; order Lepidoptera; family Lycaenidae; genus Eumaeus; species Eumaeus atala. The sequence continues at coordinate 39,426 of JAFELO010004430.1, forward strand.
CTGCAATACTATAATGAATGCAGCACTTACTCTTAGCGGCGCTTCATGCAACTCCAGTGAGCCCAAGATTGACACCGACAGAATATACTGCCACACAACGGACTCTAATTTACTTCTTAGACAAGTTTATTATAAATTTAGCAAAGTGTTGCCAACTTTTCTTCAAGCATTAGATAAATAAAAATCATTTATTTCGGACCGCACAAATCCATATTGCGTTAGTAAGCATTCACTTATAAGAAGGTTAGTAGGTAAGTACATTCGTATTATTTATATCAAGTTACAAAACATTATTAAAGAAATTGACAAAAGTCGCCAGGGAGCAGTGCAGGCTTGCCCAGTGTTAAGTCTGTCCGCTATAACTTTCAGGATGCTGTTGCTGGAGACAGCGCGCCCCCTCATTGTGGCATGGAAACGAATAGGCGCTAGAGGCCCGCGGCAGACGCTACAGCAGTCTGGTATTGTAATGTGACACCATAGCCACGGGATCGATAGCCGTCGAATACCTATTAAGAATCAATGTAACACCTTTTTTCGTCTTTAACTTTGTAATCGTTTTTCTGTGTTACTGCTGTACATTACAAATTTTAATAATAGGAATAAGGAGTTTCATCTGCATTCCATTACGTCACTTTCCACGTCTCGGGATCCTGGTTCTAACTTTAGAAAGGACCCTATTCCCGATAGGGTATATGGTCAACGGAAAAAATTGGAGAAAAACAGCAAAAGCTACACATATATACACGCACATAGCACGGGTAATCAGTGACCGCAGCCACCAGGAATGTATGACCGAGTAGACGAAGAATTTAAACATAACATTATATGACCATGTCGCTATAACTGTCTGTCTCTATGTGATCTATTTTCTTAAGTCTCGGATTTTTATGAGGCTTTCATTGCAGCGATTCCCGAGGAATGTTTTAGTATATAATTTGGCCTCTGCTATACACGCGCGTATCGCTACTAATTTATAAATGCAGTGGACACCGACTGGTGAAAAACGTAAAGCAAATATTTTGGCCCTCCTTGGCGTGGTTTTTAATTTATAGAAGGCGGCACGGCATCGGGATGGGTGTGCATTTTTGAGTCCTATTTCATGTAGCGTCTCTAATTGCGACGCTGCAATCTCGAGCCGGCATGACCAAGGAAACACCTACCTCGTAAAGTGACGGCTATACTGTTGCCTTTTGTGCGGGAAGTAGACGGTGGCCTATTAGAGTAGAGAAGAAAATAATATAAAAGGATATAATATAATTTATTAAGACTAATTAGTACAGACACTATTACATACTTTGAATGCGCACAGGTACATATCGGAATATTTAATAGGCAATCACAATACTAAGTTCATCACGTACGAGTTACATAAATACATTCCAGTATAAAGCGGTTCCACTTTAAAATCCGTACCGTTATAAACTTAGACCATTTTTGATAAAAAAACAAATGCTTATTTGCTTTTAGTAACATTTCAGCTGTCTTTCCAAGGGACAGCGGTTGCTATTTTAAACTGCAAACAACTTTTGGCACAAATGCTGCAAGTTCCATACACAATATTTGATTTAGATTTTTGTTTGCTTTCATTTGTTAACCTGTTGCTTTTAAATTTGTTTTACTTTTAGTAGTGTACGGGGACAAACGAGTGAAGGGTAACAAACCACGCCTCAAACTCACGCTCTCAACAACAAACCGCGCTAACGATTTTGTTCAAATCAGTTGTTGTTATTTTAATTAAAATTACAACAACTGATTTGAACAAAATCGTTGTGGTAGTTTAAGAGATATGGTATATTTTTGGGTAGCTGCTACGGAACCCTTCCTAGGCGATTCTGATTCGTTCTGGGCCGGTTCTTATATTCTGTATTTCTTCTTCCGAGTTTCTTCCTGGTAGTACCTATGTGCTACAGGAAATAACAACACTTCTTTGTAGGCGTCCTGCGTACTCGACGTCGCCTCATCGAATTGTATGAGAGAGTATTAGCTGTTGGGTCTATTTTCCTTTACCCACACAATGTTAATGTAATTGCTTTATTTGTAAGGTTATCTTGAAAAATAACATTCTAATTTTGTATGTGAAATGGATTTTCTTATAGAATAAGGGGCGAACGAGAAATCAGAGCCTTTTTACAATTACCGACGCCCACATAATTACTCTGCCGAATCGCTGCCTGCTTTGCTCTCCCCCCTGTAATGGGCCACAGGCTACTCACAAACCACGCGATACTGAGGATATCACTTTACGGCGGTATTATGTGAGTAAACGGTACCTCCCCGGTCGTGCTGGCCCAATAACGTTGCATAGGAGGATGCAGTGTCATGCACCATGCATAACACTACATCTTATAGTCCTAATTCAGCTGAACGTTTGCGCGTCTATAAATCTGGATTACGTCGAACAGAATCTGAAATTTTTCCTCGTATGCAGCATGGCACTACCTCTTCCTATAATGGACGGATGAGATATACTGTGGTGCCACTGGATGCAAGTGACTCGTGACAGTGGCCTGAGAGTGACAGTGGCCTGAGAGTGACAGTGGCCGTGGAAGGCTGAGTCCAGCAGCAGACGTCGTCCGGCTGATGATGATGATATATAATACACTCTGAAATCATCACATGAAATTAAATGCTCCTTTTTAGCGAGGAAAGCTTTTACGCCGCATCAGCAGCCTCTGGGACACACCGGCGGGATTCTTATTCATTGTACCTATCTATTAGCCTAAGCCACGTGGTTGCCCTGGTGTGCTCCCCATGGTGACGAGTACCACCAACCTTGGGGCCATGTACGAGGAGGGTAATCAAGGTCAGATCTTTATTCAGATCCGAAATATTTTACTTGTGAACCACACACATCCGTACACACTCAGCATGAGTCATGTACTGAAGACGACATTTACAAAGATGATTTTATGACTAGTTCTTCTTCTTCTTTTAGGATAATATTTTTGGCACTTATATATGTATGTATGTGTAATATTATGTGCGTAACAGATTTTGACTTACCTATGTGGGTGGCGTTGTTAGATTTTTCTTGATACACGAGTGACATGAAATTATTAATGTATA
>JAFELO010004430.1:42511-54861 GCA_017140195.1 Eumaeus atala
TATCATCCCTTATCGGTCCACTGCTGGACATAGGCCTCTTTCAATGAACGCCAAGACGACCGATCTCGTGCTACTCGCACCCACCCCGGACCGGCTACTGCACGGAGATCATCTTCCCACCTGGTGAACGGTCCACCAACACTTCCTTTTCCTAAACACGGCCTCCACTCCAGAACCTTACTGGCCCATCTGCTCTTCTGAGTGTGTGACCAGCCCATTGCCACTTCAGCGAACCTTATCAGCCTTATGACTTCGTTACCGCAAACTTGCGGACTAATTTAGGACTCTAAATTAAGAGGTCATGTTTCGGCTCAGTAGGTCATCACGGGAAGAACGCATTGATTGAAGACCTTTGTCTTTAAGCTCTGCGGTATAGGCGACGTGAGAATGTTACAAAGCTTCCGGAATGCTGCCCAACCCAATTGAATCCTTCTATCTGCTTCCTTCTCTAAGTTATGTCTACCTAATTGCAATAGTTGCCCGAGATAGACGTATTCGGATACGACTTCAAGAATAGCACCATTGACGTTGAACGGCCCGGGGAAGACGTGTTCGTTGAACATTACCTTTGTCTTGTCCAAGATCATTCTAAGACCAATACGTCGGGAGGCTTCATTTAGGCTGTGCAACATCTCCTGCAAGCTCTCCAATGATTTGGCCAACACAACGATATCGTCGGATATCGGATTCTGGTTTCGTTTAAGCGGTATTAAGAATATGGCGAGTGAATCATATGTAACGGGAGCGATAATTTTAGCTTTAATTTGAATTTAATGCTGCCAATCGATTAATGCGTTTACAAAGTATTTAAACCAAACGATCTCGTTAGTGTAAAATCTATTTTAAGGTATTATTCAAGGTATAGGTATATTTTCGAAACGAAAGTATCTTTTATGAAATCCCACATTGTAATCTGTGTTCACGGATACAAATTTTATACACATATTTCTGCTGTTTATGCATCAGATCATATTATCTAACCTTTGCATCAAATGACTAGGATATTCACGTTATTAAAAATCACGGCTAAAATCGCTCTGAGCAGCTCGTAGGTTAGGGATAAATTTTAAAATGTGTTAATACATATACAACGGCATAATCCTCGTTTGCATTCAGCTCGTTCGCGTTTTACTCGTGCTGCCTAAGTATTCAGGAAACAATTCTGTCAATACTCCTGTGGCAGGGGTGAGACTGAATTTTTTGTAAAAGGTAGTGCCACATTTCACTGTACACGGATTAGGCCGGCACAACCGGCCGGCACGGAGGGTGTGTTTCGCTCACACAAACACCGCCTAGAAGTGGCAGCTTTGCTGTAGCAGAGCTAGGACACAAATTATTTAGATGTCAGCCATCAACGAAGGTCAAGAGCGGAATGCGTGGCATTATCAAATCACGCGCCGCTCCCAACCCTGTCATAGGCCATACGTATATCGCTCCGATTTCTGCAGGTAGCACGAGTCAAACACGAACGAGCTAAATGTGTACGGGGTATACAACATTTTAATATTTTTTCAATAGTAAATATGGACTTTGATTACTGCCTTCAGGTCGAAATCATGGAGATGTTATTGATGACGGTCATACCGTTGTAGCCACACAATTTGCGTAGTGTTTTTTATAAATGATCGAAGCGGGCAGTGAGCAATCGAAGCCTTGTGACGGCTACCGACGTCCATAGACATCCACATTATTGTTGTTATGCAGAAGCGCCCCCTACTTTCTTCTTCCCATTCAATGGCCCCATTGGAGGATTATGCCTCACAAGCATTAAAAAGTGAATCACTTAGTCACACACAAATAACAAGATTTATAGTGGTTTTATGCTGTGCACAAGTTTTGAAACAAGTTCTAACAAGCAACGTGTATGACTTCATGCAAAATTTTATAATAAGTACTTAACGTCTGCACTCCGGGAGCTCTTGGCCAGACTACAACGTCACTGACTTACATTCGTCTCGACGACTTTACGACTTCAATCAAGACTTGCACCACAGAGTTACATCACAGGATTATCTCTCAGCCTTGTCTCCCTCGAGCTACAATGTCAATGTCATGACCAGTCTCATGTACGACTATCGACGATTCTTAGTCGCTTTTATTACTTCGCCATGTGTGTGGGTACTTGTACTTGTTGCAAAAATTTGATCACACTTCTTGCCTACTTCAAAACGTCAAGTCGCATTGTAGTCTCTTACACTTTCGGGAACCCACGAGCAATCGACGTCATTTGATCACTATCGATACCCATTCGTTAATCATTAGCCAATGGCGCTCGTCTCTTTGTGTGTTTACACGTATTCCATGTGCATTGGGACTCCTGGTCTGGATCTGGTACTCACAAACGCGACAGCGTAGCCGTCAGTTCTAAGACGGTATCGGGGGGGGGGGGGATAGGTACCTCCCCGGCTGTGCTGGACTTATGCTATAAAAAAGACAATACGATAAATATTTTAGTACGAGATAGTACCATGCTGCATACCAGCCTAATTTGGGCCGACACAACAGTCATGTCTCAGATACGCCTCAATCTCATGACACAGGCGTAAAGATGTAGCCGATAGCCTAAAGAGGAACGAAGGGCAACGTTTGCGACAATGCATCAGGAATGTATACAATGCATTAGGAATGTATCTGTGGGCAATGATAGTATTCAAAAGATCCGATTGCTCGTTTACGCAAACACAAGTGTAATATAGCAAACTGTGCTTTACTTTTATATGCAATGTTATCGTAAGTGAAATAAAAGTCCCTATAACCGATACATCAGCAGTAACGTAAATCCAATGACAAATTCGTATGCGGCCATAAAGTTACCGCAATAAAACGAGAACCGCTCCTTTATTGTATTTCTTATGTCAGCTACGGACGTGCTCCTGTTGAGTGCATTTGTACCGAACATTGAACTGACATGACACGATCGATTGTGCACTCTTTACGACTTAAACTTATGTCGCCTCAAGCCCAGTCCAGTTTCATCGGATTGCCATAAGTGCTCACCGGGCGACAGAACTGGTTTCAATTATTATTTTATCATTTACAAGGTGCCTTCGTATAGCTTAAGGGAGCAAAGCAAGCGACCGATGCATGGTGATTACCAAAGGTTCCGTCCGGAAATCCGTGCGGGTTCGAAAGGAGTCTCCCCGGTCGATCTGCCTCCACTTGACTGCTAAATGACAATGACACACCATCACACTTAGATACATTCTTCTGTCGCTGTCCATTGACTTATAAAGTTTATTTCTTGTTACGATATATTTTTATAACAATTTAATTCTTAATAAGAAATCTTAGGTCAGGTAGTAAGAGGTAGCGCCATACTGCATTACAGCCGAATTTTGCCCGCAGGACTGGGGAGGCACATCTCACGTTTCATGCGGTTTCGAGTATCCGCTGGCCTAATACAGGGCAGCACATCTGGATGACAATAATGCGGAAGAGCGTCGGTAGATGCCAAAACTCTCCGATATCTTGCTTGCCCACGTAACCTGAATCGCACCTCAGAAGATACACATTACACGCCCTGCATTAATTTTAATAATATGTTGGACAATCTTGTTACCCACTGCTGCGGCAACATGACGGTACGTACTTGGATGAAGTAGGAGCTCGCGCCGGTTATATTTTAGGTAGATTTTATTTAGAGCCAATGAAACGAAAATAACAAGACGACATATCAAGTTTTAACTATTTTCTGTCACAATTGCATGTCTTTTCCTACGAGGTATGAACAAAACAATGCTAACATATTAACCATCTAGATGATGGAGTGTATTGTTTTGAGGAAATTCATGTTGTCATTTAATGAATGAAAACTATATTTCTACTCCTGTCGATGATGAAAAATCGAAACCGGTCGAATATGTAAAAATTATATTTAATAGATATCGGAAATTGTACAAAATAATTTTTATTCATTAGCCGATACATTAAACATAATAAAAATAATATATAAGTTTCAATATTTTACTTTAAAGTAATCGAGTTTTTTCTGCCTCCTATTAATTTAAAGAATTTCGGTTAGTCAGATGGGAGACACTTCATCATAATATACAGGTGCGTAACGGTGCGGGGTGCCGCCTGTTAAGACCGTTAGCCACGTGGTGTCCTGGGTTCGATCCCCATGTCGGGCATTTATTATTAAAATGTTTATCAGATTATTCTGAGCATGCATTACATCGTCCGGGTTGGGAATGTGCCCGAAGTGGCTATATACTTGTTACCTATGACATCATGGGACTCGGCACCTCGGCTAATCATGGGTGTTCTAGTATATCTATGGACTTACGAGTTGTGGATGTAGTAGCACAGCTATGCTAACCTCTTTGGGGATAACAGGCGTGAAGCTTTATATATTTATATAGCATCCATGTAATCTGTATTTATATTTATATAATATATTCATACCAACAGAGCTGGAAAACTTTGTTTCTCCATGTACATTATTTCTAAGTAATTGACTATTAAAAAATAGAGATTGGTGATGAAAGGGACAACGAATGGTTCCCTTGAGACATTTTACAGTGGGCTGTAACACTGCTAATACCTTGAAAGTTTAGAAGTCAAACGAAACCACTCACATAACGAATACTATTTTTTCGCTACATATGTTCTATAGAAATACCCATTCAGTAGCATTCCTTTATCAAGTATCATCAAATAAACTCAGCCCATTCGTTCTGAGGTCGTTTTGATATGTTTTTTCCGCTTACTCAACCGATATAAACAAGTCCCGCCGTCCACTGCGTGTACGTCGCCACTATTCAGTAAAGTAGCGCGCGCCGTCCGGCTCATACATGCTATATAATAAAATAACCGGTATAAAATGAAAACCGCCACCGTCTTGTTGCTTGTGCTTGCCGCGTGCATCTCCGTCGGACATTGTAAAGATCTAATAGTGGGCACCAGCTTCAACAACCGCTTGCTGTGGCAAGAAAAGTCGGAGTACAATGCGATCCCGTTAAAGAAGCGGGTCAAGGAGGTCTTCTACTCGGATCCAGCTCAGCAGATTATTAAGGTGAGTCAGTAATAAGAACTGATACTGGCGTGATTTGATGCTAATTGATTAAGTGTTTTAGTTGCAGACAGTTTACGACCATTATATCGCAGCCTAAGTACGCGTTTTTATATACAATGTCCACTTGTTGATGTCCTATATTCGGACGACAACACAGATACGCCGGTCTTCTATAAATCGTATTGTTTTATATTTATTTATGCTGTTTACACTTATGAGAACTCGTAAGACAATGAAATCGGTCATCCATGCCACACCTAGACTGAATCTTGTCACACTGACTATAAGTTATAGAGAGTTACGACTAAAACAACAGACCGTCATTTTAATATCTTTTAACCTAACGATCACTAGAAGTTATCACGTTGTTATCGCTTTATCATTTTCTGCCAGATATCCCTGAAGTATGAACGTTACATCTGTGCGAATATAAAGTTCAGCACAGCTATTAAAGTATTCTTTTTAACGGGCTTGGCCCACCACACGTTCCCGCCACTCTGCCACTCCTGTGTCGCCCGGATCGACAGCAGTAACCATGTGGGCCTTGTTATGATCCCGGGAGCCCAAGGAAAAAAGCTAAAAACTTCTTAGGACCCGCAACAACGAATTTAATTAGAGTAGACAGTAGTTCCAACATAATTTTACTAAAATATTTCAAGTAAATAATGTCTATCGTATTTCCTAATAAGTTTGTTACTTTCAACACTGCATGTTTTCCAACTATAACAAAATAAAAATTTTATGAATGTGAAAGTTTGTATTACGTTTCATACGAAAACTAACTGCAAGACTTTGGATACGTTTGCAAAGACAGATTGCAATTTGAATAAGATTAAAAAATATTTAATTCCGACTTAATAATTCCGACACAATCACAGTTCTCGTGCCGATGACAGTTGGTAGCCTGGACAAGCCACGGAGCACAGTTATTGATTTATAATTGCTTCGTAATTATTGGATTACTCTTAGATATTTTAATGTGTGAACGTTATACATTGCTCATTAGGTATGTAGTAATTCGTCATCATTTCGTAATTGATTCTAAGCGAAGTCATCATTTACTTATTAGTACATATTTCTTATAAGTTCCAGGTTATGGTAAATTTTTGAATAAACCCCTTGGTACAGCTACTAAGCTGTAAGCGATCACAATTCGATCGTTATTATTTTAATGATATCGATTACTATATTAGGAGTCCTTTTTTATTATTTAATTATAATTATAATGATAAATTGACGCAGAAAAGTGCCAACCCAGCAGCCGATCAATATTCAGATGTGCATCTGTGTGTGATCACTGTGCTCTCTAATTCTAAAATTGGACTCACTTTGATATATTTTATAAATACTCGAGAATAATTGGACTCACTTTGATATATTTTATAAATACTCGAGAATAATTGGACTCACTTTGATATATTTTATCAATACTCGAGAATAATTGGACTCACTTTGATATATTTTATAAATACTCGAGAATAATCGGAAAGCTTTCGCAATATATGAGCTCTGGTCATACCTTATATGTCCTAACCATTGCGTTTGTTAAGCGGTAGGTTTTTGCCAAGGTTAGCCAAGAAAAAAATATAATAACTACGATTAATATTTTTAACGGGCTTAGGTGTTCATATATCACACAAACAAGAGCAAAACAACAACTAAAAATATATTATTACATTGTTAAGTGTTCTCTCACCGCTACCTTATTTGCCACGGCTTGTTAATAGAAATTGAAATAGTTTAACGCTTTTTATCGAACCCGGAATTTGCTCACTACTACTTTTTATAGTATAAGGGGCAAACGTACAGACGGGGAACATAATGGTAAGTGATCACCGACGATGTAGTAGAGGTAATTAATGAAATTGTAGTAATGGAGATCCAAGATTATTACAAACTGCTTAAATAACTAATGTTAGTACACACAATTTACAAGTGAACAGAACACGGTGTTTCCAGACACCCCACTTGCAGCCTCGCCAAACTCTCAAAACATGGAGTTCTGTGAACTTGCCAGTCGGGGACAAATCGAGTCGATCCCCTAGTATTTTAAAAACTCTGTACAATGCTTTTTTGCCCGACTCTGATTGAGCGACCTTTGAGATTGGGACCTTTATTGTGCCTGCCTGCTCGTTTAGACGGGAAAAATAAACACATAATTGTCGTTAAAGAAGGCTTGTCCTTATACGTTTATGATTATGACGGCTGAGTGTGAGTGACGATAACCAAATTGATAAACAAAGTCGTAACTGCGACGAGCGATAAATTGTGGTTAACCGAGAGCTATACTGGTTACAGATCACTCGGCCGGTTTGTGGCGCAATAATCTACGCACAATTAATTATTTACGGTTGTTTTGTTTAGATCTACGAAACGAGACGAATGAAGACCGGATATCCGTCCATTTGTCATTTTTTATATACACCGCCTAATAAGTTTAAAGTTGACAAATATGTGTAAAACAATACAACTTATAGAAAACCGTCGCATCTGTTGTGCGGATATCTAAGTTCAACAGATGACTATTTTTATAAAAGGTCGAGCATCGGACTCGGATGATGAGATAAGTATTCCGCACAGTCAGCTGAGGGTATTGTTATCAAAAAGCTATTCCTAGAAAATATTCTGAAGTAGTCTCGTGAGTTATGCATGCGGAAGTGTAGCTTTTAATGTTTACTGTTGGTATGTAACGTAAGCCGCAAGCGTTACACCGCATATATGTGTAATGTGTACTTATGTAATTTTCTTCTATTGTTTAATACGTATAAAACAAGTCCTTTGCACAAAGCAGGGCTAACATGATGTGGTAACAGATTAATATTGTTATAAAATGTCACGAATACCTAACATTCTAGTAATTTTGATTTTATGAATAAATAAATGAATGAAATATTCTTTCTTGTACATATTACAAGAAGCAAAAAAATACGTTTAGAAGAACTTCTTATTAAAAATTGACATACACAAAGGCGGCCTTATTACTTAAGTAGTAATTTCGTCGTCGAGGCAACCGTGGGATAAGGAAGTCTTTTACATGAGGAAAGGTCCCGAAAAACCGTAATATGCAATTATGTTATGTTTATTGTAATGATTTCTTTTTATTTTTTTCCTTGTCTATGGTAATGTTATGATATAATTATGCCCGCGTTACAAGACGTCGATGTCGTATTATGATCAATTTATATCAATTTTCTAGTTATAATTATTTGCTACCGTTAAAAGCCTTTGGAACATTATAGTTTAAACTGTTGACGCAGCAAACATGTATCTAGATTCGAATGGTATCTAGAATTAACTTTTTTTTTGTTGACGCGGGTAAACGTTTTTACGCGCCTTTACTGGCCCTGAGTGGAGTCCAGTGGTGTGTGGGGCTCGCGGCACAAGATATTGCCGCATACCCACAAAACCTCCGCGAGTGCCATCAGTGCCATCTTTGCTGAGGTGCCCCCGAATAATAAATCATCTGGCACCTTAGCGGCTAGTCAATCTACTGACCGACCGATGCCTCCTCCACAGAAGGGTTGCCCCGTATCAGTGGACAGCCCCACCAACTTTGGGACAGTGCAATGGGGTGAGGTTCCCATCCTCGCCCCTTGCCCCGTGCGCAAGAGCGCCTCCGCGTGATGCTCTTTGTCCGTCTTTGGTTTGTGAGTAGCCGGTCATTATATCTGGCAAGTACGCACACCACAGGAAACCGATACAAACTCGCGCACCTGAAGATCAAGCACCTGATCCACGTAACCGTGCAGTAACAATTTCAAAGACAAATTACGCAGGTCAAATTTTAGGTAATTTTTTTTTACGCATTTGGAATCAGTATCGAGTACTGCATACGCTCTGAAATTTTGAATGAATGACTGTATGAATGATTCTTTATGCACAAAAATACACATCAAACAGGGAATTAATTTTACAAGACACACATTTCAAAAAACATTCTTTAAAAGTTTAAGTACACATAAGGCGACCTTATTGCTTAAGTAGCAATATCTTCCAGGTAATCTTTTATTGTTCGAAAGAATAATCTTGGCAAAAGATAACACAAACAAAAAGACGTTTACAATCAATAACTACATTCAACACATAATAAAGTCATATTTGGTAGGTACCGAATTATATATAATATATATTATATAATTATAAAAATACAAATAGACACATTTTTCATACATACATTAAGATAAAATACATATAATTCTATACACACTAGACGTATATTATAAATAAACATATATTGATGCATAAATAACGATTTGTAACATTATGTTATGTTTAAGGACTGGTGACATAAGAACAGAAGACTCAGACTGGTCAGTGATTCACACTGCCAAGTAGTGGCTTGTTACTATTTTTTTAAAAGAATCAAGGTTTTTAGCACGTTTTATTTCTAATGGTAATGCATTCCATAGCGTAATAGCTCTAACTGTAAGGAACATTTTATAATATTTGCTGTGATGGGCAGGAATTTGCAGTTTTTGCGTGGAGCGAGGTTTTTTTTGCAGCCCACCGTACGAAAGTAAAATTTTTCTTTGAGATATGTTGGGATTGTATTTTGGAATTGTACATAATACAGTGTACCGTTGCGAGAATACGTGCATTCCGGCGAAGACACACATTTAGCCACATGAGAATTGCGCGAAATTCTTAGATGTGGTGATATTTTCTCAAACCAAATATGGACTTGATCGATAGGTTTTGAAGGCGCTCAAGTTCATTTAACTGTTCTTCTGTGAAGTTAGTGTATCAAATATCAGCGTAGTCGTGAATGGAAAGACACAACGACTCAGCTAATATATTTTTTTTTTGAAATAGGAAGCATATGGATATCAGAAGAGGCAAGAAGTTAAAGCGATTTAAGGCTATTGTGTTTAGTAATTGTGTTGTATTGAAACGATGATGAAGCAAAGTACTGGTTTAATAAATCTTTATCGACATTGCATGACTCCTCCCTATACCTACGGTTTTTAGAAAATGACAAACTCTTGCCGTGTCACCACTCTCAACTGAAGTGTGAATGTGACGGCGCTGAGCGTCTCTACACATGGTATTACAATGGTTTTTAATCTGTACGTACTGCTCACGGTGTTCCTGTGATTTTGTCTTTCTATATCTAGCTTTTGCCTTATGTTTTTGTCCTATACATAATTTTATATTATCCGAGAGCCATGGCGTTGGTAGATGCTTTTTTTTATAGGTCGAATAGGTGCATGCTTATAATATAGTTGGTGTAACAGGAAATTAAATGTTTCAACTTTGTATTCCATCGATGTAGCATTGTACACCGAGGCCCAGTCAATAGCTTCAGCATCTCGGGTTCGCTCATCTATGCTTATATTGACAAAACTACGCTCCATGAGTATTTTAGGTTTGCATTAGGCGGACTTATAAAATAGGACAGGAATAGAAGGTCGTGTTAGGAAAAGATTTCATCTGAGCATTGCCCATGCCTACTTACAAAGGAAAGAGAAAAAACCATGACAATATCTAGTAAAGAAGGTGAGCAATTCAGCAGTATCTTACAAAACATTACCCTATATTTAGAATCTGAAAACTATTTATACCGACAAAAAATGGATATCTTTTACTTTAAGTAGACAAAACAGTAGGTCGCAGCTAGTAACATATAAATGCTCGCGTCAAAATATTTTGTCATGAAAAATCAGTATATTACAAACGCTTGCTCGTAACAGATGTAATGGATGAAGCTTATACAGTAAAGGTGATGTCAAACATTACTCATACAGCCTTAGGCCACGTAACGTAATATGTGCTTTGCTTATATGGTGCATAGCCTTACGTTTGTGTTTGTTGTGCTATAATTATTGACTGTGTAACGTTTATGTATTGCATATATTTGCTTACTTAACCCGAAGAACGCAGAAACAATAACCCCTCTAACAATATAAATAGGAACTTTGTAGATATATTAGTAGGCCATTACGCAAAGACTACTTTCGGAGACAGAACGAACGGAATTATATGGAGTTTGCCGCAGACATAGGTAGAGTATTGTTCCTGACGCAGGTGAGGAACAATATAAATATTATCCCGTAAAATTAATTGTTTTCTTAGAATAGTATTAATTTATTATGCGAATGTAATCGCGGTGCACGTCCAGTAAAATATGCAGATCATGGTTACTGTACTAAGTTGGTATACATTTTGATGAATAGTTCCAACTTAAAAGCATATCGCAGTTCCCGTTTTGGTCGTTAACACGCCGATGATGATTACGTACGTATAAATAACAAAAAGCAATAACAGAGAACGCAATAACATATATTCATCAGAACATGCACTATTTTTATGCAAAACTAAAAGCAAAACGTCGAATTTCAATAGCAAGCAATATATCCATTGTACAGCCATAAAACAGTAGCGGTGCCATCAGCGTGCGTATTATTCGGAATATGGAGAAAAACAACTACGAGATGTATTCCCGCACTGAGGGTTCCCTACTTTACACCGTCCGTTGTTTACTTTGGCCGTTATACAACTCTTTCGATTTTGTCTTAAATTTACGCGAATGTTAGTCATTAGAATAAAAATAAATTTTACGGACTTTATCGCGGATTATTTAATTACGTAACTGGCCCGATGTCTTTTTAGGTTTACTTCGCCTAGAGGCAAACATAAATGACGATTATATTATACCACCAGTCAGCAGATGTGGCAAAAATTCGTTGATTTACAAACATAAAACGTTCTCTTGTTACAGAGACGACAAATTCAATTTATGACACAACAACGCCTGTCGGTACATCTAGTTGTCAATAATTTTGTAGCTAAATAAGGATTTTATTTGATATCGTTTCATATTTTGGTTAAATCGAAGTTTTCATACGTATGAAAACGTTTTAGAAAATGTTATATAGCCTATGTTCATTTTTGATAATTCTTCTAATGGTAAAATATTTTTTCAAATCAATCGAGTACTTTCGGAGCCTATCCAATGCAAATAAACAAACAAAAAAACATATGCTTCCTCTTTATAATATTACTGTCAGTAAACATTAGTATCCAAATAACTATATCAGTTGAAGTTTTCCTGGTAGAGGCTACAGTTTTGTGCATGGCGGCTATTTAATTGCGCATGTCATGTAATAGAGTACTTGTAAGAGTGCAGTCTTTATTCCCTTCATTCTCTTCTTATACGAGTAACTAGTCGCAGACTGAAGTGCTCTAAGCAGGTAAGGCACCGTGTTGTAAGTTGTAACACCGTCGACACTGGACTGTTACTGGGAATAGGTCGAACTCGGGATCCAAAATCTTTTCAGAACCTCAAACGGTGTAAGTACTTCACTTTCTTCATTTTTATATTATTCATTTAATAGGG
>JAFELO010004430.1:59070-76635 GCA_017140195.1 Eumaeus atala
CCCCCCCCCCGTGATCCACCAAGCGGACTAGGGACATCCGGACGAGGATCACACATGCACATAAATAACAAATCCAAATCACTACTCACCAACAGTCACAACATATCACACTACACATAGGTCCTAGACAGGCCTGTCTATTGTGGGCCCACAATCCCCCCTGAGCCCATAAGCCACGATGTCAAACCCGCAGAAATGCGGCCCCGCTACCGAGGAGTTATGAGGTTCGCCTCGGTGCCCGTAGCCCTCGCAGATCGTCTGCGAAGAAGACCAGGAGTGTGTGAGTGAGAGTGTGAGTATCCCCGGAGTAACATAAATTACTCTGCTAAATACCGATTTAAGTTATGAGTACGTAGTAATCAAGATTGTACCGACAATCTAGATTACTACGTACTCATAACAAAAAGAAACTACAGGAAGCGGTTAAGTCCAAGTTATGTATATATATATATATATATATATATATATATATATACATATACACTACACAGTTACTGCTACATAAAACTGTAAAACCAAAGCGTCATGACAAGCCTGCGCATCCTCCATCCATGTCGTAAGGCAAGCGTGCGCCAGCTCACACGCACAGCACACTGTGTTCCAATATAGGTATAATAACATTATGTAGTGGGAAACAGGGACAAACAGGCTGCAGGAAATGTACAAGAAATATATAAGTAGGTTATCATTATTAGACACTAAGTAAATCGAATTTCCTCGTAACGCCACATCGCCCAATCGCATTGGTCCGACCATAACGACGTGCTTAATAACACGTTCTAATGTTGTAAAGGGAAACCTATTATTTGCCTTAATTGCTTTTTATAATCGTGAACAGTACGTAGGTATTTTCTGTAAGACTATTGGTTTCCTTAGTATATATATGTGTATTTACATACAATTGATGTATTAATAATAGTAATAATGTCGTCCTAGCCGAATTTCGGCTATGGTAACCGTCTATATAGAGACTAGCGAACTGCGCAGGACCTTTTTGTTTGTGCAACACCGCATACTTGACTCCTCACTTCCAACTGTTATTAAAAAATGAAAAAATATGTCAAGCGATTGTTTATAGGTGTCGGTAGTTACAATTACTGCAAAATCGACTATAAATATATAGTAGAATATTTTTCTTATTTGCAACGCATAAGCATTAGACTCCGTGTGCGTAATTTCTTCAAAAGCATGCTACAAAAATTACACGACCTAACCGACTTAAATTGTTCACAGGGTATCATAGCTCGAGACCTGGACCACACGGATGCCATCGCGTCTGTCACAGCCGGCGGTGTGGGCTCTTCCTTCGCCAACATCCGTCTGAAGAGTGAACGCGGGTCGGGACTGAACTACCAAATAGAGATATACGCGTAATATTGCATTATAGATAAGCAACAAAATTCGACTAGCTAGATCTAGTTTTACAATAACATAAATTGCATTAAGTGAAGTGTAACTTCCGAAAATTAAACCATATTTTCCGATGAATAAACATGATAATAGTGTTATTTAAGGCTTCACATTATAAGTAGTGCGAAACAGTATTTTAATCCTTTGAAATCTATTGAGCAACGTAAAAGGTTGGGAACCGGATATGTTCGAAAGTTGTCAATATTTCTCAACTAGATGGCGCTGTAAGCAAAATAACATGACGCTAATCAAATTACAAGGGAATGCCTCTTTGTAGATACGTATTTAATCTTCATCTAGTTTTAATTCAAAGCTATTCTTAATTGCAATAGTTAGCATAATCTTTTTGGTTCGACATATTAGGGTTCACATTCTTTTGGCGGGAAGAATAAGGTGCAAATTGTGCAGGCCCTGCTATGTTTAATAACAGTTGACTATTGCTGTGTTAAACTGAAACGCCATACCAGCAGTTGAAGCTCAGAATTCAACTCCCTCCGAGTTGAATTCTGAGCTTTAACTGCTTGCGGTTACGAATTTATTTTGCTGTAATACGTTTCAATATCCCTTTACACATTATAAGCCAATGTAACATAAATTATAAAACATATGATACGGTTATGTAATAATTTAAATAAAAATGATTGCTATCATCGTTTTTTTTTTGTTCGATTTTACAGCATAATTAATATCAACAACATCATCATCATTACCAGCCCTTATCGGTCCACAGCTAGACATAAGCCTCTCTCAATGAATGCCGAGACGACCGACCTACTCCTCGCATCAATCCATAATTAATATGCGCTCGGTTAACGTGTATTCGAATGCGTTATCTTCCTTCCTCCTTCGCCCCCAAACCTGCCAACGGCTATCACAGACCGCATGAAACGTTTAGTCATCATTTTTAAAGTTGTATCATGTGAGCGAGAGGTAGGTATCTCCTTGGGCAGCTATACGACAACAATTTAACAAAGGCGTACACATTAAAAAATCCAAACATTTGATTGATACTCAAATTAAAGTTTGTGTAAAGTGGGTACCGAGAATTACGTTAATAGTTAATGTTAATACAAAACGCGGGTAGAACTAAAATAGGCTCTGAGCGGTTAAATAGCGGTCACGCGAATTTGTAATCCAATACTAATCTAGATGGTCACGATATACAAATATGATGACGTGGCATTACTAGGCTCAACGTCTTTGTGGGCGTTAAGAAGTGTTTTTATTACCACGCTGAGGTTGTCGTACAGCTGACAAATATATTTTTGGATAGGAAGTTTTAGAACACTAATGATACTGCAGGAGATGTTTATTTGGCGGTAACAGATAACATGTGTCCTTCTTCTTCTTAACGCATCTATGACGTAATCATATAATATTAAATAGTGTTGGTGCAGAACTAAGCCACATGCTCGCGTGCACGGGCACGTCATTTACGTGTTGTGCCACTGCGCCCGCGCCGTGACGCACAAAAGTGCAGCCACACATATCTAGACTAACGCTAATGTCCGAGGCTTGCCACCCAAACGGAAACGCAGTGTTTGTTACACCCGGAGTTAGCATAAAATTTACCAAGTGTTTACATGTGTTGATTTTTTTATATTATAGAATTGGGAGCCTTTTTATGTAATGTAATGCATGCACAGAATAATCTGTAAAACATTTAATAATAGTTGCTCGACCTGGGGATCGAACACAGGACACCACGCGGCTGACAACGGTCTTAACAGGCGACACCCGCTCCGCTACACCACAGAAGCGATTTCTTCTTTAAATGTTTTGTTTGTTTTATTTATTATTCTTTGAATGTTTTATTTATTCATCTGATGGCAACTATCTTGCGATTCCCACAGTCATAACCGTGACCGGACTTTTGATCTAGCAAGGATATAGGACCACTGTGAACGAAACATTTTGGCAGTAAAAAAGCGGTTTTGCCACCTTGCTACTGTATACTTATGTACAGCAGCAAGGTAGCAAAACCACTTTTGTGTAACGTTGGACTATTTTATGTTCCGTTGTCTTCGAAAAGAGTAATACAGTGCAAAGTTAAAATTTAAAACTATTACAAAGCTAAGATGCAAATGTCCAAAAAAAAAAGGTAAATTAGGGGATTATAAAAGGAGCGGGATTCTCAAGTCGACCAATAATCAGTTTATTAATTATAAATTTACCTCAAAGGCGTTCTCATTAGTAGGAAACCGGGAGATGGTGATGTCATCACAGATAAAGCGGGGGGAACCTTTAAAAAAATCTTAAGGGCTTATTGTCTTAATTTTTTAACTAAACAATACAGTTAAAAGAAGTTCTGGTGATGATGAAGCCGAAGACCGCCGAGGGATCAATCAATCTACAGCAGTTGCCCTGTGTTTGGGCTTCATTAATTTGTTTCTATGAGAACTTCCTAATGTACGCAGCATCACTCTTGTTATCAAGACTTACCTCGTACGTCAAAATCCATCAAGCTATTCAGGATATTCTTTTTTTTTATTTCTTAATAGCATAAAGTGGCAGCAATCCGAGAATTTTGGTGACTACCAACGCCCATGGACATTCGCATTAGTGCTACGCAGATGCGTTGCCCTCCTGTCATTCCCCCAGGGGCTAGTTACAAACTACACGAAATGCGACAACGACGCTGCCACTTTTCGCCACTATCAAGTGAGCTAGAGTTACTTCCCCGGCCGTGCCCGCCCAATTCCCTTGCATAGTATATACTTGAGGATGTAGTGTCATGTACCATGCGTGGCACTACCTCCCCCCATGCAGCATGGCACTACCTCTTCCTTAAATGGCAAGAATTGGACATTAGATGAGGCAAGGGACAGATATTTATATACATACATAACTGCTCTCAAAATACGTTATCCTGACGCAGTCTAGATACAACTAAAGCAGCTTCCATGTTGCAAGAGGTAGTGTTATTGTTGCATTGCAGTCGAATCGTGCCGGCGGACCGAAGTGGTACCAGTCACTTACATGACATGGGCGTGAAGTGACAGATATATCGTGTGGGAAGGCGGTGTCCGTTTGGGTTAGAGCAAAGGTGAATTACGCATTTGCGTAATCTGTGTCCGGATGTTTTACGCGCGACGGTATTGCCTCAAAAAATGTCATCTACGACTTTGGTGTAATATACGATTAGTGTTATGTGTTATATTTTATGCATATAATGTCTTTCCAGATAGCGCTTCTATGGAGATTAGCCAACTGTGCAGGACATCTGTGCAGCGTAGAGTACTGCACAAGTGAGTACGCATACAAAAGTGTACTTCTGCATTCCGTCATTCTCCATTTGCGACGGTGTGACATTCAGACACGACCGGAGAGAAATCAGGCGCAGGACCGACGCCCGCGCAATCCAAGGCACGGGGGTGTAACACCACCCACGTCCTGCTTTTTGACTGTCGTGACATGACCCGGGAATTAGAACAGGGATATCACGTCTGTGGTTGGACACGCTTACAAGTCGGTCTAGGGACCGCGCTGTCGGTCTAGGGACCGCGCTGTCGGTCTAGGGACCGCGCTGTCGGTCTAGGGAGCGCGCTGTCGGTCTAGGGACCGCGCTGTCGGTATAGGGACCGCGCTTTAAACGTCAAGATTACACACGTAGATACAGGGCTGCAAATGAGTGATCACCTTATCATGGCTACCGAGGTCCATGAACATACAGTGACTATGCCGATGTGCTGCCCTGCTTTCCTTTTCACCAATTGCCAACAGACCACTCACAAATCGATTTCACGCCGGTATCACATAAGCGAGAGGTAATCCTCAGACGTGCCGGCCCAATTAAGCTTCAGTCCTCTTACTGTAATAAACGTGTTTGAACGCAGATTTAATATAAATATGTATCGAGTTACAGTGTGATTGCTTTTTAAATAGATTGACTCGCTCACTCGCTCATAGTTCATTAGATAAACTTCCGTATCATAAGACGAAAATTATGTACATTCGAAAGTTTTTATTGGAAATGATTTTAATTCTTTTTTCTTTATGTAGATGCGTTCTATTTTTTTATAGTATAGTCCCCCTATACTATAAAAAAATAGAACGCAAACGAGCAATCGGAGCCTTTCAAAAACTACCGACACCCATGAACATCAGCATAATTATGCCGATGCGTTGGCCTCCTCTTCACGCCCCACCAATAGGCCGCCGGCTACTCTCAAACCACACGAAACGTGGCACCGTGGATTTCTCACCGCTCGTGTCGGATTGCCGTCCTACGTCCGTTTTGTCTGTTTTCAAATTTGATTACATGTTCATGGTGAGACCTAAATAAATAATTACTCCCCAAGATCTGACCGCGAGAGTAGTAAGTACATATAAGACGTAAGAACTTATACGTGTATCTAGAGCAGTTGAGGGCAGCCGTAACCGCCGAGGTTAGGAACTCTCAGGAAACTCCAATAACCGCTCAAAACCACCTCCTTCCTGTGTGGTCATCGCACGGGTATGATTACGTAATGAATTGTACAGTTATTTGGCACATGTTCGTGATAAAACAGAATGCGTGGAGAGATTTTTTAATGTGAAAATCTTAAGAGTCATCATGGTTAGAAGTTCTATAGAACAGTAATGTTAAGTTAAAACTTGACATTGAATATTCATCAATGTACAAAGGGAATGCATTTTGTAATATAAGGACAAACTACCTAACGTTATACGAAGAGGTAGCGCCATGCTGCATAGGAGGAGGTATTGCCATGCATAGTGCATGACACTACATCCACCTATGCAACGGAATTGGACCAGCACGACCGGGAAGGTACCCCTCGGTCACATAATGCCGCCGTAAAGTGACAACTTCAGCGTTGCGTTTCGTGCGGTTTGTGAGTAGCCGATGGTCCATTGGGGAGGGGGAGGTCAGGTAACGCATTAGCATAGTAATTATGTGGATGTTCATGGGCGTCGGTAGTCGTTAAAAGGGACAGCAATCCGAGAATTTTCGATCCGATTGTTCGTTTGCTCATTAGTCTGTATAAAGAAAAAAAAAGTTAAAAGACGTGTGTAGAATGCAAATGGCAGCATGTTCGACCTTGGTCGTCACTCGACCAATTGTGATTCATAACAAAAAACTGCCCGCACCAAGGTCCACTCGGGGCCAGCTATTCTGGTCCGTCCATTTTCCTTATACGCATTCTTACATTCTTTACACCTAAGCTGATTCATTTATCTTGATCGCATACATTTCTCTTCAGTTGATGGATTTTAGTTGTAAGGAACTACAGGACATATAATTACTATGATGATTTAAATTAAAGCTACTTTCACGGATTTTATCTAATTAACCAGCCCGACGTTTCAGAAGCTTTACAGCAACCATGGTCACGGGTGGACTGAGATGACAAATGTCCTGATGTCTCGAATTATTAAAAGTACCCGTAGAATTATAATTATTAATTTGTTCCAGCTAACGCTAACAGTACTTATTGTACCTTGCTGTCTTGAGGTTGATATTTAGTTTCTGATATGATTATGTTTGTCACTGGGTCCCGAGCAGAGGGAAGGACTCAGCTAAATTCTCTATTGAAATTTTGATGTTTTTTAATTTCAGTAGCCCCACGGATCATCCTTGGAAGGAATCGGTGTTACTAGTGAGGATATGTGCTTTATCTAATGAAATGGCAGGGGCCGACTTCAGGATGCTTATAGACCGCAGACTTTGTAATACGCCACTGTTTTTAAAGGTTCTTTTTGTAATGAACAACATTCGCGTAAATTCAATACACCAATGTTATAATGATTCCAAATCTCGTTACATTTTTGTATATAATTATTGATGTACAATCGAGTTCAGCGTTCAGAAGCTGTCGAGCACTTTTGCTACAATAGTGGCCAATGAGATTGGGTGGTAATTGTTTTTAACGGATGGGTCATCAGTCTTGAATTTCGAAATGGGGATCACTAACGTCTTAAGCAACTGCTGAGGTCAATACCCGTGACGCACACACAAGGAGAATAACAACGCAAGGACCGTCGTCATATGAGGACCAGCGTAGCGTAGGTGTTCGACACCTACCGGGTCCCGGTCGTGACCGGGTGACTTCCCCCTAGACATAGATTTTAATACAAAGGGTTTTTTGATATTTATTTAATTGGTCCATTTTAATTTGCTGCACGTTATTTTGACACTATCCCAGTTTTTATTAACATTATGTTCTACCTGGTAAGCAATTACTGGATGCAGGCAATCTCTCATGAATGTAGTCGTCTAGTCAGTTGCTGCTGCCCTTATTCATCTAGACAAGTCTAAATCGATTTATCGACGTACACAGACGAAAACTCAACGGATTTTATTTTTACATTAGTCACAAATTGAATTTGTTATAAAAATGAGCCGCCGTTTTCTGTTGATCAAGCCACAAGCCGTGCAGTGCAAGTGAAAAGGTAGCGCGTAGCTGCAAATTTCTCTGTTTAATTTCATTAGGAATGCAGATTTTCAAACTTCATCCTCTTTCACCAAGAAATATACAAACGGTGAACGTTTTTCGCAATATCCTGCTAACTATGCGACCTAAATAGCTAACTATGCTAACAAGACTTATGTGCCTTGGTTTATGTGAGAAATGTCATGGTTTTCCGAAAACTGTTTACTGGTTCTAAGAACGTACAATTTATTCGCTTTAAGCTAAGTCGTAGGAAGGTATTTTTTAAATATGTTATAGGGGGACAAACGTGCATCCAGGAATTTTCTGATTACTACCGACGCCCATAATCATCCGCATAATTGTTATAGCGATGCGCCACCGGATACTCACAGACCACACGGAACGTGACAGCAGTTGTCCTATGGCGGTATCATGTGAGCGAGAAGCATATCGGAGGAGGTCGTTCCTGCCAAACTCGGAGGCGATGCAGCATGGCACTTCGTACCAAAAACAAGTGTACATTATATTTTAATATAATCTTCATTGCTTCGTCATATGGATTAGAATTGATACATATAGAGTAAGTATCACAAACCGTGTAGCCAGTAACCACTGAGTTTTAGAGGTCACCATCATCATTCATACATTCCTAAATAAAAGGTTTAAAAAAAGTAATAGGAGGGTGTTTTGATGTTTTGTTTCGGTCATGTTCATCTTCTTCCGTCATACTCAGTCTTCCGTCAGTATGCACGTATTAATAGTTGTTTCACTTCTAAAAATAGTGTTTCGTTTTTCACAGTTCATCTACCAATGGTCACTTGTTATTAAACACAAAGTTTTTAGTTAGTGGCGGTATCCATAACTGGATATGAAATTTCTTTGTCTTGTCCTATTGCACAAAATAGTATTACAATAAATGATCATTTTTCAAATTAACATTTTAGAAATTACAAGATGTGTTAATATTTGAAAATCTGGCGCCCATATCTGAGTGCCAACCCTGTAAGCGACAATATTTGTGTAGTATTTTTATTGCCAAAGTAGACTTTTGGCAATAAAAATATGTCTAAACTACTATACCTATTACTAAAAACGTCTCCACTTTTTCCTCACTTTACGCACGTTTTTCCGAGGTTCATTCGTATTATCTTAAGGTTCACATTGTTCACTAAACGAAAATATCCAGTTATTCAATTTGTTTCGATTGATACAAGTACAAACAGTTTTTCATCTTCACAATGATTATATCAACCAGAATTTATAGCAAAGATTTTTTTCTATTCTTATAAAAACATAAGTACGTATTATATCATTTTCCTCCTAATAATAATTTGATATTTACTTCCTACGGAACTCCTTAAAATACCGAGTAATATCAGCGAAGTTTGCTTTCTTTGTGTTTTGTAAAGGAAAAAAATGTTATGTTAGGTATAAATTATAGCATACGCTCTGATGATAAAGTGCCTTTTTAGTAACAAAGAAATGAGGCAACGATTTGTATCCACCGCATTTGTACTTTATGCGACGCGGTCGAATGGCGGGTAATGAGCTTCACATCCTTAGGAACGTGTGTCTTGTGTACTTCGTATTATACACTAAATGATTTGAAAGTTTGTCCTAGAGATGACTAAGTGCACGTACTGCATATGGAGGACCAGCGCCGACACAGATCGGAAACTGAAGAAATATACGGAAGCAAGCTTCTCGAGTGGCGGCCCGCATCTGCTCAAGTTGGAGTCCGGGCGTTGGACGATCTCCCACCAGTGTAAGATGGGAGGTAGCTATTGGAGACAAGTGACTCCTGAACGTGGTTTGAGGTGGAGGGAGGATCCTTTTGCCATCCTGTGATGAAAATAAATGTAATATATATATATATACATATATATTACATTTATTTTCATCACAGGATGGCAAAAGGATTTTGATAAATTCTTCTATACGGTGATTCGGTCTCATTCCAAAAGTAAACCTTAAGAAACGCGATAAAATCCGTTAAATATTAATAATAATGAATAACATACGGTTAAATATACAAAAATAAAATGTTAAACAGTACGGACTGGAAGCCGCAAAAAAATACGCCGCCAGGAGGATGTTATGACAAAACGCGCAAGATTTCTAACGTCCCAAAATTTGTTTAAAAGATTTGTTATATCAGGGACGGCAATTCCCACGTGTGTCAAGATTTCGCTAAAACATGACGTGGCAGCGGTATGATTTAAAACAAGCCAAGTAGCTTTATGCAAAGTAATTCAGCAACATCGTTTCCATTTATACCGACTTGCAGAACAGACTTTGAATAGACGAGAGAATTCCAAGTATAAACATGCAGAACAAATTAGAAAAATTAAACAAATTATCAAATAGAAGAAACTATACAAAGATTGCCATGGATAATAACGCGGGGAAACGCATTTACGCGCCTTCAGTGGCTCTGAGCGGGGTCCAGTGGTGTGTGGTACATGATAGCGCCGAATACCCTCAAAAACCACAGTGAGTGCCCTCAGTGCCGCCCTTGGTGTGGTGCCCCTTAACAACAAATCATCAGGGCACATCAATCGACGGCCAGTCAGACCCCTAAGGGACTGGCTCCACCTCCACAGATGGGGTTGCCCCGCACTACAGGACAATCCCGCCGACTTTGGGACAGTGCAATGGGGTGAGTTTCCCATCCTCGCCCCTTGTCCCGTGCGCAAAAGCGCCTCCTCCTGTCACACTTTGATCCCCTCTTTTTATAGGAAGGGTACCGAGAACGCATCCTCCTCCTGATCTTTAGTCCCCTCCTCCTATACGAGGGGTGCAAAGATCCCCTTGGTTCCATTGGCTTCGCCTGGGTTCACCCCAGGCTTCTAAGCTCCACTGTCAGGTCAAGGCTTGAACCATGGCGGGGGAGCTGTGGTTAACCGGTCGTAGCAAATTTTAGATGCCAATGCTATAAAGGTATTAGAAAAAGGTCTTCATTTTGCTACAATAAGAAAGATTCCATATGAAGTAGTTGTGTGTAACATTGATGATTCTCTGGCGGGAACAATATTATGAAGAAAGATTATTGTCTCTGGAATAAAAAAAAATTGTCCTTCCTGTATGGGCTACCAAAGATACATTAACTTAATGCCCACACTACGTGCAATAGTAATCCAGATTGATTTACCTACTTATGGATTGGCATAATATGTGGCAAGAGCACTGTCGCCACTACGTGGACAGACAAAGGATTCGACGTTGATACGAATATCACTATGCCGAAGAGGTTAAACAGCTAAAACTCAATGACAATGAAACGATGTTAAGCATTGATGTACAATCTTTACTCACATGGTCACCAATAGAATAATGTATAGAAGTAGTATCAAAAAAGCTCAATGATAATAATTTACTTCTGGAGTATTCAGAACTATTAAAACACTGCCTCACCTCTGGCTATATGTTGTGGAATGATCAATTCTATAACCTAGTGGATGGAGTTGCAAAGGGATCACCTGTATCTCCCGTGATCGCAGATATATTTATGGATTACTTTTCAGAGGCTGCCCTTCGAACTACACCTATAATACCAAGACTCTAGAAGGGATACGTTGATAAATGGTACATTTGCCATATAACCAAATGATAAAGTATAGATATTTTTGAACCATCTGAATTGTATTAACTCTAAAATACAGTTTACTACGGAGTTAGAAACCAACATTCTGATTTCATGGATGTTTTGGTTTGGTTGTATAGGAAACCTGCCCATAGAAAGAAAGAAAGAAACATTTATTGAGGATGTAAATATCCTCTTATCGGTATAGTAGGGGCTGATAATGTAATCATTATCATCATCAACACTTCATCATTATCAGACATAAGCGCTGATAATGATGGAATGGCGGTCCACTGCTGGACAAAGGCCTCTTTCAGGGAACGTCAAGACGATCGATCTCCAGCTACTTGCATCCAACCCGGACCGGCTAATCCACAGAGATCGTCTTCCCGCCTGATGAACGGTCGACCAACACTTCGATTTCTTAAGCGCTGCCTCCACTCCAGGACCTTACTGGCCCATCTGCCATCGGTTTTTTTGAGTGTGTAGTCCAGCCCATTGCCACTTCAATGGGCTTATTCGATGCGCGATATCGGATACTTTAGTTTTCTACCTCAGGACTTCGTTACGAATTCTGTCGGATAAAGAAACACGCAAAATAGCAAGTACAATAGCTCGATGAGCTACCGAAAACTAACAGAGCAGACCTAAATTAAGAGGCAATATTTCGGCCCCGCAGGTCAGGGGAACGATTTTTGTCTTCAAGCTCTGCAGTATAAGTGGTCTGAGAACGTAACGGAGCTTCCGGAATGCTGCCCCACCCGACTGGATCCTTCTATTGGCTTCCTTGTTGAAGTTATGCCTACTTAATTGCAATAGTTGCCTGCGGTAGAAGTATTCGTCTACGAATCCGCGAATAGCGCCATCGACGTTGACCGGCCTTAGGAGAACGTGTTCGTTGAACATGATCTTTTGTTTTGTCCAAGTTCATCCCAAGGCCAATACGTCGGGCAGATTCATTTTGGGCTGTGCAACATTTCCTGCAAACTCTCCAACGATTCGGCCAACACAACGATATCTTCGGTGAAATGAAGATGTGAGAGGTACTCACCGTTAATATTTATGCCGCATTCTTCCCAATTTCAAGACTTAAAGACATCCTCCAAAGCATTATTGCACAGCTTCGGGGAAATGATATCCCCCTGTCGCAATCCTCGATGCAATTGGATTGGCCTTGTTGGACCTCCCAGATTCAGAACGGACATAAAAACAGCGTCATACAATGCTCTCAGTACTTCAACGTATCGCCAATCGACCTGAAATCGCTGTAAAGCTTCCAGAACAGCCCAGGTTTTGATAGAGTAAAAAGCTTTTTCATAGTCCACAAAGGCAAGGCACAGAGGTTGATTATATTCATGTGTCTTTTGTACAACTTGCCTTATGGTGAAAATGTCGTCCGTTGCGCTAAATCCTCTGCGAAACCAAGCCTGATCCGGTGGCTGGAATTCGTCAAGCTTTATGGTGAGACGATTCGACAAGACTCTTGAGAATAACTTGTAAATATGGCCAAGAAGTGAAGTTGTGTGTGTGAAGTGAAGTGAACTGTAATTTGTCAACCTTCTTAAAAAACAATATATATATATATATTTATATATATATATTGTTTTTTAAGAATAAAAAATATATATAAAAAATATGAATGTTTAAAATATATATGTATATATATATATTTTAAAATTAATGTGTCGTATGTTAAACGTTTTATACCTGTGTACAGAGGTATAAAGCGAAACTCGCCGTCGACGCTTGCAACGGGCTTAATTTCCTGACCTGGAAATTGCGAACCTTAATGAAAACGCAAAGGTTGCTGGAATAACATCCGAACTTAACACATTCCAAACCTCAATTGCTCAAATTAACCTTCTTTAGAAATGTATCCAGCAAGCTTTAAAAATATATTTTCATTTAAATTTAGTTACTTTTTTCCTTTAACAAGATTTTTAAGTGACTTTTATTTGTTGCCTGGATGTTTGACTATTTTCGTCACCTTGCCGAAACGAATCTAAAATATAATAAATAAAAATAAATAAATTAAGTGATACGCTCAAACATACAGACATACAAAAAGATCATCAAATATGTTTCGGAGAAAGTCAATGGCGAGGCAGTCAATACACGTAACGAAGGTACGGTTAAAGCAAAAGTCCCTGCCTACGGAGTCTAATTGTGGCTCTAAAACCTCTACAGATCCACTAAAGCATACATAGAAAGTTATTCTCTCGGTCAGACGTTTAAAAGTAAGTACACGGGGTTTAGCGATGTCTACCGGTGCACAGATATTTCCACAAAACCTTTGCATATTACTAACTGATTGAATAAATTTGGAAATTGTTCTTCTACTCTCTTACACCTAAATAACAGGCCATTTACGAAAGATTACCTGGGTGCGACGTAGCCGTGGGCGGAAAGTTAATATAATTATTTGGAACCAACGGGCTGTCATTTAAAATAACCAACTCAAATTCCAAGTGTTTGAATTGAAATTTTCAGTTCAAATCAAGTTTGCACTCTCAACATTCTTAAACTCCAACTCTTATCTTTCCATAGATATTATACCACAGCGAATAATTTGCTTACTTCTAATAGGTAAGGTAGCAAAAACGTACTATTAAACTTATATTATAGACAAACGAAGGCGACAACAAATAAAATAGATATACTCGTAAATAAAAGTTTATATATGTGATAGTGAAAGATACGTTGGATTCGTTCTAAACAAGATTAAAGTTTCGATTTGGTCGGACTACCGTGATTCAATCTGGAAACTCAAAGATAAGTTCGGACTTACTTGAAGACTTACGTCGAATTTACCGCGGAATATTACTCACTATTCAATTTGATTATTTTGATTCTGTTAGCACTAGTTATGTGTACTCTGAGTTTGAATTTTGACGTAGATAATTGTTTATTTTCAGGAATGGAAGTTTAATTTTAATAACATACGTAGCAGTATTCCTGGGATAGATACCCGGATGGAACAAACTGTTATTGAGATTTGCATTTCTACACATTAAAAATAGCAAAGACTGTTTTTTCGTTTTTGACTGCTCTATACTGACAGAAGTGTCCAATTTTTTTTTTGATTCGGGGTAACGCATTTACGTGACTTCACTGGCCTTGGGTGGGATCCAGTGGTATGTGGGGTTCGCGGCACGTTATAGTACCGAACACCCACAAAAAATGCCACCTGTACCATCATTTCCCGGAATCAATTCAGTAGGGTACCTCGACGGCTAGTCAGTCCCCCAAGGGACTGACGCCTCCTCCACAGAAGGGTAGTCCCACAACATAGAACAAACCTACCAACTTTGGGACACTTCAATGGGCTGAACTTCCCATCTTCACCCCCTGTTGCCCTGCCCTGTGCGCAAAGTGCCTCCTGCTACGCTTTTTCCTCTCTTATTATAAGAGGGGTACAAAGAGCCACTCCTCCTCCTGTTTTTAAGTCCCCTCTTCTTAACCCATTACAGCATAAAGTTTGTTATCAATTAAATTCAAGTTTTATATTAAATAATGGATGGTTGTGGTCTTTTAATGGATTTAATTATTAAAACACAGTACTAAGCAAAGTAGTTTTGATTTTATGAGCCGTTTGATATATTATGACCTATTACATAGTAGGCCATAAGCCGTAAGCGGTTTAGTGTAAAGGCTATTATTACATTTGTGACACTTGTATTTGGCACTACCTCCTCATTGATTTGCACAACGATACCCTGTGGCTATTGGTAAGATCCAATTCTCGTTACCGTCATACCATGTATCTGGTTTAGCTGGTCTTTGACCTTGATGTGGTAGGATTTCGTGCCAAAACAAACGTTCGTGACAAACAAGCTCTGAGCCAAATACATTCTAAATACATACGAAGACAGTATCTCTATTGCATATAAATATATTGCTGGCTAATAACCAGCTGTTCAAGATCGACACAACTAAATAGTAACCAAAAAATTGCCCCCATAATGTTCTCATTGTTGTATGCAGCGAAGAATCGAAGATGTAGCTCGATCACATCACCCCCACACATATGCTTGTTACAGCTTACAACAATTGCATGTTGCGATATGGTAACTTGTGTCTTGAGTCAAGACATCAGCGAGTAGCAGGTATCGACGCTCAGTTCTCAAAATGAGCAGCCACTGTGACGTTATCGTTTTCCATCCTGTAATCGCTGTGGCCACGAACTTCCTCCCGAGGACAATTCTTGACGTGATTGGCCTCGTGACATAGTAGGACAACACAATTTTTTTATTGTTGACGCGTCCCCTCTTCTTATAAGAGGGGTACCAAGAGCGA
This sequence comes from Eumaeus atala, assembly GCA_017140195.1. Taxonomy (NCBI): domain Eukaryota; kingdom Metazoa; phylum Arthropoda; class Insecta; order Lepidoptera; family Lycaenidae; genus Eumaeus; species Eumaeus atala. The sequence goes on from JAFELO010004430.1 coordinate 74,734, forward strand.
TTCCTTCTCCTGATCTTTAAGCCCCCCCTCTTCTTATAAGAGTGGTGTAAGGACCACCCTCGGTTCAATTGCGTTCGCGTGGGTCCACCCCAGGCTCCTAAGCCCCACAGCCACGACAAGGTTTGAACCATGGTGGGGATAAAATAAATCGCAAATGCCCCAACAATGACAATGAAGAAACTTGAAGTAGTGTAGGGGATCTTTGCAGTTCTGACTTTCTTCCGATGTCGCGTGTCTTATACATTCCGTGCATGTAACATTTTGTCGGTCTTTTCCTAATAAAGCTGTCCATTCTTTCTTTGATTGAGACATTTTTGTGATATTATACCGGTCATTTAGTTAAGAAAGCGGTATATTGCCCTCCTCACTTGTAGGTGGTGAAAAGTTTGCGTCGGATGCCTGAAGATCTAAGGATGGAGAAGGCACACTCCCACGCATGTGTATTTGCAAACGTCGTTCACGTCCACTTTATAACAACGTGCGTCCCAGAAGATTTAGATTGGCATCATGTTCGTCGACAGACTTGTTAATGTGTTCAATCCTAATCGCTCTGTTCAGTAGATGATCCAACATATATCTAGCTACCCCTATCAAAATAACAATGTTGATATAATATAAAGCTATATTTACATAGATAACCTATATTGCTATCTATAAAATAGACTCGATTAGCGAATATTATAAGAAATAACGATTTACAATATAAATAATTTTACCCGTTTTTCAAATTAGTCCGATCGCGATCCGCCACTCCCTTGAAAATGACAAGTGACGAGCGTAATATTGTACTTATTATATTTTGACAGCCTTTGAATCATAGGAAATGTGTTAAAGATTCGTTCAATGACATAAAACAATCAAATTTATATTGTTTTCTGGCAAAAGTGTACGAAATACTTGCATCCGATTTAAGTTGTTATGCTGATTACAGAGGGTTAAAGAGGAGTACAAGGAGTTTAATTGGTTTTGCCTGGGTTCATCCCAGTCTACTGAGCCCCACCGCCACGACAAGGCTTGTACAATGGTGGGGACAGAAGTGTCATATGCAGCTTCATCGGTTACTTCAAGGCACGTAGGGTTGCAAAGTTGCCTTTTAGAGCACTTATAGCAATCAATCGATTGTCAGATATCTTTAATGTAAGAGGCCGGTACGACCTGTACACATAAACATGCTCCGGCATGTATATCTACAGTCGTGATATGTTGTGTTATAGCACCTCTATAATGTAGTTAATATTGTGTTCAATTAGAACGCTAGAAGCTTGTGGCGGTTGTCACCATAACTGCGCCACGCTAACCGCCTCTCGGAGAGTAATTACGCAAAACTTCATTTAACTTTCGCATCTCCGACTGCCTCTCTAGCCAACATCGTTTTACTTAAACCGAAACAGAATAATGCATTTCTACATAACTGTGTATACAATACTTAAATTGGATTCTTTTGTATATTCAAATTTTCAGTGGGAAATCCAATATGAGAAGAATAACAATTAGAGGACTTCCATTGAGATAATTAAATTTACATACACTGTTACACCAACAACAATAAAATAAAGTAGGTACAAATCTAACATAAGTAATAACAGCACATAATTTATAAACAAACAAATTGACCCATAACATTTTAGTTAAAATTTAAATTTAAAGAATAGGAGGGGAAAACATAGTTATAAAATAAATGTTGGGATTACATCCAAAATGTAACATGAATTACTTCTACTAAATGATTGTGCCGGAAGATGCACAACAGTGCATATAACATAATTCCTCGCAAGGTGACCAGTCAGCTAATGATTATGATATTCGAAAATATCATAATGCTGATATTATATAGTCCCATGTGAGTGATATTCAATCAACTATGAATTTAGAAGAAATAGTGCACAGAATATATAGTTTATA
>JAFELO010004457.1:0-64594 GCA_017140195.1 Eumaeus atala
CATGCATATAATCATACACCTTATCGGTTTTCAATACATAATTTTAATAACATGTAATTTTAAACAAAAATGGAATAGACTTAAATGTTTTTTTAATCCGAGATGAATCTATGACTCCCTTGGGTCAGATTTGGAACGGCGGGGTTAAAATACAAATACATAGGATGCAGTAGTAAATAACTAAATATGCCATAATCATACTTAATCTATACTCGTCTTGCGGTTGACTCTTTTACGACTTTCATTAAGTTTAAGGTGACAAGCGAGTGTCAGAGTGTTAACAACATCGGACGCCCATAAATGGGCTATATCAAAGGGCATATATGGGATATATTGCATCTATAAGACACAAGGGCACAATATTCCCTCTACTATATAAGAGTAATTCTTCAAGTACTTAGTTTACTTTTCTGATCGCACAAGTGGTTTGAACAAACTTTGAATGTCTCGCACAATTTCATACGATGAACAAAGTTGGGTGTGGAATACCGATCTTTATTTGAAAAATGCGAACGCAATTCACCCGACGCGTGAGTGACATTCCGCATGCTTGATACATTTGTGTTCTCAACCGTTTTCTAATGTATCTGACAAGCAATGTTATTTACTGTTTGTTTTTTAATATAGTTCTATTTTATATGACTTGGTCGTTGACTTGGATGTGTTTGTAAATGTGCATGAAGAATTTTCAACAGCCGGGTCACATAAAACCTACCTATATTAATAAACCTTAAATTTGGCTTGGCTTTGCTTAGAGATTTCATTATTTCTTTTATAGAAAAAGTAATGAAATCATTGAGCAAATCCAAGCCTCTACACATTACACGTTGTCATGAAAAAAAAAACAAATTTATGAAATAAAGACTACAGGTGGTACAGCTTTTAATAATTTCTGCAACTATAGCGTTAGGATAGTATGATATTTTTACCACTTCTAGTTACATTATCGAGCTTAATGATCTATATCACTTTAGAAAATGTTATCTGTATAACATTTTCTAAATCTTCATCTACATTTGTTTTTCTGCTTGTATGGAATACGCTTCGAGACTACTGGACCGATTTAAATAATTATTCTACCGTTAGAATCCTACATTATTTGTGACGAACACAGGCTATATAACATTTTAACATTTTTTTAAACTTATTCATCTTTGTGGAGCTTCGATAATGTAACTAAAGTTGTGAAAAAAATATCAAAGTAAATTCTTATTTCGCTGCAAAAGTTTCGACAACTGACAGCTGTTCCGACAAACATTATTCCGTCATAAATTTAACTTATTTAAGTCATTACTTGACATTGAATCACCATTACCGTGAAATTGTAATTCTTATGCTACACATCCGTAATTTCGGAGGTTGTTCAATACAAATAAACAGTCATATGTTTCTTCTTTGTAATATTAGTACAGATCGTAGCGAGTTCAGACGGCCAGCCGGCGCGGCGTGAGGCGATAAATGTGTGGAAAATGCAGGGCGGAGAAACGGAGAGCCGTCGCGGCTGAGTGCGCGGATCGGCGGAGTGGTTTGTAGATGGCTCGTTGTATTGACGCCAAGACTTGGCCTACCCTACTTGCACCTAATGAGCTGAGGCCACATAATAACCTAAGGGGCAAACAGACAGCCATGTCAACATAAATGTTATGTAGACGTTTTGATTGAAAGTAGTAGGAAAGCCTCCTCCCTTCCAATGCCCCCGGAAACTCTAAAAGCACATCGTAACAGAACGAGAGCGAATTCTTACTAGATGTTTTACAGATAATTTGCACGTTTTACCCGGGCTACGCCTTCGCTCTACTCCTGTTAAGGCGTTTCTTGATTCATTATTTTTTATATATGTGTTAGATGGATGCGAATCCAGATTCTCATGTAAATTTAGTAAGATAAAGTGCATAAGTGATGCATTGTGGTCAAAATGTGCCGATCATAGCGGTCCATTGGAGGGGTGGGGTAAAGAGGGCTACACGATTTATACCGATGCCTAAACGTACAATCTTTCGCATTTGCATTAGTAGATGTACATGTGTTTTGGCGCATAAAATGCTGTAATGGTTTTAACAGTCGCCTGTAGTATGTTTTTAATTAATTAATTAAAATAAGACTTAGCATCATGTACGCCTGACCCATTTATATTTTTATTAAGGCAGGTAATACGGAGAAGGAAATTTGTCCCAAGGAGGTAGTAAAAAGAAAATGTTTATGAATTCATGAAGTCCGTCGACCGTTAAAAAAAACTCGGTTCAACTAGAGAAAATATTAAAAGTCCATTTTATATGAATGGTTATTCTGATACGAAGCATTTTTTTATCTTTTAGTGATATGGTAAATATTTGTTTGGTGACTACCGGCGCTCACAGGCATTCACATGAATGTGTTTAACTACTATTCAATTAAAGAATGAATTGACGAATTTTAAATTATTGTGTATTAAGGTAACATCGTCATTGAATTATAACACATTAATTACTACAATTAATTATTAATTGACATTAAGTCATATACGTTCAAATTGTTTATTTTTGACATCTCTTATTGAATTTGATATTTTTGTCTAATTCTAGATGACTATTTTGTTATGATATTCCTATTTAATTTGGTTCTAAATATATTTAAATACTTTATGAAATTGTGTTAGAGCTACCTCGTGAATGCTATGAAAATGTTGAATGTTTTAATAGAATATGGGGAAAACGAGTAATAGGAGCGTTACTTAAAAGTATTAGTAACAACATGTTGTAAAATCCAACACCCACCACTTTTATCACAAATAAATAATTGATTGACTGAGCAATAATAGTACATTATTTTCAGATAAATTAGTCCATGAAACTACTTTTACAGTTTTTTCACGGTTTATTTAACTATTTAACTAGCCCGACGTTTCGGAAGCTTTACAGCAACCATGGTCACGGGTGGACTGATCTCAATCTACCCGTAGTAGTAGTAGTTTTATTGTAATGAGTGATATTCGCGTAAACTTAAGGCATCAATGGTCCATAAAAATTTATTAAGAAATATTAGTAGCGATTTAATTTCTTTGCTGTAGGTAAGCTACCCTCAAGCCTTATCGTAGCGGTGATGCTAAGTAGCCTGGGGTAAACCCAGGCGAAGCCAAGTGAACCGAGGGGAAAAAGGGGGCTAAAGAGCAAGAGGAGTAAGCGCTCTCGGTACCCCTCTTATAAGAGCAAAAGGAGGAGGCGATTTTTCGCACGGGGCAAGAGGCGAGGATGGGAACCTCACCCCATTGCACTGTCTCAAAGTCTGTGGGGTTGTCCTGCAGTGCGGGGCAACCCCATATGTGGAGGTGGAGTTGGTCCCTTAGGGGGCTGACTAGCCGTCGAGGTGCCTTGTTGATTTTTTGTTCCGGGGCACCTCACCGAGAGCGTCACTGATGGCACTCGCGGTGGTTTTCGTGGGTATTCGGCACTATAATGAGCCGCGAGCCCCACACACCACTGGACCCGACCCAGGGCCAGTGAAAGCGCGTAGATGCGTTTCCCCGTGACAACAAAAAAAAAAGCCTTTTTATAGGAAGAGTAAAGACTATATATACTTTTTATAAGAAGAGGGGACAAAAAGAAATAGGGGGAGGAAGTTTTGTGTGCCCCGTTTTGCGGTAAGGTGTGTCGACGAATCCCACTGTGAGTATCTCTGGTTTCAGTTATATATTCATTTATTCACAAAACAATCATGTATAAAAATAGCTGTATTTTTTGTTGTAAGAAACTATTTAAATATTCAACGAAATTTTTCACTTTTAGATCGAGACGATATGAAGTATTCGTGATATAATCTTCACACGAAAAGGAAGATGTGCATATTAATAGAAAATACCAGTCACATGTCGTGCAAGGAAGAACTTTAGAACATGCGACACCAAGACACGATGTCAAACACATCACCAAAACGCATTTTAATAACACTGTCGTATTATCAACAATATTTTCGGGCTGATTAGCAAACTCAGAACTATAAAGAGATGAAAATGAGATGACCATTGCCTGCTTGCATTACCTTCCTATTTATCTCTGATTCTAACCTAGTACCCTTGGACCTTGTGAAATCAAAAAGTCTTTGTCATAACATTCAGTTAACTGTCAGAGTATTTGAAATTGATAAAAAGATTAATTAATGCAAATTTTTAATTTGCTTTAATTAATCTAAAGATGTGTCAATGTGTGTAATCATTTTTAGGGTTCAGGAGCCAATAAAATTTAATCGAAAACTTCAATAATAACTGAAGTCATTAATTAATATTGGATTAACAAAATAGATTTGGTATTTTAAGAGATTTTTTTTGCTGCTATGGAATCCTGCATAGTTACTAGCTCTTAGCCGGGTTAGGTACTTTCAAAAACGAATTGCAACAATGCAAACTAAATTTAGACGATATGACAACTCACCGTTGTAGACAGTGGTTGTAGATAATTCTTAAATTCTTTGAAAATAAATGCTTCAACAATATTAAATTCTTGCTGTTTAAATTTAGTGTCCTGCGCTGCTAAGATATTTGTTTCATTTTAAGACTAAATTTTCAGACTATGCGAAGCGCATGGTCTTCTCTTCTCGCACGTTCTGTATCTGGCAGGCGAATAAACTATCATACAAATTGATTGACAATTGCTGTTCAGCTCCAACCAGTGCCGCTACATTCGGCATAAGTAGTCACTTCTCAGTCTGTCAAGAGCCGTGTGAAAACATCGGAGTCCCAACGACTGCCATTCTATTTGCTTAAATTAGTAAATAAAAACTAAATTAACATTGCAATGTAATTGGTTCTGTATTTATGCGGTGTCCATGATGCATGTTCTGTTTAATCGCATGCGCATAATATTCTACACCGACGTGCTCCTCGCGTGAGGATGTTTTATGTTGTTTTATGCTATTAAAAATAATTATATTTGTTATTCGATTTATATTAGGAAATATTTTCATTTTTCTGATTAACTTATGTGGAAAAGTTACAGCATTATTACGGTATGTACACAAATATAAGTAATATGTATATATATATATGATGCACATATTAACAAACATCCAGAAAGAACAGAAGAAACTACAAATTCAGAAGTGATTAATTACAGGTATATCCTACAATTCACAAATGTCGCATGTCAATTCTTTGATTTTGGTCTTATAAGAAACGAGCGAACAACAAAACTGGTCGATCGACTGGAAATATTTGTTGTATGATGAAGTTGGCGAACGGGGAATGAGGGTGTTATCACCATACCTGGTTCTAGTTCTCCGTAGCACTCTCTATGTCATAGAATTTGCTTATTCGCGAACTGAAACGTGGGCATTGTAGAGTTATTTGGCATAACAATTTTCAGCAATTACTTGCCTCATCTCAATTACTTTCACTTAATTCTATAATAACCTTGATTACATTCATTTTCAAATTTCAATTTCAAAGATATATTGATTACTACTGTTTCTCGTTTTTAACTACGTCCGCGGAAGTAGCGAATGATTATTAGTAATAATTTGTGGACTTGTTGAATGATTATATAAATACAATATTATAAAACAATGATCACAAGAACGCGGCTAGTATAACTAACTAGCTCAGGCTCAAGCGTGATACGACCCATTTATGGTTTAATAACAGTATTTATTAGCATATCCTTCCTAGGTGTAAGTAGGTGAACCAGCTGCCCCTTTGACCTGTTTACGTTTAATAATACGTTTGAGATCTTCTACTTTATCCGGGACTTAAATAAAAGTGAATTTAGGTTCTCGACAAATTTATACGTTATTCTATGGCGGTGGCGAGGATTACTTAGATGCGGACCATACCTTCAGCATGAATACGTAAGGAAGGTAGGTATACCATTGATGTGAATACGGAATGTCGTCGTTGTTTACACTCAACTAACTAGTCATGTGCACTAGCTAGTTTACTCCGGCACCATATCAACATTTTAACTTCCTCATTTGTAACTCCTTTTTTTCCTGAATCACTCGTAAGTTTTTGTCTCTTTTGTTTTTTCTTTATATCGCTTTTTTCCGTGTTTACCGTTTCGCATATTCATCCATTTTTACGAAATCTCTCTCAAATATATTTAACAATCGATAGGAAAGATGTTACACTTCAAATATCAATATCATTTATCAATATGTTGGATTACATAAGAAATCAGCCAATTGTATTAACGATTAACGGCGCTCGCCATCCGAAGTTTCAGTTAAGATACGCTCCAATTGTCCGTATACCGTTTTGTTAATCAGCTCCGAGATGGGCGCTGGATGCCTCCCGTTTTATGTGCAATCCATATGTATGTATCCATTTCGTAACGTGTGCGAGTGTTGCCACTTGGCGAATACACGCAGTAATGTAATTGGTGTATGTCCCAGCTTATTGCCTGTGGCTTGTAACGTCGATGTGAAATGTCTATGGATATCTGATACTGTAAATCGTCATTAACGCCACTTGCAATGTCATCAGCGCTTCCATTACTGACAAAATAACTGAAATAAAGCACTGTACATGCGCGTTATATAATATTCTGACAGTTAAATCGGGGTATTTTTAAGACTATTACATCTTATGGACTATTGTCATGGAGACCCTTTCGACCTCAATGCAACATGGCTCTACCTCTTACTTGTAGCAATTATATTTTGCTACTTGAACATTTTATAAAAAAGTATATCTATCATCTTTGACGATTAGACTAGAGGAGTGATCGGTATTTTTTTCTTTTCGGCGTGGCTTGGACGACGGATTGATTTGACGCTGACGCTATCTGCCTTCAGAAAAATATAATTAAATAGTTTTATCTATCCCGCCGTGAACCTATATATTCGTGATATAAAATACCACAGACAACCAACCAACCCAGATAAGACTTCAACCTCACTTTTTACTAACCGTAAAAAAAAGCTGTATTGATTCTGTTGTTTGTTCTTGTAGTATTTTAAGTTTGTTCTTAATTGTGAATGTGGAGAGGACATTATTAAATAAATGTATTTAAAAGTTTAACTAAACCTGTGATAGTCCTTAACTCTCAGATGTCCTTTAATTATAAAAAACTGTCACATACTTTTAATGACAATTTCATTAGTTGGAACCCTCGGTCTGCGAGTCCTACTCGTTCTTGGCCGGCTTATATGTTATTCCAGTTTCTAAACTACACTTGTGCAAGAATTTATTCATCAGTAGTTTTCGGTGTTACACAATTTTCTAATTAATATCATATATCATCACTATAAATATATCATCACCTTTTGTAAACATTCGTAGGATGGAATACGATACATATTCCCGTACTAGTTTTATCGGGACATCTCATTCATGTCGCCAGTCTGAATTATGTATGTGCACCTTGTGTGCAAAATTTATGAACTCCCAAGTTTGATCATAAATTCCGTCGCTGTGTTGCTCAGGTACCTATCAGAGTAGCTCGCCTCATAAATTTCGCACTCAACCGCCTATAAATTGTCGACTTAATCCCTACTTGAAGTTAAAATATCCGATGGGTAAATGCACAGGAACACAATTGCACCAATTACTACGCTGTTCAGTACGCCTTTGCAGCTGGATTTTGGCTAGTATGTTTCTTTGTTTGTTTACACTGATTACACTACGAACTACCGGACCTATTTGAAAAATTCTTTCTCCATTAGAATCTCTTATATGATCTCTAATGAACATAGGCTATATAACACTTTTTAAAACTGTAAATAGAGATCAGAGAGTTTTAAAGTTCTGATAATGAAACCAGACAAAGGTGTGAAAAAAATACCAAAGTAAATCCCTTGTATAGCTGTAAGAATGATTGACGACTAGGTGTCCCGACAAACGTTGTTCTGTCATACATGCTGAAACTTTGGCATACTTATAATAAAGAAATATTTCGTTCAGTACTGAAGACAATTATGTTTTAATTAATTATTCTAATTATCACGTGCCCACCGCAGCTTGTCGTGTTGAAGGCGTTTTATGCCTCACGACCCCAACGAGTACAGTGGCGAGGTGCTCAACGCGCAATATCTATGAGATATGAATTGTGGATTGGAAAGTACTCGGCCCAACATAGATTCGTTTAATTCTAAAAATCAAATCGATCCACATTAGTTCAGTTCAGACTGGTTAATTGCGTGAGGATCGAAACATCAGGTCATTAAGTACCTCACAAGAAGGGGCTATCACCGAAAGCCATCCATGATGATTTGGCCAGTACTTTAGGAGATTCTGCTCTGTCTTATTCATCCGTCAAAAAATGGATAGTAGAATTCAAGCGTGGTAGAGAGAGTGTGAAAGATGAGCCCCGCTCTGGAAGGCCTTAGACGTCCACTACTGGTGGAAATATACTGGATTCAATTACGGGAGACCACAGATTAAAAATGAGAGAGATAGCCGAGGCTATATATCCCTTATAAACGAACTCAGATTGTCAACGAATTGGGTTTACACAAGGTGTCTGCGAGGCGGGTTCTGCGATTGCTTTCAGTTAACAAAAAAAGGACGTGATTGATCATATCACGTGACCGTTTGCAGTTATTTCAAGCAACTGATTAAACAATCATGTGCATCGGCAGATGATTGTTTAATCAGTTTATTACAATGGACGAAACGTGGGTTCATTACCATACGTCAGAAAGAAAACAACAATGTAAACAGTGGAGAAGAACTGGCTCACCACCACCTATAATGGCTAAGGTGATTTTGTCGGCAAATAAGGATTATGTTTAATTATCTTGAGAGGGGTCGGACTATAAACTCCGATTTAGTAATCAGAGTTTATAGCCTGACCCCTTATATGACACAGTAGTCTGTCTTACTACGTCGTTTACGAGAGGAAATAAAAGAAAAGCGACCATGAATGCTCAGAAAAAAAGTACTGTTTCAACATCATAACGCTCGTGTTCACACGTCCGTGCACTCAATGGCTGAAATTCACAATTGTGGCTTTGAGCTATTACTGCATCCGCCTTATTCACCTGTTCTGGCACCATCAGACTTCTTTCTGCTCCCTAACCTAAAAAGATTTTCGATAAACTAAATTCGCCGCTAAAAGTTTTATTTTATTTGAAGGTCGCAAGAGCTTGTCTTTCTTCATAAAAAGTTACTTAGTTTACTCAATCAATCGAATATCTTCCTTTTTGAAGATTACCAATTTTATTAGAAACAAATCGTAAAATTTTGTGTTACTTTATTTTATTTCATTCACACATCCGTTTCTAGATTTCGATTACATACTCGTATAATATCGTTAATGCCTTCGCGTTTTAGTATCAGAATGTTGTTAACATAAATAAAAAAACAATAAAAATAAACCTGATTGCTTCAAATATACTCGAAGACTGGCTGACTCAGTTGGTTATGTGTCGCGGCTACGCCAGAGATGCTGGCTTTAGATCCCGCCTAGGTCACGGATTTTGATAAATGTATTTCTATAATAAGAACATAAAATAAATGAAAATATTAAATTTTATTCCTTTTTGTAGTTATCTAAAGGGTTTTAACGCGATATATTAAACACTTATTACAAAGTACTGGCAAAGTTTTTGTAAATACCTCGCAATTCACGCAAGACGAATACGGGAATTTAGAGGCACCCGAGATTACAGTAGCCCCAAAATCATATGGCCTGCCAAAATTACATAAGGCTAGTGTCCCTTTGCGACCCATCGTGAGTCAAAATCTTGCAAAACACTTAGCTTTACTGCTCGAACCAATGGTGAGAAAAGCACCGTCTTTTGTGAAAGACTCGCGACATATCGTCCGGATACCTGAAGGTGTGAAACTGGAACCGACATAATGGTGTGTTGTGATGTTGAATCGCTGTTCACCGCCGCACACCGAAGAATGTGTTTCCCTTGCAAACTCCCGGTGCTTATAAAATTGAATGCAGTTGTGGAAGATCGCACATCGACCAAACAAAGCGAACTATAGCCGATAGAATTAAGGAGTATATTTCTGCATGTAAAAACCGACAGACCTTTTAAAAGCAGGCGCCAATCACTGGAAACAGTTCCATATACCGAAGATCCTTTCCACAGTACCATCCCAGGATAGTTCAGGAAGCGGGTGAGAGAGGAGGCTGCCGACGCGGCCTCCCCCGCCGACGACGATTGTGGGCACGAAGGAAGCGCTATCTGCTGCGCCTTCAGTAGTGCCCCTGTGTTCCGTGTCGGGCCGGGATGGGAACCCGGTCCACTTCATCAAGACACGGCGTCGTGGGGACTGTCATAGCGTAGCCGGATAGTCCCTGAGGAGGTGAAGTCTTGCCTTTTCGTCGAGGCCAGCCTGTCGCTGGAGGGGTCCTGTTGCCTGTAGATCCGGGACTTTCCACGAATAGCGGCTGAAGGTTGCCGTAGGGGTTTTGTTGGTATTGCTACCCAATGGCCGAGTACAACATAGATCTGGGGGTCTACCCGGGGTCCCAGGTATCATGCGTATCATGTAAATGCATTCCCCTCACTTACCAAAAAAAAGGATGGTTCGGGAAGCTATAGAAATAAAAAGCATATAACTTTCAACCGAGAAGATGGTTTTAAGTTATACGCAAAATTTAAAATCGGTGTTTACAGTCGGTTCGTGTGGCAGATACCGTGAGTGCTATGTGCCGGGACATTTCGAATAATAAAAAACTATCTGACGAAATGGGGGTGGATGCACCTACTTCTCATTCGCAATGAGGATTGTCGTTACACCAATCCCGTGTCACAGTAGCTGTCATCACTTCACGTCGGTCGGCTCGTGATCACGGCTGGTGTAACCCGGTCGAAACTTCGAGTAAGTTATTTACAAAAACTTTGCTAGTACCTTGTAATAAGTTTTTTAAGTATCGCGTTAAAACCCGTTAGATAACTGCAAAATGTGTAACAAACGTGAAAGTCTCACACAATTATTAAATTTTATTACGTTGTCTAGAACCTGTAAGACCTTTCTTGAGGTACTGAGCACAGGGCTAGGCTGACGTCCATGATATGTTCACAAATATTATTATTATCATCATTTCCATAATTATCAGCCCTTGTTGGTCCGCTGCTGGATATGTCCAGGAGGCCTATGGGCCTCTCTCAAAGAACGCCAAGACGACTGATCTCCTGGTACCCACGTCCATCCCGGACCGGCTACTGCACGGAGATCGTCTGCCCACCCGGTGAACGGTCGACCAACGGACGGAAAGGTTTCCTAAACGCGGCCTCCACTCCAGAACCTTACTAGCCCATCTGCCATCTGTTCTTCTGAGTGTGTGACCAGCCCATTGCCACTACAACGAGCTTATTCGTCGTGTGATATCGTATATTTTAGTGCCTTATGATTTCGTTACGAATTCTGTCGGACAGAGAAACACCCAACATGGCACGTTCATTACCCCGTTCTGCTACCGCAAACTTGCGGACCAGTCCTAAATTAAGAGACCATGTTTCGGCCCCGTAGGTCATCACGGGGAAAACGCATTGGTTGAAGACCTTTGTCTTCAAGCTCTGCGGTATAGCCGACATGAGAATGTGACGTAGCTTCAGGAATGCGGCCCAACCCAACTAAATCCTTCTATCGGTTTCCTTCTCCAAGTTATGTCCACCTAATTGCAATAGTTGCCCGAGGTAGACGTATTCGTCTACGACTTCGAGAATACCACCATCGACTTTTATCGGACTAGGGAGAAGAGAAAGAGAAGAGTGCTCATTGAACATGACCTCTGTCTTGTCCAAGTTCATCCCAACGCCAATACATCCGGAGGGTTCATTCACGCTGTGCGACATTTCCTGCAAACTCTCCAACGAATTTATATTATACTATAATAAATATTATTACATTATATTAATAAAATTATTAGTGTACTATATATTAATGTAACCCAGTATCACTCGCGTCACGACCTATCAGTCGAATTTGTCTAGCCATGCAGGCTGAAGTGGGGACCAAAGAAATACATAAATAATAGGTACACCTATAATTTATGTATTTCTATAACATATGTATATACGAGTACATACCGGGAACACTGCCTTCTTCAGACACAGTCTATTAATAATCATTTGATTCTAATATATACTACTCAAAACAAAATAAGGGCCACTAGTTTATTTACATTTAAGTGCAATATAGTAAACTGAAGGTAACTGATAGGTAGCATTATATTCATATTACGAACTATTTGGTGTTTGATCTCTTTTATGCCTTTTTTATTTTGTGTGTTCGTGATCCTAATTTGAAAGTATTGGTCTTCATTTTAAGAAAAATATAATTGGATGTTATTCTTATGTTTTTCTTTGATTGTCTTCTTAACTTGTTTCGGTTCTTTTAGGAAAAAAGTATTACTTTTGCAATTTTAATTGATTCATTGATCATCTCACGTTAATCATGCCACCAGTACGAAGGCACATGGATACAATTACAGCAACCAGAGCCATAACTATTATTCAAGAAGGACGTTCTCAGCGTTACATGGGTTTGCAGTTGGGTTTTTCTCAAAGAGCTGTCCTAAATATATGGAATCGCTTCCAAGACACTGATTTTACAGGAGACCAGGTTCAGGTAGAGTTCGCATAACAACGACTCATGAGGATCGGTACATCCAACTAAGTGCTCGTCGAGATCGTACAGTAACGGCCCGTAAGTTACAAGACCACGTCCTCTGAGCAGGCTTCAACGTGTAAACCGATTAAGATTCTCCCGTCAGTATTTGAACTGGGGCAATGTGCTTTTTACAGACGAGTGCAAAGTAATTTTTTTTAATGATGATCGGCGTGTTAGGGTGTGGAGACGACGCGGCGAGCGGTTTTCGGAGTCCTGCATTCACGAAGTTGACCGTTTCTGTGGTCTCAGCGTAATGGTTTGGAGTGGGATTAGTTTGCATGGTAAAACCGAGCTTACCATTTTAAATTCGGGTACCGTAACTGCAGAACGTTACATCGAGGACGTCATCAGGCCTCAAGTGATCCTATTTGCACAGCGAGGGGGGCCTAGATTCATCCTGATGCAAGATAATGCCCGTGCACACACAGCTCGATCAACCCAAACTATCCTAGAAGGGTCTCATATTGAGGTATTACAATGGCCAGCAAACAGTCCGGATTTAAATCCGATCGAGCAATTGTGGGACCAATTGAAACGAAGAGTTAGAGAGAATGAGCAAGGGTTGTACAACCAACAGCAGCTGATAGACGCTTTAAAAGATGCTTGGTAGGAGATTCCAGATGAAAACGTGAGGAATTTAATCCGGAGTATGCATACGAGGCTTCTGGAGTGTATTGCTAAGAGAGGAGGACATACTCGTTATAAAAAGAAGAAACAAAAGTGACAAGAACAGTAGTTTGTCTTTTTCCGGTGATTTCTTTTGTTCATGTTTTTCATTAAAAATGACCAATTTTATTTTGAACATAAAAAAAACAATTCATGATCATTGTTTTAAGTAATTGTTAGCCTATATTATAAACAATAACATTATTTTGTAGTTACGTAAGCTAAACAATTTAATGTCTTTATTATTTTCATGATACATCAGAAAATCTTAGTGGCCCTTATTTTGTTTTGAGTAGTATATATAAATAGTTAATTGTAATTATTTCCGTAAATACGAGCAAGTCATTGTTAATTTCAAACGTCATTAAATTTATAACGCGGCTAAAATAAAAATTCTTAAAAAAATCCTGGGAACGTATCCTATCGTAGCAGTTTTAGCAAGTTTCTATATGATATTGCGATGTCCATGATTGCCACACACCTGAGCCTCCCTTTTAACACACCACCGTTATTTATGTAGGAGATTTACACCAAGTTTTGTATTTAGTAAAACCCTGCCACGTCTGAAGCGTCATTAATATTAATGATGAGTGGAGGTACTTGTTGCGGTATTTTTCATGTTTAACGTAAACATACATTTTCTTTTATATCATAAGGGGGCAAACGAGAAATCTAAGCCTTTTGATGACTACCGACACCTATGGACGTTGAACGACGCCCATGGACCGACGCGCATGATGTTAAGTAGATGCGTTGCTCTCCTATCATCACCCCGCCCCCCCAAGTGGGCCACCGGCTACTCACGAACCGTACGAAACGCTGTCACCGGTTTGCGCCGGTGTCATGTGAGCAAGAGGTACTTCCTCGGTCGTGCCGGCCCAATTCCGCTGCATAGGAGGATGTAGTGGCATCCACCATGCATGGCATTACCTCTTCCTAATAACACGAAAAATACATATTTTGCACACTGTGCCTCAGAGGAGGGAAGTAGTACAGTCTGTGCCGCGTGATCCCGCTACCAACAAGTGATGTAGTACTTTCCTCCTGCGTTGCATGTACTATTTCTTTTCCTACATACATCCAAAATTCGTACTTTTGACCCTGGGTTTTTATCCCCTTACAATATAACTTTATACTAATAGATTGAATTACCATAATAACAATTGTTGGTCCTAGGACCTATAGATAATCCTTTTGGGAACGCCACTTAATGTTCCGGGACTGAATTCTAACATTGGCTATGGTATTACAATATCGCGTTACGTGATTAGGGTCCTAGTTACATATTAGATCGTATAACATTTTCTTCTTTGTTAATAAAAGAAAATTTATTTTCTGTTAACCGTCGAGTGACAAAAACGCACCTCATGAAGGTCCTTGAGTTGCTTGACCAGGCACTATTTCGTGCTTAATTTATCCGGAATAATTTTACATGTTTGGCAATGATCACTTAGTAGAGTATAAAAGGGTTTTTTAATCTCCAACAAGTTATTAGTTGTAGAGTAATGTTAATACAGTACACATACTGAGTAGTAGTATACGTGCTGTATATGACGCTAGCTGAGTAGTTTGGTGTTTTACAAATAGCTCAGGAGCTAAGTTTCTTCAGGCGTAAAGACTTAATTCACCAAATAAACATTTGTAATAATAATTTTGCCCGCTACATATTCCAAAGTGCATTGCATTATGAGTCTCCGTCCCCAGCATATAATTCACGTAATCTCTACACCGGTGGCTGAGTTAGGTGCAGCTTTGACCTGTTTTCTGGATTTGTGATATGCCTTAATACATCTGTGGTATATTTTTGTCCTGCTCTTGTGCTAAAATATTATAGAATAATTTACTAAAAACTTTATAATATGCATTACATTTTCCTTACTTAACTAGTGGTTGGTCCTAAGACAGACATAGATAAATAGTAATAATAGAGCAAAGGTTTATTTTTAGTATCAACATATTTGTTACGTTGATGTTGCGGCAATCAAATACGCTAAGATAGACTTAGAGAAAAATTTTAAACGCCTGATAATCTTTGTTTGTATTCCACTAAACGGCTTTTATAAACGTCCACGGCAGTAGGAATCTACATTATTTCTGAGTCGACGGACTGCCTCGTTGTCTGTTGTCTAAGTCGTGAAAGCGATTGAGACGCGAGTCAGACCAGAAAAAGTGTAATTAGGATGTATCCATTTTTTTAATAGTCCGTAGTGAGCGTAGCGTGCTTCGTGAGAGAAGGTAGCATGCATCAAGAAGCTCGGTTAAGCCGTCGGTCCTGTGCCATCGTGTCGGACTGCCGACCCATCGGTATAGCGGAGGAAATGCAGTTTTAAACGCGTGCACTTATTGTTGATGTCCTGCGTTGGACGGTTAGTCTCGATTATTATTATTTGTGAGTGATAAAGGTAGGCTTTAAATAAGGAGAGTCTTTTATCACGAGTAAATTTAATGACCGCTAGCGAAATCGCTACGCGGGCAAGAAACATACCGCTGTTCACGTTATAATTGGCATATTTTTTCAGTTTTGAAATTAAAAATTTTGCGTACAACGATATATTATTTTACCATTGTTGGCACGCGTACAAAACCGCTCGTTGACATTTTAATATTAAGTTGTGATAAACGTTCACTGCTCGTAATCACTTTACAAAATTCTATATATGCTTAGTATAGTAGGATTTATGTACCGGAGCGGGTCAAGATGGAGGTACCATGATTAGATTGCTCGGGTACTGTCCGGAGGTGGTGTAGTCATAACAACCGGTGTGTTTGTATGAATAGAGTAATGATGAGGAAGCAGTACATCTGTAGAGGGTTACGCCCTTAGGGAGCTGGCGATGGCGTGAAGATGTGTCTACATGTTCTAAATTCATTAGGATACAGTTTTGTTAGTCAAATGTTTTTTATTGCAGACGAGGTAACGAGCATAACGTCTGTAAGAGCTATTGCTGTATTAAGGCTGAATCCGGCCGGTACAACTCGTGTGGTAAGTCTCGGCGATGAAGGCAACAAGACCGGTGAAGTTACGGCTATGCTGCAGAAGGCAGCCACATTGTATTATTGCTTTGTTTGTATACGTATTAGTTTAAAAACATAAAAATCGAATAAAGAACGTGCATATAGATTTTTACGTGGGTACTTTTTGATCACTTTTCTAATATTGAAAAGAGCTGGCGTATTAGAAGTAGGTACGTGTTTCATTCGTTGAGTACGAGCGTGCGCATATCTGAAAGGGCATTTCTCGTTGAACAGAAATTAAATTTTGTTATTTAAGTTTTTTTTGTGAATTTTATACGTAATTTTGTTAGGGATTCACATCATAAAAGAAAGAAAGGCGTGGCGACGTCCAGGTATAATTCCTGTCATATACTGAGGCCTTTACTCTTTATTTTTTCTTCGGACCTGAACTTATGCTGTGGTAGTGCTCATCTGACGACGAGACTCGGTTTGGGCTCGTAAGAGTAAGTTTTTTTATAGAAGAGGGGGACGAACAAGAAATCGCAGTCTTTATACAACTACCAACGCATATGAACACCCACATCACTACTATATCGATGCGTTGCCCTCCTTCTCCCCCCAATGAGCCACCGACCACTCACAAACCGCACGAAACGCGACACTGCTGATGTCACTTTGCGGCGGTATTATGTGAGCGAGAGCCCAATTCTGTTGCATAGGAGGATGTAGTGTCATGCACTATGCATAGCACTACCTCCTTCTATACAGCATGGCACTACCTAATCCTAAAATGATCCCGATATGAAAGTGTTCGTAACAGCTAATTGAATTATTATTATCGTGTCATCCCCCGGCTATAACGTCTGGGTACCTGAAATTGCCTCGTTGCTGACTTGGACGTTTGGCTCATGGAGAGGATCATGATTGGGGGGCCCGTACCCTCCTTCACCTTCCGATGGGTAAAAGGACTCGCGCGCTGTAGTCGCCGAATACCTAACGGCGGTATTATTTGATCTAGGCATATCACGAATCGTATTGGAATTGGTCCCTACTATGAAGGTGTCGTTTGGCCTGTTCGTAGTCGAACGTGTGTGATGTTATACTTGACGAGTGTCTGGGACGAGTCTGGACGACGACCTATGATGGTCACACAGTTACGATGTACGAGTAACGAGAGGATTGGGGCGACAGGCCACCCGGTCGAAATACTCAGTTGAGGTGTCTTTGAAGTGACCTCTGATAGATGGCAATTCGAAGTCTTTTGTAGATCGAAATTGCATAACGTACCACTGACAGTCGGTGGCCATTTGCAGGATGTGATTTTGAACTTTTTGCAAAATCTAGTCTAGCGTGAGCGGAAACTACACTGGAAGCTTGTTTTTAAGAGACATCTTACTTTTAGCATTCATTACGTAACAAAGCTTATTTAAGACTTACCGCGCTTACTGACTTTGGTTATATGCTCTTTGAAGGTGAGAGCACGGTCAAGAGTGAGTCCGAGATAATTCACGGCATTGAATTTACTCGGGGTTTTTGGGTCTATGGTGCGTCTAGCGTCTCTGTGGTCCGTTCCGCCGACACCTGCGCCACTTAAGCATAGACCGTTACTCTGCAGTTTCTTGAGTCTTAGAATAAATCATGCTTCTAAGTCAACGCAATCTGAACGTACAATCATTGTTGCGTTTCTTTTCTATGTGATTGCATGGAAACCTTTCCACTAGGGCACGAGACAAGACAATCCACTGAACTTCGTCAACCTATTTAATGTTTACTTTAACCGTCTATAATTTGTAATTCTATTTTCCAGGTACGTATAGCGTTTACGTGGAAAAACATGTGATTGTAGCTGGATGGACGTGCTAAGGTATGTCTACATTAATATATTTAATATATTTTCGGTACATAATTTGAGAATGTGAGCACTGACAAGAAAGCCCGAGAACGTTTAAAATTAAACAACTGTCAAACTGTAGACCCGCCTAAACGAAATGTTTAGCTGATTAAATGGGAAAATGTAGACACCTACATATCGTGTCGTAAACTACGTCATAGCCGGAAGGAAGACACAGACGAGTACTAGCTCTTCGGACATTGTCAATTTCTTTAAGCCGGTCTTTTCATGATATCCGCTAACATTCCATTAACAGTAGCAGTATATTCTGAATTATTTTTTATTCTTGGGCCATGTGTCTTGAAAACCAACATGATCACAATCGATGGGGCTGTCAAAGGGCCACCTTTTTAATTTAAAATATCTAAAGTCTGACGACTTTGGCCCCAGAATTAGCAATTTTCTTTTGAATTATCCCCCAGGTTGGGGAGACGCGTAGTTTCGCATTCGTGTTGGCATTCTTACACACCTTAATCACGCCAACAAAGTGGAATAATAGATTTTGAAAAAATAATATGTTTAGGGGTTATCTCCCCTATAGGGAGCGTGGGAATGACATTTTTTCGTTTTCTTCATAGTGTGGGGTATCGTAGGATAGACCTAGCTTTTCGATGGAGTAAACCGTTCGTGACTACAAAGTGTCAATTTTCGTTGTGAGTAAAGTGTCCCCCCCAACCCCTCTATCAACTAAACGATTGTTGTTAGTCGTCACTGCACGAGTATAACGCAGTAACGCAGGTAAAAAAAGGAAGCTGTCGCGCTTAAGTTTGCTCTAGAAGATTACGAGCAGAAGGTCGTCGACCAATTGCACTTTACTATAGAACCCATTTACAAATATTAAAAAAAGATCCGTTTTCTGTACCAAATATTCTGATCAGCAGAAGGTTTGTACTATCAGTCAGCGGTACCTGCACTTGGCACTTATTGAAACTACAGAACACTTCACTACACGTACTTGAACTGTTTTAATAAAAAATGAAATATATTTTTATGTGAAATGCCACAATATATAACAATTAAGTTTCAGATTTTTCCATTTATGCCCACTGTATTTATTATCTGATGTCTTGCCAGATTTCATAATTCTAGATCACAGACAAGTAGGCTAAAAGCCTTTTTCTTTTTCGTTTCAGGCAGGAAACTAAAAAAAGCAACGTTTTATTTCATATTTTTTTAGAAGGATCGAAAAATTGTCGTAAAGTTTGTGAACTGAGCAGCGCCTGTGAGTATAACTTCAGACGTCTGTTGCAGACGTCTTAATTATATGCTCTGAACAAATTTCCCGAGCGTCAAACGGCCAACAGTTTCATGCTGGGATTTTTATTTACCTGCAAAATATTTAAATTTAGTTTCTGGATTTTCTCTAAACCTTCATGGGGCTTTTTCAGGTGAAAATTAAATAAGCTGTGTACATAACCGATTACATTGGTTATACATTGTGACATGTACACGAGGGCACGGACAATTTCCGAAACTACTAAAATATTTTTGTGTTGAAAGGTCCATTCATCTGTACATCTATAGACTGTATACCATCACGCTTTTTTTTACAGAATAGTGGAGCAAACGAGCAATCTATGCCTTTTCATGACTACTGAGGCCCATGAACATCCACGTAATTACAATGCCGATGCTTTCCCCTCCTTCGCCTCCCCCCAATGGGCTACATGCTACTCACAATCCGCACGATTCACGACACTGCAGATGTCACTTTACGGTGGTATTATGTGAGCGAGAGGTACCTCACCGGTCGTGCCGGCCCAATTCCGTTGCACAGGAGGATGTAGTGTCATGCACTGTGTACGGCACTACATCCTCCTGTACAACGTGGCACTACATCCTCCTGTACAACGTGGCACTACATCCTCCTGTACAACGTGGCACTACTTCCTCCTATACAACGTGGCACTACATCCTCCTGTACAACGTGGCACTACATCCTCCTATACAACGTGGCACTACATCCTCCTGTACAACGTGGCACTACTTCCTCCTGTACAACGTGGCACTACTTCCTCCTAAATGCTACGGCTAACAGACCCAGAGTACGCGGGTGAAAACGAGGGGTGACGCTAGTTGTTGACAAAATTACGCACATAAAATGTAACTTTGTGCAAGCTTAAATTAAATATTTTAAGTTAATTATAAGATTTACTTCGATCAATAGCTCGGATTTTGCCACAGCAACAAAATAGTTAGTTTTTTAACACATTGAAATTTGAAACTTAAAGGTGTTGTTACATACTGCGCTGTGACTCTCGCTTACATGAGGTAAAGGCTGTGCTGTCGCAAAACTGTACTCTTATAGCTTAATGCCTAAAACATTACATGTGCTTTATACATTGTTGTAGTAAAAATAATTAGGTACATTAGTGAGTTCTTTATAATTCCTGTTAAGCCCACCTTGATATAAAGAAAAAATAAAGTAAAATATTTTATTATTAAGAACAAGGCATGTAATCTAGGGTGTCGAGTTTTCATTAGTGTATTTTTTGTGTTCTATTCGAATTGAAGGCAGTTCTATTTTTATATTTGTCGTCACGCGAAAATATAATAAATAAACATATTTGAAAAAGGAAAAATGTTATTTATTCCCTACTACCTTGTACCTGACGTTGTTCGTGTTATGTTATAACTTATTTAAAACCTCGTGTCATTATTATTCCAGTCCAATCCTGCTTGATCTCCGAAGCCGATAGATTTACTCAGTGCAATTGTAAATATTGACCATGTGTTACTTCGTAATGACCCAGATATTTCTTATTGTGACAGCAACGTGTGGCCCGGTCAAGTTTAGTAGTAGTTTCTTACACAATGCGGAATTTTGTTCTGTAGGTACATTACTACACATATTTTTCTTTCCAAAAAATGACAAGCGTAATTAGAATTTCAGAAAATTTGCCCCGAATGCACATGGCCTTCAAAAGCTGACAATTTGTGTTTAAGTGTGCACGTACAACCTACTTTTTATGTTAAACATAGTATTAAGTAATTGTTTATTTTGATACGAGGTGCGACGTGATTTATAAACAGAAAGAAAAGAAAGCTCGCCTAGATACGAAGCATTTTATAAGCCTATTAAAATTCTCTTTATAATTTTTACGCTCCTATTATCTTTCCAAACTAATGAGGTTAATAATTGTGGTCGAATTCAATTAACATTGGTTTTTCTTTTTGCTTCGATAGTACTTTGAAGGTGGCTATAATAACTGTATTATATATAGTAGACAGCAACGCCCCGCTTTTTCATCCGGCACATTCGTTGTTTAGGGGGTTAGTTTCGTGAAGAAACCTTAGTATTTTCGAAATATGTACACTATTTTCCGCCCTGTAAGACGCATTTAAAATCGGCTTAGCTACATAGCAACATAGCATGAGCAGAATGAGAGACTACTTTTAAAAATTGTTGTTCTAGTATTAGTATCGTAAAAAAAACACTGCATCTGAAAAAAGCTAAGATTTCATAAATCCCATACAGACATGTCAAATTTATTTACATGTATTGATTTTAAGATAATTTTGAGATAACAGATAAGATAAAATAGTAGAGGCCACACTTGTTGACAATCGTTCAGGTCACGAAAAAATCAATACTAATGATATATTTTCGATTATATAATCGGAATGGCGATATGATGTGTAAAAATTCTCTTTGTTGGTTGACGCCATCAAGTTTATCAGATATGCAGACTATTTTGTCGTGGGGCTTGAAACTAATTAAAACCCTGTAAAGGGGAGGTAGAGTAGATGAGGGGGTAGGCGTGATAGTCTTTGCTTTGTTATGCAAATACATGAGAGCGAGGTTATATTTGTTTTTATATAAGTTAATGCTTCTGTATCTCTTTTTCAAGAATGTAAATGCTAGGACTTACTAGCGCTTTTATCACACTCGTACAAGTACACTATAGGTGTACATTCTTTATTTTATAAAAAATCTAGTCAGACTCACCTATGAAGGGTTCCGTAGCAAACGCAAAATACCTAATCGATTTTCTTCAAACCAGTGTTTCCTTTTGTTACAATTTATGTTATTCGATTTTGTAATTTTTTATAACGGGGTTCACATGGGGTTAAGGGCTATAAGAGGCTATAAAGATTTAGTTTGCACTTTTAGATGCATTTATTTCAATTGGTCTTTCCACATTCACAATCCAGGACAGACTTCAAATAGTACAAGAACAACAATGGAATTAATACAGTTTTTGTTATTGGTTAGTTTAAAGTGAGGGTATGAAGTCTTGTCGGGTAGTTGTCCGAGACTCCCGGCTGCAACTTGGATGGTCCTTTATATATATATAATTACTGTTTGTTTTCCTTCATTGTATTTATTGTCCTTCATTCCTTACATTCAATATATTTGACTAATACAGTGTTCAATAAAAAGAAAAATAAAAGTTAAAAGGAGTAGAGCTCTGAAAAGGAACACACAACCATATTAACATTCTCTTGGCTTCATGAGCCAACTAAAGTCAGGCAAGATATAAACTCTGTTACAAGTAAATAGAATTTAAGATCAAAACAACAATGAAACATGGCGTCGGTAGGAAATCATGAACTCACCCTTTTAATGAAATATTAATTCGTGCATTGTGACACGAATAAGTAGGTTTTCGGCTGATGAGAAAAAAACTATTTAATTATAGTTTGGCGATGGCAGATAGCGTCAGCCATCGCAATTATATCCATCCTCGCCATCGCCAAAACGAAAAAAGAGTGACATTTCTTCAACACAGAGTACACTAAGCCTTACAGTCAAAGATGACAGATATATTTTTTATTACATATCAAAACACAATTGTGTTACGCTGTGTTTTTTAAAAATTTTCCTCTCAGTATTTCTAAAGTTAGAGGGGCGATCACACATTTTAGTAGCTATACATGTCACAAAGTGTATGCATAATCAATTTTTAAAACCATTTTATATCGTCCAGACCTATTCAGTAACACCCCACACGGCATGTTCTCCGTTTGTTGCCATAAGGTTATAGAACCCTAAAAAGCCAACTGCGCCTCGCGATATCACCCCCACAGCCCAAGTAATTGTCGAAGCTCTATGGTAATAGAGGCTTATACACATAAACGCCAAATAGACCTCACTGATTAATCGTTCAGCTTTGTAATATTAATATACATTTATAAATAATGCAGGGCCAATCATCTTAGACGGATTTAAACACCCGCACAACCAGCCATTTTGTTAGTTTTGCGAGTTTTCCTGTGTTATTTCTCCCCTACTGCGATGGACCATGCTGTTACTCACAAATCGTACTAGTTTCTGCGCAATGATTTTTTTTCAGCGATACATATATTTGCGTGCATGTATTTTATTTATATACTAATACCTATTATTAAGGTGATGAGTTCGTTATCTGTGAACACACTAATTTCAGGAACTATTGATTCGAGTCGCAACACTCTGTCAGTGTTGTATAGTCCAAATACTGTGGAAGGATATAAGCTATATACCAATCACTACGCTGTGACAAATAGGAGCAGAGTATGCGAGCGACGAGGCTGAAACCGCAGAGCGTCGCTAGTCTTGATCATAAATGTTGCATGTACGCTAGCAACCAGCACGCATTTTATTTGTTGACAACGTGCACCCGATAATAGTTTCTGGTGCTCGTGATGATACAGAGGTTCATTCTGTTTGTACATTTGCACGGGTCCACGTAGCATGGATGCTAGCTTGTAGCTTGTAATGGTTGATTGACAATGTTCGACCGACACTTAATATTCCTAATACTCTTCCACCATAACGATTAATGATTCATATTCCGATTGTACGACTCGTTGTCGTTTTACTACAACAATTACGTTCTATAATGGCTTAACATCAAATCTAAAATTACAGACAAAAATTAGATGCTTTTTTACCGGACCTTGTAAGAAGAAGGATATCTTGTGCTTATTAACTAAATTTAGTGTTTTCCGGCTCCAACCTAAACGACTTGACGGGTTTTTCAGTTAGAAGTGTCATTGTCAGTGTACATTTAAATGTATTTAAAGGGATGTTTTTTATTTTCATTAACACCGGTGTTACGCTATTTATTAATCATGATTGAAAAACAAACAGTGTGTACACAAGCTTCGTAACTCCCCGTGGTAATATATTTCTAAATATCAGTAGCTATTTCGATGTCTTAAGTTTACGAGAATGTCGCTCATTACAATGAAAATACTTTTACGGATGTCCATGGTCACAGTCCACCCGTGGGTGCTGTAGAGCTTCCGAAACTAGTTAAATAATTAAACAAACCGCCAAAAAATCCGTAAAGGTAGTTTTATTGTAATCAATAGCTGTAATTTGAAACAGTACGCAGGTTACAAGATTACTGCGTTAAGAAACCACAACTACCTCTCGGGCTAAATTTATCTTTCAATATTTCTTCCTATTTCCAAACGTTTGGATGAAATTTTGCGGCAAAATTAGGATTTGCTCATTGGGTGATCCAGAGAATTCATGTAGCGATCGGCCGTGCAATGCTCTTGCAAATCCTAGCGTGTGGCTAGTTGGATATGAGACTACAAAAGTAATGACACATTTTCACGCCAGTTCCCTAATGATAAATAGTTTATCTATTAGGCAAATGAAAGTATGGGAAAGTGTTTGTCAATTATACCCGTAGGCAAACGTTTCGGCACAAACGTCTGTCGTGGATTGGAGGAGACGAGGCTTATTAAAGTATAGTTAGATACAGGCCCGAAAAGCATGATGATAAAACATCCATCAAACACAATACGTACAAAACTACTAAATGGATGAGGATGAAATTTAGCACAGATACAGATTGTCATGTGGAAGAACATGTAAACACATTTATTCCGTTTCTTATTAGATTGATCTAGGAAAAATAGTTTTTATGCCGAAAAAAATATGTCCTTGGGTTTGACTTCTGGCTTGAGGGCACAGCTCTTTCAAAACAGTGACGGAGATGGCGGGGCGCCGTGGAGCGCTCACCCTCGCACCTGCAACACCGCGCTGTCGCTCCTATGCGCACAACTCTCGTAGCATATCTACTACCTACGGACCGTACTGGCCGCGTTTCTTTGCTTATACACTGGAACGATTAATCTATAGCACCGATGAAAGTTATTCTCTACCCTCACGCGAGACGTCTGTTGTGTACCAGTTACACTGCCGGATGGTCTAGTGGTCAGCATGTTCGTCCGCAGACATTTGCCGGGTGAGGACCAACAAAAAGTGATATTAGCAATTTACAATTACTTATAGCAGTCAGGAGTTAGAAAGGTCGCGGTGCCTCAGAGAGCAAGTTACCCGTCGGTTCTGCGCCTGATTTGAGGAGGAGTAAGGACACAATGATTGCACTTGTGTATGCTCAGTATGCTCAAGCTGTTGTGCACTATAATACGTCCTGACTCAGATGGCTCTTCTCAGTGGAAATGGCGACTGTAGCCGAAATTCGGCTAGGACGACATTATTATTTAATATATATTATAAATAAACAGCAAAATTATGATGAAACATAAGCATTATTAGAGTTGACACCTGCATAACAAATTAATTAAGATATACAAAATCAGATTACACATAGGAGTCCCAGCTTCTTTTTCAGCTGGGACTGATCCCAAGAACACTATTCTGTCGCAGGGCTATGAGTGAAAAATTATGGATAATGATGAAAATAATGTACTATGTTACTTCTCTTTCTCTCCAAACACACACACGCACGCACGCACGCGCGCGCACGCACGCACGCGCGCGCGCGCACACACGCACACAAACACACACACACACACACACACACACACATATACACACACACACACATACACACACATTATATAGTATTCTACGATACATAGATAAACTTGTTATATTAAAAATAGGTATATGGAAGAGCGAGATTCTCCTGACACAAGCATAGTACTATGCTTACTAGGAGATCTCAACCTTTGATTATATAGAGCTACATAGCTCGTGCAAGCATTTCAAGTATCCTCATTAGTGATTCACATTTCATCGTTTTTTTGGTTCCGCGAGGAAATAAATTGGCGCACTGACACCGGTACCGGGAAGAATGTCAGACTCGCGGATGAACTCACTAAAACCCTGCGGGTCCCATCGGCCACCAGTAGCGGTAAGTGCTACGGATCTATCAACCACAAGGCACTGCGATTAATGAGCCCGTCCGTCCTTCATAATGGACTGGACTCCTCCAAGGTAGAGAGTAGGTGGGATTCGACAGGGGTAGCTGGTAAAAAAACAGTCAAAACGTAATGATTCACTTTTGGTCTAATCAAAAAAGACTTGAGGTCAAACAAAATGCGCAAAATTAAGTTTTATCAAACTCGAGGACAGGTAACAATAGACTATAAGGGCTATTGTAGTAAAAATTAATTTATGTGACGTCTAAAATATTTTTCTTATATCTATATCCCAAAAATGATAAACATGTGTGGCGGTGCTACACGTTGATGTGCCGAATGTTCATACATTTATGACAGTCAAAACAGCGAATGAAAGAGTTTTACGCGGTGTGGTGATATAGCTACTTAGTGGACAAGCCCCAAGCTGTATTCTGCTGCTACTGCATTACTATAACCAAATGCTAAATACCACTCACTGATTGATCAAGAAATCTCAGACACTATAACACCTATATACAAACTTGAACTTGAAAAGTTCATTTAGGGTTCAAACATTCGCTAAAATGAATTTTAGTACGCGGGAAACTACGGTATATGTCTAAAATATTTTTCCACTACATAATTTGGTAACTTAAGCAATGAGAAGACGAGATATGTTGTTGTTGTTAACATTAACATAATAAATAATGAAAACTCAGCGATTAAATGATATGGACACATAGTGTTTATATCTAAGATATGTCGCAGTGGGTCGCTACCTTTACCTCTTGAGACTAGATCAGGTTTGTTGCGAAGCTTTAATTAATTGAGCCGAAGCACGTAGCAGACATAAGTGTGTGAGTCCCGAATAAAAACACACGTGCTGCGCATGTTACGGAATAATCGCATTAGAAAAAGGCCAAAGAAGAATTTTACTCACTAAATGCAACTTAAATAAGAACATTGAACTCTTAAGTACCTACGAAAAAATCTTATCAAAATCGGTTCAGCAAAGTTAACGTTTTAGCAAAGTGGGAAGCAATTTATTTTATGTATATAAATGTGATTTTATTTTAATATTTTCTTTATGGACTTAAATCTAATAATTATCTACCACTAGACTAGACACGGGCCTATCTTCGCTTACAAAACAATTCTTACCTTCGTCTCCTGTTCTGCGTTTTCCTCCGTCCCTGGGCGGGAGGGTCGCTGGCGTACGCCCTGCCGTCCTCAGCACTGTGCCCCGCTCCCATGTTACCCCATGCCACACCCCACAACACACACAAGTCCACTTCACCCACTGTAGTCTACACGGTGTCCAGGGTGCAAGGCGTTGTGCCTCAACGAGTCGCCACGAGAGTGTGCGCAAGCGCATAGCGCACGACCGCATTCGTGTTAATTGCCCCGAGTTTTAAGAGGACGGAATCGTTTAGAATTAAGTAATTATTGAGACCAGTATTAGGTCAATTGCTAATAAATTTATGGCGTCAACAATCCTAACTGACTTGACCGATGTAACGAAGTATAGGAATATATTTTGGAGTTTCTTATTAAATGGGAAAATAAGATTTATTATTCAAATAAGTTTCCCCGACTTTTAATAAGGTCGGAGTCGCTGTAAGAGGGAAATCATCGTATATGGAACAATAGGTCAATTGTTAATGTTATTTATGGATGAAGGTGAGCTTTTCCTTCAATTACAATTTGACACATACGAAGATGTGTACGAAAAGGTTTTGGAAATTACTACAATAACTACAATAATACACCTTCACGCCAGTTCCCTAATGGGGTCGGCATACAATTAAATGGAAATTGCTACCGTACTAAAGTACATATTATTAGCTATATTCATATCAACGCTGATGCCAATATTAGGTTTAGCTCCTACAATATAATGTGACAATAGTCCTAATTAGCTTTTTACCTACATAACATTGTTTGTGTTAGTTCATTTTTGAATTGTTGAGGGTTACATAATTATTTCGAATAAGAATTATTTATTATTGCAGTATTAGTTGGTCAGAGTTTTATACGTAGTTCGGGAATACAATTATTGTATGTTCAGCATTTGGTCAATTGTTTGTACAATTTAAGGACACAACAACTTCCAACTTTGTTGATATCTGACAAATATTTGAAAATCATTTAACAGTACATCTATAATAAAGACATATGTTTTAGTTTTTTTACGCAACACAACAACAACAACAACAACATTTATTATTTATTATGAGATATTGTAATTCATAGTAACTTGAGAATTGAATCCTTTTATATTAAGATTAGTTCAAACTAAGAGGTCAACAAATAATATGGACGAAGATTAATTTTGAGTGGCAATCCTATTTCTTGGAGAATACTACCTGACTCCCAAGTAGCCCTAGTCGCGGTTGTATGCCACCGTCTTCCTATGCCTCCTCCAAATGTCGGACGAGAAGGATCTCCGTGGTGTAGGAGAGGGATTCAGTGTGGAGGAGGGGCTGTCCCTCGGCTCTGGAGTTTCTCGTATCCTCAACCAGTTGCCCCTGCCTGGGGCCATATCTAAGTACTTTTGCCAGCGTAAAAAACCTATCACCCGTGATCATGGTTGTAGTATAGCTTCTGAAACGTCGGGCTAGTTCAATAATTAAGTAAACCGCGATGGAATCCGTAGAAGTAGTTTTATCCTACCCATATTAAAAAAAACTTATGAATAGTTTTTGAATTTTTTGCTGGCTGTCTTTTCATTAAGTGAGTAATGATGGATTAAAATAAGAGTTGTTATAAAAAAGCAATTTGAATTTTAGCCATTCAGGTACAGGTGAATGATATTGATTTTTTGTATTTTGTGAGGTATGTATCTTCGGGAGACACTTTAATAATAATGAATGCGTCTGCATTGTTAATCAATTGATTACCAGATATGTGCTTGTAGTCATTATTTTAAAACGAACATGTTTTCATTACCTAGGTACTTTGCATGCATTGGAAGGGATAGCGACCGAGGCACTAGGTATGTTTTTTTTTTCGTTTTTTAACACGTGTAGTGAGTTGACAGCTGCGCTGCACCTGCACGTCGTCTGGTCTGTGGCGATGCTCATATGGTCCTGGTCACATACCAGTAGACTAACGCTTATGCCTGCGAGCGCAACAGTATTTTATAACAATAGTACACTAACACATTAATCGAGATTTGCGCTATCCATTGAAAACTGAAAGGAATTCCGTCACATATACAGACAGACACGTTTTGGGGACTTAGTGTATAAGATATGTAGAACTGATAACGCTAATAGGCATCGATATTCAGTAATTCTTGCGAGTCTTCATTACACTAATCGGGTGTCCAGCCTCTGGTTGTGCGAGTGTTTATGAGAGTCGTGAAAAGAATGCTCGTAAGGAACCCCTGTGCCGTAAAGAAAACGCGAATCGATGCTGCCCGCCGGCCGCCCGTGCCTTGGCCCACTGTAAGCTAATTATTTCGCGATCCGGCTTGGAAATCGCTTCGCTCTCGTTTCTACTAATTACACGATCTGCTGCTTTCCTCGTGGAAAACGTCGAGGAAGGAGCCGCCTTCGAGGCGTTTTCAGTTCTGTGCCTTAACTAGTCTCGTTACGAATATGTTGGACATATTCAATGTCGAAACATAAACAAGTTTGTAAATAAATATATTAGTGAGCGAGTGCCACAGTGCAGCCGAGCCATGGGGGTCTCCGGTGAGGATGTGGATGTCTATTGGTGTCGGCACCAAAGGGCTCCGACTGCAATATTGCCCCTTATATTGTAGAGGCTGCGGCTTGCATATGTCTGCACATAGAAGATGTTTTGTACCTCGTGCATTAAGTCATCATCGACAGTCAAGTGTATCACAAAACCCCTGACTGTAATTTGATGCGCTTTTTATAGCTTTTGCTTGAAGTATAACTTAAACGCCTAAGAGTGTTCAAGTGGTGTTT
This sequence comes from Eumaeus atala, assembly GCA_017140195.1. Classification (NCBI taxonomy): domain Eukaryota; kingdom Metazoa; phylum Arthropoda; class Insecta; order Lepidoptera; family Lycaenidae; genus Eumaeus; species Eumaeus atala. The sequence goes on from JAFELO010004457.1 coordinate 30,080, forward strand.
GCAAAATAACAGGCAAAGTTATTCTAAACACATAGTTTACAATATTACGTGTAAAACATAAACCCCGATTACATTAAATATATTATACCTAGTGTCACTTACATTATCAAGAAGAAACTCATTCGAATTCGTGCAATGCACTAACAAATTTTCATAAAACACATCTACACACCTACGCTTCTAACTTTACCTACCCCCAGACGTTTAAAATAATTTTAGCAATTCCAATTAGGATTAGTTGTGTATTGATTAGCACCGTAAATTGTGGAATAACATAGTGATGAGCGGTCTGGCGCCTGACAGCCGTTACTTTGTGGATATACCCTCCGTTTAGATGCAATATAATCTGCTGAGCGTCGGCTCATTCGTCATAGTCGCGGATGCGATGTGCGGTGAGTTGTGGGTTCGATTCCCGCTGCGTGCATCGCCTAGTTTTTCATACTAGGTATAAGGGATCAAACGAGCCTTCTGTTGACCACCTACGCCCATTATCAGTCACATTGTTGTGACGTGTTACCCTCTTTCTCTTTTACTGTACTAGAGGTAAATCTCTGGTCGTGGTGGGCCAACTCAGCTGCAAAAACTTCTTACTCAAATTTCCCATCTGCATTTGACTGAAGTCATTGTTATTTAATGTTGTTACTGCTTGCGATCGTCAATCACATTAGAGTGCAAAAGTGTCAACGGCTAAACTGCCATTGAGGTTTAATAAAAAAAAATTTCAAATACGGGGTGTACATCATATCTGCGTGGATTTATGACTTCGTTTTATTGTTTCGAAATGCGTGTGAGAATTAAACGGAAGGGTTTGTATAGTAGGGCAATCCATATCCTCGGGTTCTTTATTGGATTGTACATCAAGTTCAAGTGATTTGTCCTCTGATGTGCCTCTCATGAAATAAAAATTATTTGATCTTGTATGTGAAACAGCTTATCTTAAACCTAATGTTAAAATACAAAATAAAAAACCTGCTGTTTTAAAATGTTATATGTCAATGTGTCTCTTGGCATTATCATCATTGTTGTAACGAGACCTCATACGTGTTGTCCGTCGAACCATTCAAGATGGAAGCAGGCAAAATAAAAAATGTACAGATATACACACACACGCACAGATACATACATACACTTGAACGACATTAACCTTGTTCTGTTACATTCGGGTACAACAGATCATTCAGGTAGATAGAAAGAAGAGTGAGTTTTCCTTTAACGAGTGACGAACCACCGACACTTTCATTAACAAAGATGTCTACCGAATTACAATGTTGAGACTAGTACAGACCGTGGGTATAACTAATGGCTTAATTAATTTGACGTTTATCGCGTAGCCGAAGAAGTGGGCGATGAGCCGATTAGGAAGGGAAACCAATCTAGTTTACGAAAATAATATTAAAATGTTTACAACTTCAGCATAAGTATAAGTTGTACACATTATTGTATTATTTGTAAATTTGCATCGAGCAACTACTTAAAATCTACGTTTATTGAAAGTGGAAAACTGAAATGTTTCAAAAATTATGAACAAATAATAATATTTTGTTTCCTTTTATTTAAGTATGTGCGTCCATCATGGCCATATTACGTACGTTTCTTTCTGTGATGAATATGATTAAGTGTAAACGTGTCCCGTAAAGAAAAAATTAAATAAAAGTCAACACATAAATACATTGTGAAGTCGTTAATGATGTAAATATATTTGTGTGGAAGTGTCAATGGTCTTGTTACTCTCACTTGTATTCTATTGTATATATGGGCGTCAGTAATCACCAAATGGCTATTTGCTACTTACATTGGAATGGATTTGGATAACATCGTCACTAAGGGAGACGTAAGGGCTCGTTATCTAGTGGAAAAGGCCTGTGTTTGAGGAAGGGCGAGATTGATATTAAAGCTTGAAACATTGATTTACATAAATATGATACACGGTCGGCGTCTCAAAACAGTCCGTATAAAAGGTGTGCGCACAATGTAAAAACTATGCACTTTGTAAAAACAACTTAAAAACATACATGTAAGGTAGATTTTGCATAAAAATATAAAAAATATTGACGTCGTGCGAAAAATCGCCTCCTCCTTTTGCTCTTATAAGAGGGGTACCGAGAGCGCTTACTCCTCTTGCTCTTTAGCCCCCTTTTTCCCCTCGGTTCACTTGGCTTCGCCTGGGTTTACCCCAGGCTCCTTAGCATCACCGCTACGATAAGGCTTGAGGGTAGCTTACCTACAGCAAAGAAATTAAATCGCTACTAATATTTCTTAATAAATTTTTATGGACCATTGATGTCTTAAGTTTACGGGAATATCACTCATTACAATAAAACTACTACTACTACGGGTAGATTGAGATCAGTCCACCCGTGACAATGGTTGCTGTAAAGCTTCTGAAACGTCGGGCTACATAAATAATTCAACCGTGACCATTAAAAATGTTTAAATTACGCACCTCCTTCAAATGTAATCTATTTGTAAAAAAAAATCATACGCGGTAGGTTGACTTCCCAATCACGACAGGATTGGACTCTTTAAATGAGAGTTCAGTATATAGTCGTGTATCTTATGGTTTCGTAAATCAATGTTCCGAATTTCCCAAGTCTGTCGATATATAATGAATTATACTCAATGGACATATTGAATCATGTATCAGCACGAGGTATTATCTATGTTATAATCCTGAGGGATGTTGCGCGACGTCGGAATAGTGTAAGTAACCTTACCTTATTTTTGATGTCACGCGCGAATATTTTATGATATATCAAGCTCAGCGAAGTTTTAAGGTCACAATCTTGTGTTGACTATTAAAATTATATAGGCCGAGATAAATTTTAGTAAAAATAGATTTTAATCTGTATTTAAAGAGTCAGCAGTAAAACAAACGTCAGTATTCAACTCGTACGAACCCGACGAGGATTTAATCAACAGCTATCGACACACCAGTTGAATATTTAAACCTCCTAAATGACAATTTATTTTTACTTTTACATTATATTTCGCAATAACCTCATGCAGTATTATGTATATTTCGGTATGTCTTCCGGGACTAAACTTTAGAACAAAAAACAAATCCTTACTAATCATTTGAATGTCAATGTTTGTTTGATACGCTTTCACGCTTTACCAACAGAACCGTTTAAAATAATTTGCACTATCAGGGGGAAAGGACATGGGGTTGTCCAGAAATGGCAATGTTACGCTCGTCGAGCAAAACGGCACTTTTATAACACGCTACTTATTTCTTGTGTTGGGGAATTTACGCATAACACCGCAGGCAAAGGTGCTCGGTAGTTATGTCACACTCAATACCACACCGGTCCTTTTGTTTTTGTTGACGTGGGGAAACGCATTTACGTGTCACTGGCCCTGGGTGGGGTCCAGTGATGTGTGGGCCTCGCGGCATTTTATAGTGCCGATACACACAAAAACCTCCGCGAGTCCCATCAGTGCCGCCTTTGGTGAGGTGCCCCGGAACAACAAATCATCAGGGCACCTCGACGGCTAGGCAACCACCTAAAGGGCCTACTCCACCTACTCAGGTGGGGTAGTCCTGCACTGCAGGACAACCCCACGAACTTTGGAACAGTGCAATGGGGCGAGGGTCTCATCCTCGCTCCTTGCCCTGGCCCAAAAGCGCCTCCTCCAGTTGCCCTTTTGCCCCCACTTTTTATAGGAGGGGTACAAAGAGCGATCCTCCACCCGCTCTTTAGCCCCATCTTCTTATAGGAGGGGTGCAAAGAGCATCTCCCTCGGTTCAATCGCCTGGGTTTTCGCAAATTAGCAAACAAACAAAAAAAAAAAAAAACAGGAATGTGAGGGAAAATTTGTGCTGGCACCTTTCTCGCCTTACCCCTACTGTAATACAATCGAAACGTAACTTTCTCTCTTTATCTACCTTTAGTCATTTATATCTCTCTCTGAACTTTCGTTGGCTTCGTTTCCATAACGCATTCTTTAGCTTACTTCCCGAGTGTGAAGTAAATAAGTCTTACTTCAGAAACGAGTGTGGTAATGTACTTGCACAAGTGAGAAGTTACACATCTCTGTAGTTAGAAAAATAATGAAGTCTACAAGGACCTAGGACAACCTAAACAGCAAGTTGTCACTGGCTGTCGAGAAGTCGAGGAGTGATGATGACATTTTCTTATCTGACAGTGCTTTTGGTGTTGTTGTTCGCGTGCCTCGTTTCATTAACATTCACTATGATAATTCCTAACGAACTTCAAAAAGAAATGGCATTTGGTGTTATCCTGGAAGAAATATTTAATGTAAATTCACCCGTTACAGCTTTTAACAGGGCCATTTAGTCTTACATGCATTGATGTACCATAAAAAAACATCGCACGGTGATACACTTCTGAAATGTTCGGGATAAAATCGTTAAATTGGCATTTAAATTTAATTTGGCGAAAGAAATCGCTCGTGTCTCGGTCCAGAGCGCCTCAGCGGATATCTCTTGTACATCTATCTCATTCTGACATCTAGAAAGTAATTAGGAGGAAGAGAGATGGAACTGCCAACGGTTAATTATACTGTTAATATTACGCTTGATTATTAATATGGACCGTTTGTTTGCGGCTGGTTTGTATTTGTTACATCATGATTATCGTAGTTCTGATGATTGCTAACATTTTGGATCTCATTATCATGAGTTGATGATTTATCACGATCATCAATATTTTTATTGTTTTCGTTCTAGTCGTTATTATAAATTAATAATTGATCATGTTCTGGTCATGAACAGAACGACGACAGTTGTGATTATTGGTCGTAGTTCCTCATCATTATCTCGCCAGGGCTATTTAAATGTCAATCGTAGTAAATAAGTACTTTTCAAGACTCATCGAGAGAGAAGCCTTGTCAGGCATAAAAGCAGATTACTTACTCATGGCGGTTCGCTCATTTTTCTCATAGCAACCGAAACATATGAGGTAAACGATCAACTCTAACCATAATATTCATAAAAATGCAAAGGGAATATCGCAATAATTACACAAATTCTTGTATTCCTAATCGGTATATCATAATTAGTATAGCGGATATGATGTGTTACGCTATCGGGTACGGTTTCCAATCTTGCCATCGTCGTACGCATAATACATTTGTATAAATAATCGCACAACGTTTACAAACAGGCAACAAATTTGTCTCATGCTCATGTCCGGAGCGTACTCTAATTGGTCGAAAATACTAATTATGTTATGCATGCGAAAGTCGTAGATACATATCTAACATCATCATAACTACTAATCGTGCAAGTACTCTCTCACGCAAGAACAAATCAACGGATTTGGATGAAATTTGGCACAAATATAAATTCCAATCTAGAATAACATAAATAGACTTTTCACCATTAAAATATCCCTTTGAATAGATTCTGCGCGCATTAAATAGCTGGGATTTACTATAGTTGAAAATTATCACATTATTTTTTTAATAAATCGTGATTCTTTTGAAACACGATGATTGATCAAGAAAACACATCAGCCTCTTTCTATGGTCTGACGTAGTTTGTCCAAAACTAGTAGTGGTCCAGAAACAAATGCTTACTTGAAGCACTTGTAACTTCATTTTAACCGATTGTAAGATACACACGATGTTACAAACATATTATTGAGAGAATTATAAGCTCTTTTTGAACACTTTCTTGGTGAACATATCATAGATTCGCATTATCGTCATCGCTTTTCTCCAACGTGCGTCACGAATAAAATTTCCACTTCTAACAGTCCACATAATTATTTCGTATTAATATAATGAAAAAAAAAACTACAAGAAAACCTTAAAAAGAGTGAAGGCTTTGCAATCAAACACGATGACACTACCAACGAGCAAAACTAAAATTGTTGATGAATAAGAACGATTTCTATAAGTTTTGACGATTCTTGTGCCTTTCAATTAAACACTTTCTTTTAAAACTTGCTGTAATCTAAATGCGACTTCACAAAAGTGGAATAAAAAACACTTTGTTGGAGCGCATTCGCCGGGAACTGAAGATGTGTTCCGGTTCCTTAAGTAGTGCGGATGTTTTAAACCGCCGTCTTAATAATTAAGTTCGTAATCTTTAATCTTATAAAGTAAAGTTGCTTGTACGACGACCGGCTGTGGTATCATGGCTCGGAGAATCGTGCGTGTTTCGTCAGAACTCGCACGTTCGAATACCGCCCAGGATATCGATGTCTATTTATATATTAATATGTATTTTTATAATATAAAAACACTCATTTCGGGATGCATCTCTCTCATCTGCTGAAGAGAGGGTGGGTCGGTCCCTCCTTCACGTCTCGTGACCATACGAGCACTCATACCAATCCGATGAAACTGTATTAGGCTTCTCTTTGCTTCCACAACAGTAGTAGTCCAATCCCGAAAAAAAAAAGTATAATAAAAATATTTTGTATATTCTGTTGTACTACAACTTTAACACAATCCCTTACCAATAATTGGCAGCACTAAGCTAACGTGGTGTGGATAAGTCCACAGATACTGTTGTTAAATGCTGACCTGCCTCCAGTGACAGACACGATTTATGAGGACCGACACTAAGTTTCTAATATAAAGTTCGTAAATGAGCACTAAATAATTATTTATTGAAATTTACGCACACATTTAGTAGAGGTAGCGCCATGCTGCATTGCAGCCAAATTAGACCAGCACGCCCCGGGAATTTCCGCTTGCTCATATGACACCGCCGTATAGTGACAGCTATGCTGTCGCGTTTCGTGCAGTTTGTGAATAGTCGGTGGTCGATTGACAAATGTGCAGATGTCTATGGGCGTCGGTAGTCGTCACAAAGTTCAGGTTGCTCGTTTGCTTCCATATACTTATATAAAAAAAGTTCTAATATTCGGTAAAAGAAAGAAACCCGTAACTCAAGCTGGACACATAGACGGATACAGATGTGCTGTCTTTCTTTCCTGCACCCCTCTAGTGGGTTGCCGGTAACTCGCGGAACGCACACAACGGGACTACCAGTATGCGATCATGTCATCGTCTGCAATGTAGCACTTCTCTCTCACCTCTTACCCCAAACCATCAAAAATTATACCCGAAAAACATAAATAAACTTATGACTGGCGAAGCAGTGGCGATCAAGGCATAAGTCGAATAGAGTTGCTGTTGTTACGGAAATGCAGAAAAATATATCGCTACTGAGGCGGTTCAAGTCCCCGAAAATCGCGGTCCGTTGGAGGACATTTTTCACTTTTATGGCATCATTTATTACCACGTTCCTATCATAAAGTAATTTCAGTAGACAATTAGGAAGTTCCTGTTTTAGAATTGCCTAACATTGGGCTAAAAACGATCGATGATGGCTTGTGAATAGTAGTGTAGCGTTTCACAGATGATGTCACCCATCACTTAAAGAATTTGTGGCCTAGCCCTGTGCTAAGTACCGAATGATCTTGTGTGACAGGTAGATACTGCCTCGAGTAAACTCTGTGAACTATTTCGGAATCACTCTTGATCGTGCTCTGAATTTCACCTTCCTTTTCTCTTTTTCTTTTTTCTTTTAAGAGCAAGTCAAGCAAAGTCAGCAATTAAAAGCGGTACGTCTTACAAAAGCTTTAATAATATAAATATAAAATACTAAAAATAAGATGTCTAGATGTCTCTCTTGAAGCCAAAATATACAATGTGTGTATCCGCCCGGTATTTTCATTTTCCAGTGTAGTTTTCGCTCACGAAGTAGATTCTCTCACATAGAGATTTTACTGAAAGTGCAAAATCGCTTCCTGCGTATAGCCACCGGCTGTCCATGGTGCGCAACCTTGACTTACATTGACCCTCTGGACGGCAGTTCAAACTCCTTATGTACTTGTCTTTATGTCTTCACACTCAGAAGAACAGATGGCAGATGGGTGAGTCGGTTGGTCGACCCTTCGGAAGGTGGGAAGACGATCTCCGTGCAGTAGCCGGTCCGGGATCGATGCGAGTAGCAGGAGCTCGGTCGTCTTGGCAGTGGACCGATAAGGGCCGATAATGATGTTGATTATGATGATACATTTTAACTTTGAAGAGGTTAAGAAAGTGCTCTAAAGTCTGCAATCAGATTGCTCTTAGTACGGTGCGGACGTGTTTCGTTCTTCAGATAAAATCTAATTTCACTCTGCATTTTTTCCTTCACATAGATTTTTGGATACGTACTCGTTTCATTTTTTATTTAAAGTAGTGACCGCCTGAGACCAAAATTTTATTTAAAAAAAAACGTCTTCGAATTCATATACAGCTTGACTGTAAAACTTTTTTATAGGTATATAATAAAACTACGGGGGCTGATTGATAACTAACTGGCCGAAACGACAAACTCAAAAAAAAAAAAAAGATAGGCAAACGAAGTTTATTAGATAATATATCTTTTCGAAAATAGAACGCCCAATTCGAATTCATTTGAACTGATAGAATTTGTGTGAGGAGACCTAGAAATTTCTCTGCCGTAAATTTTCACAACAATGGAAAGAAACGAAATGCGTGCGGTGATAAAGTTTTACGTTTTAAAAGCGAAAACAGCAACCCAGATTAAAGTCAGTGTTTTAGGTAATACTGCTCGTACGTTGAGTACAATTTACATCTGGGTAACTGATTTTAAACGTGACGGAGCTGCGATGACACCTCTTGGTCTGGCCGTCCAAATGTCACGATTCCGGACATGACATCAAAAAGATTAAAAAACTCGTTTTGAATGATCGGCGCTTAAAGTTGCGGCAGATAGCAGAGATGGTAAAAGCATTTCTCTGAACGCGTTTTTAATATTTTACACCAACATTTGCGAATGAAAAAGTTATGCGCGCGATGGGTGCCGCGTTTGCTCACTAACCAAAACTAACGTCGACTGGACGATTCGTCGGAGTGTTTGACGCTGTCTAAGTGTTTGAAATATGGACACATCATTATACTCTTGAAACAAAAGTACAATCTATGCAGTGGACTGAAAGCGGAAAACCTGCGCCAAAGAAAGCAAAAACGGTTCTGTCGGCCGGCTAAGTAATGGCGACTGTTTTTTGGGATGCTCGAGGGATTATTTTAGTGGATTATTTGCAAAGAGGAAATTTATATATTTGCAATGAATGGAGAGTATTATGCAAGCTTGCTATAAAAATTTCGTGAAGAGATCTAAAAGAAACGGCCTCATTTAGCCAAAAAGAAAGTTTTATTCCACCAAGACAACGCATCCGTGCACTCGTTAAGGGTTGCAGTTGCCAAAGTCCATGAGCTGCGGTTAGAATTTTTACCGCATCCCCCCTATTCCCCAGGTCTGGCCTTGCGCGACTTCCACTTATTCCCGAATATCAAGAAATAGATGGCTGAATTTTTTTATCAAATGTTGCATTCATTCTCGCCGTAGACGAGTATTCAGAGGGGTTAGAGAAAACATTTAAACAAACTAGTGTGACGGCATTGGAGAAGCGCTGGACTGAATGAATGTAGAAGAAAACTACGTTGAAAAATAGGGACGTTTACGACAAAGATTTTACTTTTAAACTTCTAAACAGTTTGGGATGAAATTTTGAACAAATATAGATTACATTCTGAAAAAGCAAATAGTCTACTTCTCATCCTCAAAAAAAATCAGCTCCATAATGATATATTTTACGCAAGCGCAAGGAAAATAATTAATCAAGCCATTGCTAAGTGACGATAAATTGCTTCAAATGCCGATACGAGTTTTAGTAAGTTATCTATTGCTTGCTACCATAATCTCCTTATTTAATTTTTTTTTGTCATGTAGGCCTAATTCATGTGTTACAATAGAATGAAATAGATTAAACATTTATTTTGTAATTAGTAGTCATTACACTGTTATATGCTAGTGTCACTTTCCTAATTTACAACAGATCACATATGTTAGCGAGATGTATGTCCATCGTTATGCAAGCCCAATTCCATATTAGATAGATATCGTAGCATGGCACTACCTTTTGCTACATGCATCCTCTCCCGCATATATTAAGTGCGATAAACTACGCAGTGGGTATCTCAAACCTTCGCAGGTATGTATCGTCCTCGTGTGCCGTTTGAATAAGTATAGAGGAACAAAAATATTATTAAGCTTAAAGTTTATCCTAATTGCTTTTTTATATCTTTGAATCGATGAGATAAATGATACTCTGAAACTTGCACTCAACATGATCTTACATGAAAGGTATACTATGCATTATAATCCGACTTAAGCAATGATTGATTGTCATTAGTACCTTCATAGCTGTACGTTAAGTTCTTTTTAAACATCGAGCATACTAAAGTAATTCCAAGTTCAGTCCTTTCTCGATTTATATTCAAACTCGTATACGGTCTGAAATCAGAAAAATTCTTCATACTTCAAACAAGATCTAAAGCCCCAACAAAACTTTACCAAAAATATTTTGCGAAGGATTAATTTCAAGGATACGTCCGCATTTTCATAAATGAAAACAGAAATCTGAAATAGTCAAAGAAAATTATTACGGTTTTTATACTTTCCACATAAACTTCTCCTTCCGCGTAGTTTTCTTTTTATGGCTAAATATGTGTTTCGATTGCTCGTTTGCCCGGCTCTTGTCAAAGTGACAGTGTTCGTACGTGCTGCGCTAAATATTAATTAGCAGTGTGTTGATTATAAGGGTTATAGTCATCCTAGTAATAAAGCAGTTTGCGAAATCAATACGTTTTCTTAGCTAAAATTAATTTGTAAGTGCAAAGTGCGTGGTAAGGAATTTATTTTCCTACCCACAACCTGGACACAAACTGTAAGTTATTAAGTTTATTATTTAGTGAAAGTAAAGTAAATCTTAATATTAAATCAGTATTGAAACAGTGTTAATTCTTTAATAATAGTTTTGAATATTTTTCCTGTTTTATATTCTAGAAAATATGCACTCTTAGGATATTGAACTGGTTTCCTAGTAAATATGATATATAGAAGGCGTTGACAGCCTAAAAAGAAGACCACTATTTCGGGGAAAAAAAGAATAGTATTTCTAATTAGTGTATATTTATTACGGTTTTTATTTACTCATTCATCTTTTAAAACTTGATATCAGGAGAACAGTAGGGAGTAGGCGGTGATACGGTAGATGATGAAGAGGAGCGATTTCGGCAGCTCTTTGAGATGGAAGTTCGTCGCAAGTCTCAGGAGCTTGAGGAGCTTATGTCGATCGGTAGGGAGGCGGGATTCGCTCTCAGGACATCGGTTGCTTGGACTCCTCCGTAAGGATTCAGCTCACCGGCCGCCACCATGGACTTTTTATTACTAATGCACCAATATAATATATATGGAGACCAATTACGTCCCCTGAGGAAAAGCAGGAACGGAGCAGGAACGCCGCACAGTCTCGTCACTGGCTATGGTTTCTTCTTTTGCGAGGATCCTTACTGCACCAACGGCAGGTACTACACCAGAACCGAGTCCTAGTGCGGCAACAGCGGCAGTCACAGCAGCCGAATCTGGGTTGATGGGTATTAGCAAAATTCAGATGCTGGATCCCGTTTAAAATTCTCTGCGGCGCATTGCGGAAGTATCAAACATAATGGTCAGCGCAACTAAATTTAAAATGAATGCTGCAGGACGGGGCGCAATAAATAAGGTCAGCACAAACGTTTTAGCTGTAGTTACTGCATTAGAACTGAAGCTTGCCGAGTCTGAACACCTAGTAACATCGACAAATCTAAAATACGCGCAACTAGAACTGACCATGAGCTCTGGTAACCCAGCAAACATCTGCTCATTTCCGTCGGTCCCTCCAGCCGCGCCCACATACGCATCGCTCTTGAAGCGACCGCAGGGCCAGCCAACGGTCGTCATACCTGCTAACCAGGGTCAAGCAGTAATGTTTTACCCAAACACAGAGGACATAAATACTTCTGAGGGTACCAAAGCCGAGCTGCAGAGGGCAGTAAAACCTGGTAGCTTGGGCATTCCAGTGCAGAGCATAAGCGCAATTGGCAATTCTGGCATAGCGGTCAGGGCCGCTAGACCTGCAGCCTTAAAGCGGCTGCCATGCCAACTCTGAAGGCTTCGGAGACCAAAGCTCGTCGTCCTTTGGCGGCCCTCCGCAACCTAGGAATGGACCTGACAGAAGATAGTCTTCTTGAAGACCTATAGGCCACGAATCTTTCGGACGATTCTGAATAGAGCAGAGAGAAACTTCGTTCAAACTGCAAGGTTGCCTACAAGAAGGGCGGTCGTAACGGTGGGCGTACCACGGTCGTCGTCGGTTCGTGATAAATTGATTGGCCTTGGTCGTGTCTCTATTGGCTGGGACGAAGCTGATATACGCGACTACCTACGTATCACTTGCTGCAACAAATGACAACAATATGGACACCCAGAGAAATACTGTAGGGTAACCGAAATGGCAAACGGTAAATGTGGAGATATAGTATCGTAAAGTCGAATGTCAGTCACAAAGTGAGCGCTGTGCTACCTGCAAGCGTTTTAAGCCCAAAGAGACAAGCACTCATGTAACCAACTCTGCGACTAGCCCAGCTCGTATATATGCGAAACAACAGGCAGTCAACATGACTCAATATGGGTAAGGAGGGAAATATTATTTCGATAGGACAGCTCAATTTTCAGGGATCGGAGGCTGCCACATCTGAGCTGCTTGTTATTGCCAGTGAAGTTGACTCAGCTAATTACATATCAGGTGTGTAGCAGCATATCAAGACCGATGTCTACAGAAGAACCATCTTTTAGACTACCCTCTCGCGAGTTTGTGAATGGGTAAACTAGACTTCAGGAAACCAACAAATGAACCGCCAGGCAGTTTAGTAAAATCCTTACGCAAACTGCCAAAATAAAACCTCGGATATCGTAAGGAGTCCAGGGGCTACGAATGGTAGAGTCCGACTCTGGACCGTAGTAAAGTCAAGGCCGCACGATGTTGGCAAAACTCGAGACGACGAAATCCTACAGGCGATATCTGACTACAGGAAGCCCTACGTGTAGCCAGACAATAATAGAAAGTGGTCATGAAGGACGCTGGAATTAAACATTTTAGAGATATTGCCGAGACGGGAAATGAAAATCCTTGGGGCTTGGCATACCGAGCCGCGACTGGTAGATCTTGCCCTCCGAAGAATGTCATTCATGGCGTAAAACTCCTAGAAGGTTGGATTGGATAACCTTCTAGGAGCTTTCATGTCAGAATTGACAACATCGAAACTGCTATGTATCAGCTCCTGTACTCCCTATGCCCAGATGATACAACAGAAATTGACAACAGCTTTCACCGACAAGTGTGAGCGGCGGCTGCATGCTCTCCTTCCGGTAGGGATTCAGATGCTCCTTCCCGCAGTGCAGTCGATCACATTATTAGAATACAAATCCCGGATTAGACTGGATCACTCGAAAGATTATCAGGAACGCCGGGACGGCTTCTTCCGGAGAAATGATGCTGATGTACACAGCGCGTATCAAAGAAGGGGTCTTTCCAGATATCTGGAAGATACGTTCATTGATAGTGCTGCCAAAGGGAAATGACAAGTCATAAACAAATCCGGAAGCCTACCGGCCGATTACTTTACTGCCGATTGTAGGAAAAATTTTAGAACGTCTCATATTTACTTGCGCTCCTGCATCGTGGTATTTCTGAAAATCAGCATGGATTCGTTAGAGGGCGCTCAAGTAAGCGCATTAAAATCAGTGTTCGAGATAGTAGATAATCCCACATATAAGTACGTCCAGCTCGTCCTTTTGGACATCTCCGGAGCCTTCGATAATGCATCGTGGCCAATGATCAGTATCATTGACCACCATTAAAAGCGAATGCAACCGGCATCTCTCGAACATCTATCAGACTCTCGTAACCGTTACGTTGGCTTCACAGTTGGCCACCGCACGCTTTGGAAGGTTTCCACAACGGGATGTCCCCAGGGTTTGGTATTGGGCCCCACACTATGGAAACTCCTCCTGGACGATATCCTTAAATTGCCGAGACCAGAGGCTTTGTGGCATACGCAGACGATTTGACGCTTGCGATCGAGGCACCGTCGCGCGCCGTTATCGAACAGAAATGTTCCACGATCTTGAACAGTTTATCGGATTTGGGGGACCCGTAATAGGCTATTATTTTCCGCAGCCAAGTCCCAGACTATGACAATTAAGGGTCGTTTTGAAAGCGGACCGACTATTAGGATGAATGGTGTCTCGATCGCGAGTGTATCTGTGATCGAGGTGCTTGGAATACACATAGACGATGCTAGATCCTTTGCGATGCATGCGGTTTTGACGGGCGAGAAGGCCGCCCGCTCTTTCGGGAAGGTCTCACGTGTGTCTAACTTCTCGTGGGGTGTGAAGTACCGGGCACTTAGATTCCTGTACCACAGAACCTATGTTGCAATCCTGACATATGCTGCAGCGCTTTGGCATCGACGCCCTCAATTGTATGTTGTACGTAGTGCATTATTACACACCCAAAGATCAGCTTTGATTTTATTTACTAAGGCCTACAGGTCATGCAGCAGTACGGCGCTACCAGTATTAGCCGGCGTTCTGCCTGCCGATCTGGTGGTTCTTCGAGCGGGTCGTGTGCGTGAGGAGTGCGTGGGGCTCAAGAGCAAGGAGCGTAATTAAAAGAAAAGCGCTATCGCGGATGACGTCATCTCCACTTGGAAGTCAAGCTGTGCCGCGTGTGCCGACGGGAGGGAGCTGTATTGCTTCTTTCCAGAAGTTACAACGCGTCTGGCATATCAATGGGTGGAACCTGAGTACGCCATTTCACAGATACTAACTAACAGGACACGGGTGTTTTAGAGATGGCCTGCGCAGGATGGCATTATGTGACCTGCCATCATGTCCTTGCTTGAAGCTGAAACCACGTACTGTGGGAATGTGACCTGTACAAAAACGAGCGAAACATCATGTCGGACGGCATCGAACGGAAGACAGTGGGTTCAGTCTATCATCAGGATTTGGTCGCATACATGGCACGCGAATAGGAAGGATAGGTAACGACATAGCTGCAATGAGATAATCAGGACTGTCGAGGCCGATGACAACTTCTATCTTTGTGGTGTCAGGCCCCAGAAAGGGGAGAGTGAAGTAACGAGAGGGCACTTAAATAATGTGTACGGAGTCAAGAATTGCACGTTGAGGAACGGAACCGGTGAGCAGACCCCCGTGAATCTCCCATGATTCCCCTTTAGTCCGACCCAGGACTCGAACCCGGGACCTCACTGCTTTGGTTGATCATGCTCACCACTAGACCCGAGGCAGCGAAATTATTTCTTTTACTCACATGACACGTCTGCTAGTCCCGGAGTGTTTATGTACGTACAATCACATCATAAAAACCCGCACCAAACGCGACACCGTTGATGAACGAGAGGTACCTCGCCAGTCGTGCCGAGCCTATTCCGCTCTAATGCAGCATGGCACAACCTCTTACTTTATTGTATTTGAAGCATTGGTTAAAAGCAATAATGAATAAATAAATTAATTAATGAAATAAAATAAATAATTACTTTATTTGTAAGGAAACACGGTGAGCCATATACATACCAATATAAGACAACAGTGTGCTCAACATAAGGGTGGAACCTCAGTTTGAAACAGAGCCTTAAGACCTGACACTGTATTTCAGGGCCACTTTTAGTTTTTATCTCCTGGCGCTAACGTCCATTTCTTTCATTTTGTGTCTGTAAAATACAATTTTATTTCTTAACGCCATTATTTATTAATACGTGTACTAATTGATATAGTGATGCATGAGTTTGACTAATACTTTGATAAAGTGTAGTACGTAGCACTCCTTGTTCAAATATTATTTATTTATTCGTCACCAAGGCACACACATTTGTGTGGACTATGGCTTGGATCTTGAGGGTATCTGTACATACCAAGTATATGTATCTGATCTGTATGAGGCAGTGACTTGTTACATTTGTCCGTCTATCACGAAATTATCTGTGTATCGGTAGGTATGAACGTATATCGTAAAGTATATTTCATCATTTTGTTTCATCATCATGTTTCCAAACGTACGCAAGTGACGCCGCGGGGGGCTATTCCTAGTAATATAAAAAATCAAAGTGGATTTTACCATCACTAGCGATGGAGAATGACGTAGAAAGTTATTGTCGAACAACGTTATCAGATGCGAGACATATCTCATTAATCACGACGCCGATGACATCTTGCATTTGCATGTAAATGCATGTCGCGCATGCATAAGTGTGGACGAGCGATCCTGCGTGCGTGAGGACCATTACACTCCAAATGCGCGGCGGTCGATTGTGGACCTTGTGTGGTAAATTACATTCAGCTGTGTGGCACGAGGTGGTTATTTATATATGACAGGTGTGAAAGTTATTGAACAGTTGTAACAGTCGAGTTTTATGTTCGACTTGACAGCACATGAGCAAAGAAACAGATTACCCTGTATTTCGCGAAGAAAGTTACGTGCAGACACGAATCATAACTATCATCAGTCTCATGCGAACTGCGAGGGGCTACTGGATTAAAACAATCGATAAGCATAAATAACACAAACATTCGAAATTACTTACATATTGCATCGCCATCAGTGTAAAATTAGTTGTCACTTTTTGTGCAGCTAACACATTTTTAGCGAGATATAATTTTTTGCAACTATTTCCACGTAGAAATCTATAGGGTAATTTGAGCTAAAGGGAACATAGGTGACTCCTTGTGTACGATTACCATGATATTACAGATATAAGGAACATAAGAAAGTTGCGCAGTGTAACGTTACGCTTAGTGTTAATGTTCATTTGATTTTAGTCCTTATGTTTTTCATACCACAGGCCTTAACACTCTAAAGCTCTCGAGTGCAGCTGCTTAACCCACTACCGTAATGCCAGAGGGTTGCCTCTGAAGCATTGTACTATGTATCGACTAGGAAATTGGTTATGAAAACCTGTTACTGGCTCCCGGATAGTTACTAATATATCAATTAAAACTTCTTACACAATGAATATAAAGTTGTAGATAGCTACGTGCTGTATGAATTGATATAAACAAAAAATTTACGACGCTAATTAAGCTACAAACTGTATACCATTTTCGACTTTCAGTGTATGCCATTTGAAGCAGATCTCGGAACATCAGGTTTTCTTTTGTCAGCCAAACATTATTTATTCGATATATGTTTTCGTTAAGTTCACAAAAACTAGATAAAAAGAAATTTGTGATGGATATTGGAAATTTCTTTCCTCTTATATACTCCTCGATTTTATCCTCTAACTAAATGAGACTATTAACTTGCATATTTATACCTCGTAGCAGAAGTAGGACAGTTGTAATAGACTATAGCAGAGAGCTGATGTCCATGTCTGTGCACTTTAGGATTTTTGACAGTCTGTCGCAGCCGCAGTGCAACGCTCACATGTGTCATACACTTCCCAGGCATGAACTCCGCTCATTCTATCATACCGGTGGTTTATCAATTCCTGAGTAAAAATGTTAGGATAGTGAAAGTTGTCGAGTGAAACTTACTCAATTACTGACACCTTCCTGAAACGAACTCCTTACGCTGTTCTACTAATTCTTAGACCCTTCATTCATCCCCGCTCTCCAATTACGGCACAAAGAATAAAACTAAAGTGATAGTATTTTAAATAGAACATATAAAAAATAAGTATACAGTCCTGAGATCCCAAGTTCCTGTCCCGGGTTGTACCAAAATGTGTCTTCAATTTCTATTATTATTTTGTCATGCGCAGTTAGGCTATAGAGGTGACCGCTGTTTGCTGAAATTCAACTAGTAGGGAATTGTTATTACCCAGGCGGAGGAAAACCCAAATAACCGATCCGTATATAATCTACACAGATGCATTATATATATATAATACAGTGTGTATTTGCAAAATGTGTGAGTGCCGTAGCTACCTAAGTCGTAACGGCACGTGAAGGCTACAAAAACGATGCAGCAGGTAAAAGCTAGTATAATGTAGAGAGGTATAAAGTATTGGAGCACAGATAAAAAAGGACGTACCTTGCGCTATAAACCAACAATAAAATTAAAATACTACAGACCGAATGGTATTTTTGACTCGAAATAAAAACGGTTCCATTTCCACGCTACATTTACGGGATATCGTTTCATTATTTATTGCTTTCATTAATATTTTAATGTAATATAACGTATGGTGCGTCTGTGTGAAGTCGGTAATTGTATATAAACACTGTTTCCATGATAACTGTAAAGTATCTTTTATTTGTTACTAGTCGAATATCCTTATACTATACAAAAGGTTTGAGTTATTGTTTAAAGAACCGACCGTTGCCCAATTATAATACGAAAAATCTAATTAGTCCCTTTATTGGCCCGGCAGGTGCCGCTCCGTCTTCCTCTCTGACGTCATCGCCACTAACGTCAAACATTTTTTTGTGTATAAATAAATCATTTTAATACTTCATTGTATATTTCATTTTCAACAGTTATGTACCTACCCGACACTTACCAGTAAATACAAAAGTAATTTTATAACTATAATCGCGTATCGTACAAACATTCGGAGTCAGAGCAGACTCCAAAAAAGGCCTCCCCTTTTTTGGTGTCGGTTAAAAAGAAAATCACATTGTAGCTGCTGAGGAAACTAATAATCTCATAAAACCTGAAGAGAAGGACAAACATGACGTATTGTGTGATACAGTGAAATTTAATTTTTCATAGAAACTCTTTGTAAAAGAAAAGTGTCAATTTTCCTCTGTTCGTAATGAATAGGGTTCAGTCTGTTGTACAGCTCGGCTCAAGAACCTCGTCTCACTGAGCCGCGCCCACTGTATTGTAGAAGCGAGCGGGGACGGTGCTTCATGTGATTACGTTATTCCTACAAATATTTGTTAGTAAGTTTGTTCTATGCTGCGTTGTATTTTCAAACAGCTTGTTAACTTGTAAAATTTATGGGGCCACGCGTTATCCTGAAGAGGAAATTTCAAAAGAAATGGGCGGATAAAAAATATAGACTTGGAACTCTCGAGAATTGGACTGCCGTCATAAAGAAATGACAAGCCCGCTTGTACGTCATAGTGACTAAAATAGACATAGTGCTGGACTTATCGATAGCTCTGTGTTTGCACGATTTAATAGAATACGAGTTGACTCAACGTGACGAATCTCCTAGTGGCTATGGTGGCGGATGGATGGTGGACCAGATAATAAAATCACGTGCCACTGTTGCTAATATTAGGTATACGATGACAGATTTTGACCAATGTCAAAATAACGGACTCAAATGCAAAACTGCAATACATATTTTGTAATGTAGCAAACTTGTACAGAACATAAATTTTAAAAGTCTTAGTTTGTCAACAAAGATCTATGCCAAACAATATTCATATACAATCGATTCTTTAAGCCTGAAATAGCGACCGGGTAATATCAAAAGGAGGTGATAAGCTGCCGCGATGATAAGCTGGACAGACAGACCATTTGTTATGGACTTGGTTGAATATTATTGCAGGTTTAAAAATGCTATTACGTTAAGTTTAACCTACATAAACTAAAATAACAATGCCCAAGGTATATCCGATGTTTAGCAACTTGTTAAATATTACACAATAATTTCTCCCTGATTTTTGGTGCAAATTACTCTCAACTAGCTGATTTTAGGCATTCATTGTGAGATGCCATACTTAAAAATGAGTGGTGGGTGGTAAGTAATTAAAATTTATTTAAACATAGTTATGTCGGAATCGGAAGCAATAGTCCATAATAAAGTGGAGCGATTAAAGTAACGTCGACAATACGCGTGAGATGAATCAAAGTGCGGAGAAACGATCGGAATGGCGGTAATTACGAAAGTGACAAGCAATTACGATGTCTGTCTGCGCGCTGGCGCTTAGTGGCGAGGGTAGTGTGTCGCACGTGACGAGCGGAGGACGTGAGTACGAGTTAAGTGTAGCCATAAATAATGCGCTGCTAGGACTACCTGATGGTACAATAGGTGCAGGGTGTTTTGTAATACACTGAATGAAATCATAGAGCGTATTCAGTAATCCAACAATTTAATTCGAAATAGCTATGTAAAAATACAGGTATCTATCTAAAATTTGACGTCGGTCACTGGGAGTCCGACCGGATACAATTCAGGTGCAGGACCGACGATTTTGTGTGCTTTCCGGGGTTCTAACACGTATGGTGTCCTTCCCGAATATCAGCTGTTCTTGAAAATTAAAATATCCCAATACCACAATTGAAGTCGAATGTTTAAACTCAACGGAGTTGTATATGCTGCATATTCATTCATAATAATTTTCAAACTTTTTTCGAATCTATTTTATATATTTGGATAATGATAATAAAAAAAATAACAAAATGATTGTAGGTAATTTTATGCTTAAAATGCATGCGTTTCTATGTGAGTAACAGTAGTCAGTAGTAATATATCCGTAGAGAAATATTCATTTCTGCGGGACAGAACTAGCTTAGGTGTTGTGTCATTCCAGATCGTAAGTATTGTATGCCAAATGGTATGTAACATTTGTTTAATTACAATTAAGGATTTCCAGTATACGAGGGTGGATTGCTAAGTATTAACCTAACCAAGAAATAAACACATACTAAATCAGTGATATTTTTATTTTCCTACATAATCACCATCAAGTTCGATGCACTTTTGCTATCTCCCATTTAAAGCATTTATACCGTTGAAAAAATATTCTTCCTTAGAGTCAAAATATGCGTCTCCTGCTGTTTTGACCTCGTCGTTCGCAGAAAATCTTTGACCTTCCAAGTGCTTTTGTAGATTAGGGAACAGAAAGAAGTCTGATGGTACCAGATCAGGTGAATAAGGAGGATGCGGTAATAATTCAAAGCCATAATTGAGGACTTCAGTCATTGATTGCACAGACGTGTGAACACGGGCGTTATATTGATGAAACAGGACTTTTCTTCGAGCATTCCTGGACGCTTTTCTTTTATTTCCTCTCCTAAACCCCTTTCAAGATAATCAATCATAATCACACATTTTCGAATCCCAGAATACTGAAGACATTACCTTATTTGCCCACATAATAGACTTAGCCTTTGTAGTGGTGGTGAACCAGGTCTTTTCCACTGTTTCGTTTGTTGTTTTTTTTCTGGCGTACGGTAATGAACCCATGTTTCGTCCATTGTAACAAACCGATTCAAAAAATCATCTAACTTAGGCTTCCAGTAGCTCCAAACAGTCTCATGAAATAATCAATCGCGTCCTTTTTTGTTCCCAATTCGAGGACTATGATGTTTCAAGTTCGTTCATAAGAGATGCGTATAATATCGGCTATCTATCTAATTTTTAATCTCCAGTCTCCCGTAATTAAATCAATGTTTTAATGTTTTCATCAGTAGTGGACGCCGTAGGCCTTCCAGAGCGGGGTTCATCTGTCGAACTCCCTCCCTACCACGCTCTAATTCTGCTATCCGTTTTTTTGACGGATGAATCAGACAGAGCTGAATCTCCTGAAGTACCGACCATATCATCATGGATGGCTTTCGGTAGTGGATCCTTCTTCTGTAGGTACTTAATGTCGAAACGCTGCTCGATTTGCTCCATTTGCAGAAACTATGTCCGATTGCTCTATTAATAAAATATAAAATCACAACTAAGTATCGCACACGTTTCTAACCTCACACATAGTCATTTGTGAAGGAAATAGTCTGAACTGAACTAAATAATGTGGTTAGATTTGATTTTTAGAATTGAATGAAGTTTGTGTCTGTGTTAGGCTATTAACAATATGTGTTCCGTAAGATTCTATGAATCTGTGAAAGGAGTTCACGTGGGGGATAAACGATTATCTAGATTTAGTTGGTCCTTAAAATACATTTATTTCAATTGGTCTTTCCACATTCACAATCCAGGACAGACTTAAAATAGTACAAGAACAGCAATGGGATCAATACACTTGATATTGGTTAGTAATAGTGAGGGTATGAAGTCTTATCTGGTAGTTGTCCGAGCAACTCTGCACTCTCTCTCTCGGCTGCAACTTGGATGGTCCTTTATACATATTTTTTTTGTTCCTCCCAGAATATGTAGGTTCCCGGCAGAATATAAAAGAAAACTGTTTCATCATCATTTGGTGATGGCAGACAGCATCAGCCATCACAAGTATATCAGTACCTCCACATCGCCAAAAGGAATAAGAGTGACATTTCTTCAACACAGAGAACGTTAAGCCTTACAGACAATGTTGACAGATATACTTTTTTATAAAATATTTAAATTTCAAAACATAATTGTTACAAGGCCGACTCCTTTAGAATCCACCCTCGTGGAACAAAGTACTGAAAACAAGTTACTTAAATACTGCTTAGATAAATTGCTGGAACTCTTCAAACCAATTATTTATGCGCAGCTCTTGTCCCATAATCTCCTGGATAAAAAACGGGTTACCCTAATTCCTTTAACGTTGAAGTACCAAGACTTGTAGGCTCAACTTGTCAAGAACCCCTGAGCGTGTCAGCTAAACTAAGGCATTAGACTTTAACATATGGTTATCATAAAGTAGTGACCTTAAACGATATTTATAAATTTTTATTTAACCTTGTTCGTTATTTCTATCCGACTGCTCCGTAAGAAAGACTATCTACAACTTGTTGCGTATGCACATAATGTATACGATGAGGTGGAATTATATAAATATCGATTATTCACGTTGATAAACTACGATTAGATTTTTATGAAAACATATTCGAAACAAACGTAAGCCCAATTTCTCCCCGCTATGGAGGAAATTGTCGAATATCCTGTCATTTTTATCCAGCTTGATAGATCAGTTTCGGCTTTACTTTGATCAGTCAGTGAGTCAGGACATGATATTTTACACTTTAATTTTTTAAGTCTGATACGGCCCCTGTTTCACACTACAAAAGTGTCAAGTATCTATTCGATATCTAATTAACAACATAAACACGGCAAAGAAACTGAGACCGAAATTTGTAGTATATTTGTCAGTTACAGTTCCTAATGCCTAGTTTAATCGTTACCCAATGGGAAGCTGTGAAACGTGAAACCGGGTCTTAAAATATATTTGTATGCATATTACTGAATGTATTACTTTGACGGAAGTAATGTATATATTTTTTTTATAATTTTGTGACTCGTGTTTTACCATCAGACATTCTCATTTCCCCCGTTCATTTCACGCATCATCTGCGGTTTTTTGTTCATATTTTGTAACCCTGAAAGAGCCTTCAGGCATTAAAGGAGGTTTTGATCGAAATTCGCGTGGTTAGGGTGTGCGTGAGGACATTTTCTGTACGCATTACCTATGTAAGTGCTGACTCATTGCAGTAATCGATTCTCATAAAAAAACTCTCGGAAAAGAGCTGAAGACTCTCAGCTCGAAAGTCACGTTTGTAATAAAAGACGATTTATTTAAGTCTCAGCATATCTCTATTGTGGAGATCCTCGCGCGTATATTACCAGGCTGATTGATAATTGGCGGAAAGGACGAACTTAAAAAAAAAGATAGGCTAACAAAAATTATAACATTATATTCTATAATTTTTTGGAAAATGGAACGCCAAACTTGAATTTATTCGAACTGAAGGAATTTGTGTGAGGGGACCTAGAACATCCTTTGCCGTAAATTTTCTCAACAATGGATAGAAACGAAATTTGTGCGGTGATACAATTTTACGTTTTAAAAGGGAAAACAGCAACCCAGATTAAAGTCAAGCTAGACAGATTCCAGGTAATACTGCTCCTGTATTGAGTACAATTCATACCTGGATAACTGTTTTTAAACGTGGGAGACAAAGCTGCGAAGACGCCAACATTTCTGGCCAACCAAATGATCTCAGGACTCTGGACATGATCAAAAAATTCAAAAAACCGTTTTGAATGATCGGCGCTTAAAGTTGCGGCAGATAGCAGATGTGGTAAAAGCATTTCCTCTGAACACTTTTTTAACATTTTACACCAACATTTGCGAATGAAAAAGCTTTGCGAGCGATGGGTACCGCGTTTGCTCACTGTTAACCAGAAGCAACGTTGAGTGGACAATTCGTCGGATTGTTTGTCGCTGTTTAAGCGTGATACTAACGGCGTTATATAACAGTAGATGAAACATGGATACATCATTATACTCCTGAAACAAAATAACGATGCAAGCAGTGGACTGAGAGCGGAAAACCTGCGCCGAAGAAAGCAAAAACGGTTTTGTCGGCCGACTAAGTAATGGCGACTGTTTTTTGGGATGCTCGAGGGATTATTTTAGTGGATTATTTGCAAAGAGGAATAACAATGAATGGAGAGTATTATACAAGCTTGCTGTAAAAATTTTGTGAAGAGATCTAAAAGAAACGGCCTCATTTAGCCAAAGATAAAGTTTTATTCCACCAAAACAACGCATCCGTGCATTCGCTAAGGGTTGCAGTTGCCAAACTCCAAGAACTGTGGTGGTGGAACTGTTACCGCAGATCTGGCACCATGCGACTTCCACTTATTCCCGAATCTCAAGAGATGGTTAGGTGGTCGAAGAACATCTTATCAAATTGGTTTAACGTTATTTTAAAAGTGCTGGGCTTCGAGCTAGCAGGAAACTACGTTAAAAAATAAAATTGTTTTAAATAGATTATTAAAGTTTTTCTTGTGCGTCGGATACTTGTCAATCAAACCTCGTATAGCGCACAAGTGGACTCTCCATTCCTTTATTCTCTATTCCGATCGGTCGGTTGCCCCCCCCCCACTATTCTACATTTAGAAAAATCCTACACAATTATTATAAACGCGAAAGCTTGTATGTATGGATGTATGTTTGTTACTCTTTCAAGTAAAAATGCTGATTTGACTCTGATGAAACTTGGCAATGTTGTAGCTGTACCAGAGTAACACGTAAGCTGTATTGTTGTGTAAATACGAACTTTTCTCATGGTTTTGTCTGTGATCCATGCAGGCGAAGTCGCGAGCAACAACTAGTAATTTAGGGGTGTTATTGAATGTTTTGTAAATATCTTATTCAATGTTAGTTACTGTTGATGTGTGAAAGGACTATGACTGAAATCTATACCATGTCTATACTAATAATATGAAGCTGAAGAGTTCGTTTGTTCGAGCGCGCCAATCTCGGGAACTACTGGCCCGAATTGATGTGTTGAATTGTCTATTTATCGAGCAAGGCTATCGCTATATACCATGACGCTACAACCAGAATTGGACCGGAATTACGCGGGCGAAACCGCGAGATGATGCATGCTGGGAAATAAAATACAATAAAATATTAATTGGTCGAACAAAGGCAGATCTTGATGAATTCTTTTGCGGATGGAACTCATACGATAGAGACAATATCGGGCCTCTTCGGCACCCGTTTTCATTTAGTTGTTTCTGAACTTATTGAATGTCCCCGGTCGCCAACTAACCAAAAGCGGCCAAGATTAATCTAAACTTCGGCATTGGTTTCATCAACTCGTGTTTGTTACTCTAACACAAGAACTACCGCACTATTACTATTAATTAAAATTTGACATTGAGGTATATTATACTGGAATAGTATAAAAATACATATTATTCTAAAATAATGATCGCCTCGGAATTTATTTTAAATGATGGAAACCGCGAGCCATAGTCAATTACTAAATAAATCGCGGTATGATTTGCAAAACTACTTTTGTTGTAAATTTTGCTTTGCTCGACTCAAAGATTAACACATAACTACTATCAACTCTCCGGATGAGACTCAACATCGGAGTACTAACCGACGTTGCCTTGCGATATCAAAAGAAAACGCAGACATTAAGTCATAGACCAGGAGTTAACTTATTAATCATATTAAGCAGGTTTGAATACATAGAAATGTATTTTGGCGAACTTGAACATAAGTGGAACCTACATGTACAGTATTCTCTTGTCAACAAGTAGTAACTTAACGATATGGCGGCATATTTTCCCTTTAGCTGCAAGCCCGTGGCCATGTTTTCTGTAGAGCATCTCAAACGTCGGGCTTGTAAATTAATTAAACAACATTCGAAGTAGTTTTGTTATAATGTATGATAAAAATTCTTTGGAGATACGAATGTCACTATTTCTTCATCAGAGAGAATGCGAACTGAAACGTACACGAAAATGTTATAAATACTAAATTGGCTTATGACGCGTAGTGTGGGCGTCGCGCGTACGTACGAGTGGGCATTTGGGCCAAGTTATCAGGCTGCGTCCGCACCGGAACCATTTCTGATACCCCCATGTGGAGTGACCAGGGTTTTTAAAATTTCTTGGGATTAGATTTTGGCATGGTGGAAAGAGGCGATTCGCACAGTATACGTTCATGATTGAACTCTCTATAGCTTCACGAAACGCGACATACATGACGTATTGTCTTTTTACGATAGTACTAAAAACAAATATCAACCAGACGTACCGATTCAATTTGTATTGCTGAAGTCGTGTACGTTCCGTTAAGTGAATACTACATATTATAATAGTACAGATTCTTATCGCAGTCTCATAAATAATAATACACATTTTTTACTATTCATAAACTACCTCGTTTCTGTATTACTGCGCGCTTACGTAATTCACATCTCTATTTTCAGGTCTTTATAGTCCGTGATACTCACGTATCATCTGCTCATTGACCCTCTCTACATTAAAAAGAATACATAGCTGAATAATAATGTCACTATTTTAAGATATATATTCTAGTACCGACTTTTACCCTTTTTTTAAGATATCCATTCCATTACCATTAGTATGTATCGTCGTAGCCAGAGTTATTCGTACAGTGTGGCGACCCTATCGCTATGCGTACGTCGGCGTTGTCTTGATGCATTTAAATAGGCTCGATTCGAAGATTGTTCGGCACTGGGGCCTTTAATTGCGGGTAGAAAGTTCCAGAATCTTTAACTTTCAATCTCAAAATCCGTCTACGTTCGATCTTTGATAGAATCTCTATCATCATCACCATAAACCAGATATTATCTAGATTCTAGTCAATTTTAGCAATCACAACAGCGAGGAAATCTTATTTCTTGACGCTGATTGATTTTCAGAGG
The DNA here is from genome assembly GCA_017140195.1 of Eumaeus atala. Lineage (NCBI taxonomy): Eukaryota > Metazoa > Arthropoda > Insecta > Lepidoptera > Lycaenidae > Eumaeus > Eumaeus atala. Next base: position 56,998 of record JAFELO010004457.1, read on the forward strand.
ATTTTTCTAGTTTTAACCGATAGATACCGATCCGATATGTTGATTTAGATAGGAGTTTTTTATTTTTCCTTAGTTAAATTACGTATACGTTTAAATAACTAAACTCGCCAAACTTTTAAGTTTGACGCCGATGTGCATATTTTGATATTGCGTGATTTTCACATGAGCGAACCGACAACGCTCCCACATGTTCATAAGTTGCAATTGTCTTTGTGCCTTAAAGTACCCCGTTGTTCGCTTTGTCAATTAGGAAAAAAGAAAACCCACAAATAAGGAATTGCCAGCAATTAAATAATATCTCTCTCTGTTGGCAGTTCTGATGATCAGATAAAAGCTCGTTCCGACGTTTTACTTTCCCTGTTTTTTGTATTTTTTTTAATGTTATAACCGTCCGTGTTCACACGCCGTGACGTACGGTGAGTAATAATAAACTTGGGGTCAGTGTTACGAGCCGTTGCTTTTAAATCGTATACACATAGGGATCTGTGGTGCTGTGTTATCTGTTTGTTATATTGTGTGTACCTCGTCGCATCGTATCGATTTTCTAACATTGGCATGTCTCTTTCAGGAGTATCAGTGACATACCGTCGAGGTCTGCCCGTCATCACCGTACCACTGCCGTCGCGCCGCGAGAGGTGTAGGTTCACGCTGCGCCCCGTATCGCAGACTGTGGGTGACTTGTTGGAGCAGGTTGGTACTTCGTATATGCGGCAACGCTAAATAAAGAAGCCACAGTCGTACACATGGAATTCCAGCGGAATCGTAAACTGTATTTTAACACAGCTACGCGATTAGCTCCTTTCGATCCCGTCTAGCGTGACGGGACGATGACGCGATATTTTTTTTTATCTCAAAAGTGGTCAACATGCCTAGAGATGTTTTCCCTTCTAAACCATATGGCTTTATGAAACTTATATCAAACAGAAATTTACGCCATCCTCCTAATGGGCCGCGGGCTATCCTCAAACCACACGATACAGCATAGTCTACGGCGGTATTAGTGAGGTCTTTCTTGTGGCGCCTTACTTCGTTTCTTATAGAGGCTAAGAACAAAAATGTATAGCATGTAGAAACAGTCGCTTTATCAAGACGCTTCGAACAACACCTCGAACATATATCGGTACTAATCGCCGACGAAACAAATGTTAAGGGTTGCTTTCACCTAGCTAGTCGACACCTAACACTTTAGGGTTAAGTATTTCACCATAACTTTAATGTAAATCCGCTCTAAATGTCATTGATGATATTTCTGTTTTATCTACGTGATTTCTAGCACTTAAAACACTCCACGTTCTTATTTAAACGAAGCGTAGGTGCTTAGGTCTTTACGACTCGAGAGGAAATCTTCACCGTAACGACGCTTGTATTTGTAAAGGAAGAGCCCTTGTGATACAACTTGAGCTTTGTTTTTAAATGTGGAGGAGGTTGAGCAGAAAATGGAAGAGACGAAACTTAACGACTTGTAAATAAAATGTTTTCCCAAGAAACACTTATACAAAAGTATCAGGTTATTTGCAATAGAAGCCTAAAGCAGTGAGGACTGTTTCTTTAAGAAAGCGTAATTTTTAATATAATTGAAAATTTAAATATACTTGAAAAGAATGAAAGATAGCATTTGAGTATTTTTAAGTAAACATTCTAAAGCGTCCCAGGCCTTCTGTTCCCGATGTTGAAATAAAATTATTTGATATATAGTAAATGAGTAAAACATTTATTTATCTAGCAGCCGTCCACTTGCATAAACTGATGCAGAGTATCAAATTAACTTCTGAGACTATACCAGCTCACTGAGCTTATATCATTTCAAGGCAAATAGCACGAATCTTAGTTATCAATACTTGTATTGCAATCAAATTCAGTCGGCACAAACGGGGAGGTACCTCACGCTCACAGGATACTGCAAAGTGACAGTTGTTGTATTTTATAAGGATTGTCGCTTTGCTGTGCCCATTGGAACTTAGGATGGAAATACATCTGCATTACAATTGTCTACGGTCGTCGGTAGTCATGGCCCAGCCATGATCACTTCAGCTCGCAAGATACTTGGGAAACACATCTTACATCTTGCTCAAATGAAATCACCGCACGTCCCATTGGTTAGTTTCCCGTCGCCCAAGGGAGGAAAAGCGGGCATCACAGCCGCATAACATCTATGCGGATGTCCATCGGTAGTCATGACAAACTTATTGCGGGAGCACATATACACGGGGGATATACATTTTGTGTGAAGTGAACAATCTTAGTAACAGGGTTCTCTTTTTACCATTTGTGTACGTACAACCCTAAATGCATTTCTTTATTCCATATGGAGTCAACAACAAGTTTTATGCACAGGTGAAGGCGGAAGACCGCGGAGTAGAGCGCGCCGTGGCGATGGCCGTCGACGAACGCGTGCGCATAGCCGCCGGCGACACCATCGAGTCTTTACTGGAGAACGACTTCCGACTGCTCATCAACGACGTGGAGTACCACGTCAAGAGCCCGGCACAGGTAACAAGTAACAACTCGACTTAACGTATCTTATATTGTTTATTGTTCCAGTATAAGATCACTTATACTTGTCTTAGCGGCTAAGTTTAAATTGAGGGTTCACCTATGTCAGAGAAGATACCCACAATAAACTCCGCTGGGTACCTGTCATTCTTTTGGTTCTAATCATTACTTCACAAAGGTACTTCAGTTCAGAGCAATTCATTCCATTACATGGTTGTCACTTATTAAATTTTATAATTAAATCCTTTACATTATAATAGGATTTTGATAAGAGTTTCTCTTTAACTATAGCATTAAATTTATTAATCGATTAATCTGTTATATTACTGTTAATTTTATTATAAAAAACGTATACAATTACCCGTAAATGAATAATTAATTTTATGTAGCCTTGAGCTGGGCACAGCGGGTTTTTTTTATTATTTCTAGTATTGATATTAAATAGATCAAATGTATTATGCCATGCAATGTCATAGTTTTTGCAGTTTTTAATTTATCCTTAAAATAATGTATGTTAATAATTATTTTTATTCTATTTACATTTATAAAACGAAGGATTTTTTTCTGAAAATAAACGATTATTATTATTATTTATTATATAATAATAGCGTCTGGCGATTATTGTCCCAGTGCCAATGGGATGGGATAACGGCCCATAAAAGTAGATTGAGATCTTGAAGACTTTCAGCCATCGATGTGGAGAAAAATAAGAATACTTGATCGCAAATTTATATGAACGATAATAAAAAAAATTCTAACTGAATTAATATATACTGTTCAATACAAAAAATATTTAAAAAGGATTTTAAGACGGATAGCCTTTAAAATAATTTTTAATTATAAACAGTTAGCAGTGCCACGCGTTTCCATCATTTTAGTTAATACTCTTATTAGCTCTTGCCCGGATGAAACCGTTTCACCCGCGGTTACAAATAATATGTTTGTTGTAAAATTGTGAAAACGCGATGTGGATTTTCAAGCGCTTGACGTCTTCAGAACTCTGAATTAGGGCACTGAGTCACAATGGCTCTTATGGCCGCAGAGACATCTTCATGTGAACGAGCCACTTGTAGCAATAATCGCTAGTCCGTATACTAGGTACTATTTCATTGCATATTAAGAAAACATACAATGTTCAAATAAAATACAAACTACAGAAAAATCTAAACACCAATAACATATTTCCACTTATTCGAGAAAAAATGATTTTTAGTAGATACAACTAAGTGAGCTTATAAATTGTAATTATAAATTAATTAAATAATACAATAAAATAAACGTATATAGTTAGGACAACCTATTTAAAACAATTTTATTCTTCATCATAGTTTCCTTCTACCTCGATGCATTTAGTCCAGCGCTTCTCCAATGCCATTACACCAGTTTGATAAAATATTTTCTATAACCCCTCCGAGTACTCGTCTACGGTGACAATGACTTCATCATCTGATGAAACACTTCGGCCACCTTTCTTGTAATATTCCTTCGGCGCAGGTTTTCCGCTCTCGTTCCACTGCTTAGATTGTTCTCTTGTTTCAGGAGTAATGTTGTATCCATGTTTCATCTACTGTCACGTGACTCGTTAGTATCACGCTTGAACGGCGCCAAACAATGACGAATCGGCGCCCATCTCGCACAAGGCTTTTGTATTCTCAAGTGTTGGTGTAAAATGTTGAAAACGGGTTCAGGGGAATTGCTCACCATCTCTGCTATCTGCCGCAACTTTAAGCGCCGACCATTCAAAACGATTTTTTGAATATTTTTGATCATGTCCGGATTCGTGAGTTCATTTGGATGGCCAGACATGTTGGCGTCTTCGCAGCACTGCCTCCCACGTTTAAAATCAATTACCCAGGTGTGAATTGTACTCAATGCAGGAGCAGTATTACCTAAAACATACAATGTGTGTTTTCAGCTTGACTTTGATCTGGGTTGCTGTTTTCCCTTTTAAAACGTGAAACTGTATCACCGCACGAATTTCGTTTCTTTCCATTGTTAAGAAAATTTACGGCAGAGAAAGTTTTAGGTCCCCCTCACACAAATTCTATCAGTGTGTATAAATTCAAATTTTGCGATCCATTTTCGAAAAGATGAATGTCGATAGAATATAATGTAATGAATTTTGTTTGTCTATCTTTTTTTAAGTTCGTCCTTTCGGCCAGTTATCAATCAGCCTGGTATGTAATTTCTGTGCGCTATGAGTTGATGAGTAATTACTGGCGCCCCTTGACGTTCGCGTAATTGTGTGCTTCCCTCCAGTAGACCACCGGAAACTAATAAACCGCACCGAATGCGACAGCATAGCTGTCACTTTTCGGCGGTGTCTTGTGAGCGTCTTGAGAGGTAGCGGTCCTGACTCCTTTTTAGTAGGTCTTAAGAAGTTGGGCCCACATTGGGGAATGTACTGAAGTAGGCGCTGCTCTTCTTATCCTTTCGGTCTATAGTCTTAGTCAAGATAAATTCAACGAGCCTACGCAATTATGGATTGCGTATTTTGTTAGAGAGTTCTATTGACCGTCTAACTCCATTATCTAATGCTGCATGTCATCTAAGCCTAAGATTCTAGTCCTAGACAAATGAAATGTACACGTTGTGTTCCGATATTTTAATGTAATCTGTAAATTTCACACAACCATTATTTAAAGACCGCCACCCAGTCTCCCCTCTGATTCAGTTTTCGTATTAGGCGTATAAGTGAAAAACGTGCGAGTTGTAAACATAACACAAACAAATTTCTTACTAAAAACTTTTTTTTTCGGAGGGACCATTAGGCGGCAGTGTTTTACCGTAACAGTTCACCGGACTATCGAGCCCTTTTCCATAAAATCAGACGTCAGTTTGACACTGTTACAGTGTTTATGCTGTTTTTGCTGCTGGTACGGACAATGACACCGCCGCTAAATGACAATTATGCTGCCACGTTTCATGCGGTGTGTGGGTAGATATAGGGTAAAAAGTAGACGAAATTTAGCTTCATAAAATCAACCTTATGAAAGCGTATTTAAGCAACACAATTTTTCTTAATGTGTCTAAAAAAAGAGATTTTTGATGGTGGAATACCTTATGGGTTGTGTTCGGGGTTAGCTTTGGCATCGACAAGGGGTCTTACACTCACTGTTGTCCGGCTTTACATAATGCTTTGGAAAATACCGGTCAGTAATAATAATTTCTTTCACGAAAATTTGGGTCAAACGAGTGACACCGTCACGTGTATTGCAGCACATAATACAAATTTCAAAGGCACAAAAGGACTACCACTGACTGATATAGCGCTTATAAAACCCCAAACAATGGATGTGAGGACATTTGCAGAAACAAGTACTTTACATTACTCAAGTGTTATTGGATACAAGGGATTTAGTGTCGGTTACGGATATACAAACGTGACCGGTGACTTACCGCAACTGCAGGTGATGGAAAGGGTGTTGACTGGATGTGCGGGAGAGAGGCTTATGCCTACCAAAGATTTTCTGTGTTTAAGACCACCTTGCACTGAAATGGTACTTGATGTTGTAGGCGTACTCTATGCATCCTTTTATAGGTATGATGTACGAAGACAAAATCTACGATTATCTAAATCTACGACTGCATCCAATGAGTAGCGATCATTCAGTTTGTATGGTGCAAACAATAAGTATGCATATCAATTAGATAGCAATTATGTTAAAATGAGATAATCATTAGTACGTTATTGAAACTACAAGACGAAAATATAAATAAAATCGTATGGTATACAACTTGAAATTGGTGATTCATGTTACAAGTGATCTCCCAACGATCGAAATTCTTTTAGTAAAAAAAATATTAGCAGTCAAATCATGGTTTGACAGTTGTTAAAATGTCAAATCGACATCGAAACACCACACTGAAACCAGACACACAACAAAAGTTAAAAGTAATATAAATCGAACATTCTATGTATCTAATATTATATTATTGAAACATGACATATGGTTGATTGATGTCAATGATACTTTCTGCCGTATAGTTGGGTTGGTGCAGGTCCGTCTAGCTACGTATTATGGAGTAATAAATTGGTCGTGTCTTTCAGATGCGTCGAAGACGACGTTTTGAGATATAGTGCTTCGGTACTCAATATTTACTCACGTTTATGTCCTTCGGACTCACTAGTATACAAAGCCTGTCGGTGTTCAATGCAGTGGTGTGAAACAGACAAAGTGCGATGTCGCGGTAACTACCGTTTACCGGTTCAATACTGTCTGAGCGGACCGATAGACCTACGACTTGCGTCGCGATTCCGAGATGAAAGGGTAACATGTGGTCTCATCTGGGGGCGAGGGTTAGAACAGTGACGCTGTCACTCGGCGTGATCCGCTGAAAGTAATTCGAATGAGATTCTTTTACTTAAAATAGTAGTATAACAAACTTTTTACACATCCGCAAGTACATCAGCGCTTATAGATTCAATTACTTATGGCGTAATGCAATATGTTTGTGGTACACTTTCAACTTAACTTTATCCTATTTATAGACTTAGACCCTGAAAAGAATTGACACTGTCATTTGACCTCATTTGCTAACAGCCTCTCCGCCTTAGGAGTATTTAATTGCTGCCGCTTGCGTGACGTCGCGCGCCGGTTAAAGTAGCGTTAGATAGTGCTGAATACACTAGCTACAGTGTAACAATTATGTTTTGAAACTTAAATGTTTTATAAAAAGTATATCTGTCATCTTCGACTGTAAGGTTTGTGTGGTGAAGAAATTTTACTCTTTTTTTTCCTTCGGCGTGGCTTGGACGACGGATTGATTTAACGCTGACGCTGTCTGCCTTCAGCAAATCATGGTGGAATAGTTTTATCTTTTCCGCCGTGAACTAAACGTATTAAATAAAAAATATGTTTTATAAAAAAGGGTGAGTTCTTGATTGCTTGCTGACACCATATTTTACAAAATCTTGTGATTCAATATTAAATTGTCTTCATTCTGTTAAGAGTGCATTTTAATAGTAGTAATAACATGATCCGTATGGCTATTAATTTGACAGACCGTATCAATAATGTTTTAGTTGAATAGTATAGGCCACGTGTATAGTTTGATGTTAACAGAGTTTATATCTTTCCAGATTTAAGTTGGCTCATGAAGC
>JAFELO010004457.1:64889-110837 GCA_017140195.1 Eumaeus atala
AATGTGGAAAGACAATCTTTGAATAAATATGTGTTTAAGAGTCTAATTAAACCCTTATAGTCTCTTTTACCGCACTGGTTTATAGAATCTTTTATATAATTTTCCTCCTTTTATACAATCTTTTAGAATTAAAATTGTAACAACAGATCTGTCACTAAATAGGCGTTCTTGACGGTTTTATGCTTCGTATTACTTATTGTGTCTACTTTTTTATATTACAGCAAGGCAAACGAGCATTTGACGACTTCCGATGCTCATGTGCGGATGTCTCCGCCATTATTCTCATGTGTTGTCCTCCTTTCCTCCTCCCATCAATCCTCTCCCATAACGTGAAAATGGCAATGTTCTAGGCGGGTGTCAAGACAGTTTTAGCTTTTCCCTCGGGCACCCTGAGATCATGTCAAAGGCTCGCTAGTGGTTGTCGCATCTATCCTCTCTAGACAGGAGTTCTGGGCCAAGCCCGTTTAAAGCGAGGTCTCATTATATCGTAAATGATTTCAAGCTTTGGCGCTCTATATTTGCGCGAAATTTCTATTCCATGGGAGCCACTCATTTTCTGACTAAGAAGTGTAACAATAATTGCTTTTATTCAAATATTTGTTACATTTTTTACGTACTAGTCTATATTACATCATCTCTTTTCTCTTTGGCAATAGCCTCGCCTAATGCTCTCCACAGAGACCTGTACCAATTCTTGTACACAAACTGTTAAATAATGCCTGGTTCTAATCGATCCAACGTTTGTGTAGTATTCTCTTTTCTTCTTTATTTTAAGATAAGATGCCAATGCGTTACGTTATTTAACTTGACTACGCGTCTGAATTATGTGTCCTGTCCATTTTACGTTCTTGGCTGTTGTCTATCATATATTTAAGTTGGGCATGTTTCTTTACTAAATTTGTCCTTATCCTGAACCGATTTCTTCTCTCCCAGAAAGATATATAATGAGTCGATACGAACATTCTGATGTGGTTTTTTTATTTTTACTTTGTGGCTAACAGTTTGTTTAGTACTTTAATGGTTAGCAAGAGATGTAATTGGACTCACACGACGACACGGATCATTCTCATTTTACATTATCTAATCATGCTCACTAACGAATTCCAAAACAATGAAGTGGAACATTAAACAATAGAATATGATGAACAAAAGCCTTATTACGGCGACTTATTGTGCTATACGGACAAAGAATGAACACTTATCAGTTGTAGGCGTGACAGGGCATTTTCTAAATATAATTGAAATTAAATATCACAATATCTTGATACAAACATTGCAGATTATATCTTGATATTAGCAGCGTAAATAAAATATATCATATACCGCATACTGCGCGGCTATTGAGATGGCGTGGTGTTTTATAGCTTTCTCGGACACCTTTTATGGACTAAAACCGAAAGAAATTTGAAGTAAAGAAATCGGACCAGGTGCAGCAGTAATACCGTAAAACTGTTTAGTTCAATTACCATAATCTTAAGGTAAATATAGAATGTCACCTCAAGAAGGAGCAGTACCGCATTGGTTGAACACTTTTCATGCTAATACTTGCAGTGCGACGGCGGTGACCAGGGGACGAGGGCCGGAGGGCTGGGGGGGGGGACAGTGGACACAATGCTCATAACATTAACTAGCAGCGCCCCGCGGGTACACCACCTAGGTCCGGTCGATGGTCATGTTATTCGTAGCGTCATGGTGTATCTATAGCCTACCCCATGATAACTTCATGCACAAACGTATTTTTATTTCAATAAAAATCTAACTTGTATCTCCACAGATAAGCGTGTTCGTACAAACAGACAAATTCAGTTTTATCGAAGTTGTTAAGAGTCAAAGAAATCTGAATGGCACTTCCAAGAAGTACCGGTCTGCTGGGTTCTCGTTCTTTCTGTTTATGCTGATTCGGCTAAGGGGCGTCCATTAGTTACTCAAGGTATTTGGACAATTTTTGGACTTTCCCACCTTCCTTGGTGAGATATCGTGAGACGCTGCTTAAGCCCCCTCCATTATCCAGGTAGATTATGCTTATTATATTATTTTTCAGGTTACAATATAATATAAATATTCATTGAATTTATTTATAAAATATGCCGTTATAAGAGATATTGCAACCAATAAATATTTTGTACTCTCTAGAAATAGTAGTGAGAAAAATTAAATCGATTGTATTTTAATGTAATTAGGTCCTCTGGGTCTTATGTGGTTCTAGATCTGGAAAGAGCCTTTCCGTGCGAATCTTAGTAGAATAATCCACACTGTGAACCTTATTGTGATGTAAGCTGTTGTGGCGGCACGTATACGGAGCTCAATAAATAATAATTTAAATCTAAAAATCTATTTAATGATAAAATATTTTTCGTGACCCACTCGATCTTTCTTTTATCTGTGACTTATCCGTGCCGATAAATATTGATGTTTATTTTCCATTTAAATTCTTGCCATACACCTCACTGTCCTACGCCTTCTATTTTTTATTGAGACATTTTTGTTCATTTGTAGTCATTTTAAAAATTTAGAATATGTGCCTTAATTTAAAATATAAGCCTTTTGTTTAAAAATTTAAAGCCTTTGTGAATTGTGTCTTTTTATGTTTTTATTTGTTTTTTTTTGTTTTTGTCTTATGTGCAAGTCATGAAATCATGTATACTTTATCCTATAAATTTTTTAACATTAAACGTGATGCGATCCCACTATATGGTGCAAACGGAAGACCAGTCGGTGCTGGTACAAATGAGTAAAATGCTGAATGGGAAACAATATGTGACACACGACAGTTAAATGGCACAAGTGTTTCCATAAATTATGTTCGTGTGTGCGGTTAATAAATAAATCCTTCTTATTCAAATAGCCCTATGACACGACGTAGTCTTTTGGGAGAGACCGCGGGGTGCGCGGATTACGCACTGGTCCGTGTCCCATACGCTTGTAGGTACTCTGTAGCTTTTGCGATTATCCTTCGAAAGAAAAACGTTATTTTTGCCTAGATGCCCCCTCACCCGGACTAGTTTCGTGATTTGGCGAGTGAAGTATCGAACCCCACAGCAACTCAAGTAAATAGCTGTTCCTAAATCCAGATATTATCTATAATTGTGTCCACGTACATCCAAATCCACCGAGGAATTATATTTGGTACTCTTTCACACAGGAGCTACCTTCTGTGTGAAAAAGTACCAAATATAATTACAAACTTTCGCATATATAGCAGCGCCTCGCTGCTTCATCCGTCAACTCCGCCCCTAAAGATGTACCCTTAGGGTTAAAGTTTCGTAAAAATTGTTCTTAGTCTGCATCATAAACGGAACCTGCCAAATTTTTACTTATAATCATTATAATTTCTAAGATTTTTGGTATTTCGCTTTTCATACAGAGGCCACTGAAACTTTCCTCGAGAATTGCTCTTTTCGTAGCGAAAACCGCAAAACAGATAATAGATTTTGAGAAAATCTATCATATACAGCTTTTGGGGACTTCGTTTTGTATATAAGAAGTTGGGAAGCGATTTGATGACTACCGACGTCCATTGAATGAGAGGAATAATTATTTTATTTTGAACTAGCAGCGCCCCGCGTTTCCGCTCGCGTAAATCCTTTAATATTTATCGCATGGTTAAATATCTCCTATACCTTTCCTCGATAAATGGGCTATATAAAAAGTTAAGATTTTTAAATTGGACCAGTACTTACTGAGATTAGCGCATTCAAACAAACATACTCTTCAGCTTAGACTAAATCTTGCTTTGTATAGGTGAAATCTTGGCTGAAATTACAAGTACTTTTTAAATTTACGTTTATATGTTATAATAGCACGAGTAAAATAAATGCGTTTAAATGTAGACCAAAAATATTGTAGATTTTTAAATAAGAAAATGGTTGTAGTGCCCCACTCCTCTCAGACTTACAATTAATTACAACATTTTATGATTCTTTCTTTTATAGTTTAGGCAGCGTATGCAAAATAAATAACTTATCTGAAATATCTTACGGAACCCTATCGTTTTCCAAAATAAAATTTAGCTTATGTTACTCGTGGGTAATGTAGTAGCCTTCAAATGGTGAAAGAATTTTTGAAATCGGTGCAATAGTTTTTGAGCATAGATTCATTAAAGACAAACATACAAACAGTTTTCCCCTTCTATATTCTTAGTGTAGAGAAAAACATGTTCATTTCATTAATGACGTGAGTAGACAGTCGCAGGCAGACGCAAGCAGGCAGAGGCAGTTACGAATTTCCGTCAAATTTATGGCCCGGTAGTGTCATTGCTACTTTGCAACCGAATCGGGTTGTCACTACCGTAGAGGTCTCGCCCACAGTATTGCTTTGAAGTGACAGTGTGATTTGAAACAAAACTGTACACGATATGCACTTTGCTTTTGAGACAAGTGGAGGTGTATCGTCTAAGAGATAGGCCGAGTAGTAGCTTATGATGGCGATAATTTTCTTTAAAAATATTTTTATTTTCCCGACAATTCGGTGTTCATGCCGATCGGTCAGCACGGTACCGCTGCTATTGATCGCAACTGTATACAACAACAACAACTGTATAGTGTCCATTTGTATTGATAACTGATTGTGTTACATCAGGCGCCCGCGTGTCGGTCAGATGTAAGGGAACCTGGCGGTGAGGAGTAGCATTGCTACATAGCAGCACAATTAGGCCGGCCTGATTGGGGACATTAACTTACAGGACATCACCGCAAAGTGATGTGTATGTGTTTGAGTTTCCGCTGGCCCGTTGGCAGGGCACCATAGCCATTATGTGAAGGGTAAACGAGCTGTTGGAGGAGCAGAGGGACTGTTGACGTCCATAGATATTTATGGGCCCCTTTTCCTATAAAGAAAATCCTGCTACTTTCAGAGCTAATGGAAGTACATAACACATTTGAAATGTTAGCTATTAAGTATCGCAAAGGACTTAAAATTACACTAACGTGTATAGTGTACATCATGTGTGGGTATAGACTCACAACAGTTTCGACGGGTAACCTCAACTGTTACGTTTGACACGTACAACAGCGTGTGACAGTCCCGCGGATAAGTGGAGCTAGCGTGATGACAGTTACGGAAGCGGCACTGAGCGGAGCTTGACGTCGTTCGGCACTTCAGTTATTACGTGCCGAGGATTCTGTTATTTATCATATTATACTAATTTTACTATTGAAACACAATTTATTATTGAATAATCTAGGAAGTAGTTGCATTGCATACGAATTGGTTCGGCACTTTGGTTCATACGTACGCCAGCGGACGCAAAAGCTGTATTGCATTTTATACTTTATTAGCGATCCGCCCCGGCTCGCCTGTAAATAACTGATGCCGGATTATACACCAAAACCTTTCTCGGAGATCGCTCCATCCAAGGGTGAAAAGCGCATCAGAGTTCGTAAGAGACAATCGAGCGCATATAGCTTTACGTATAACGTTGTTAATGCGTACCCGCTGCGTTGTGCCTGCGAGACAGGGAGGTTTGCGGCAAAACCATATGAAGCGGTCGACGTAACAGGAACTAGAACGGATGCGGAATTGATCCACCACAATAACCGGCCATTAAATTGTAAAACATAAACCTTTATTCAAAATATATTTTGATGTACTCAGCGTTGTCAAGACGAATCCGTCAGGATGGTCAGTGGCTTTGCAATATTTATCAACGGCCCGGACATGGAGCGGCGAATTGGGCCGTACCCGTAGTAATTCCTCGCTGGTATAACGATAACATGAAATAAATTGCAGTTGTCCCTTACTACTGTTTCATTTTGTGTTCGTGCTTTATTGCACCCTCATTGGGTACGACGAAGGTGATACCTCTCACTCACATAATATAAAAGCTATGATGTCGCACCCACTTTGCTACAGAAAGAAAACATCTTTTCTCCACTATCGATTGCTAAAGCACTTAAGCATCTGTGGAACGCGATCGAGTAGTGAAATGTTGGTAACCTTTGATCCATCTCGATTGGATTTTTAATTATTCAACCGGATCGAACCTCCGTCTCCGTGCGGTAAAAACGGGACACTCCAATTTCCTATCTTAAATTCAATTTCATTGCGCTGAAGCGGACGTTCGTTCGATTTTAATGTGATGAAAACATCTTTATGTGCAGTAAGATTATTAAAAACAATTAATTAAACGTCAAAGCAATATTATACAGCCTATACCTAGACTTGCCAAAATATTGTAATAAAGAAATTATTTTTTAGTTGCAAATAACATTTATCACTTTTACAGTGTGTCAGTTATACATTACAGAATACACAAACAATTAAAATATAAAAAGCTTATTCGAAGTGGTCTCCATTGGCTGCAATACTTTCCTTCAAACGTCAGTTGTCAATAGAAGCACGCACTCCTTCCACGGGGAAATTCTTCACTGCTAACCCAAAAGTATGGATTGTTATAGGGACTCCAAATTATCATGGCGTTTAGAACAAGCTGTATTCTATAAAACTGTTTAAAAAACGTAATCCAATTAATTAGGTTCGGGACTAGATGACGGGTAGTATTCAACTCTGATCAAGTCCGGAACGTTCGTTTTAATCAAGATTGCGTGTATCGAACTTTATGATGTGGTCCCGAGACTTGTTGAACTTGTTAATAACCAAGTATGGACCATACTTGGTTATTAAACATGACTTTATCAAGGGGCTTCTTAACTACCTTGTCAAGAATGTTATCTTGATACACTTACTTGCACCGACGTTTTGATACCTTTTTCACAAAAATATGACTCAGTCAGTCAGTCACTAACACCCTATCAAACCATCACTGAAGTCGTATAATGTCCACGCTGCACCCTTTTGACTAGTTGGGAAGCTTTGAGCATAAGTACGTCCGTTTTGTATGTTAAAAAGCTGCTTTATTTTTAAAGAATTTCTCATCCGTTAACAATATTTTTTGTGACCTCCCTTTGCTTCAGTAGTTGTTTCGATTTTACCACCCTATTCATCTTTAATTTATCAGTTAAGAAATGACCAGTCTCTTGTAAGCTGCAAGTCCTAGGTCATCTCTTAAAATACGCGACATGGTTCTAGGTGCTATCTTCATTTCCCGAGTAAAATCTTTTACGTTCGGGCAAGATTTCTTCAAATTCCTTACTACTTTGATCAACTTTTTCGTACGAATATTACGTGGACAGCGAGATCCTTCTCTATCACATGCAGAGGAAGTCCCATTGTACCTATTAATATCCCGTTACACAAACAATTGCCTAATACCAAGTGTATGGAGAGTTTTAAAAATTGCATTTGGCTTTATACCTACTTTGTCTAATTCAATCCCGGCGATTCTGCTCTCTTTATCACCCACTCTGTTTTAATATGGTAAAATATTGTACAATGTACTGTAAAGTTAGAAAACACAATGAACAATCGTAAAAAATGACAGATTCAAAATTCTAATGTAATGGTTTTGTATTTTGAATGTAACCGTATTTATGGCCAGACTAAGTATATTATTTTCTAAACTAGCAATTAGTATGCTTTTCATTTTAAAGTATCAGATTCTTTTTAATATCTCTGTGGACTTCTGTGTATTTTCGTGGCACTTTCAACACTATCTTAAATGAGTAAATTTATTTAACCATTTATCTAAATAGCAAACTATTTACTGATCCTAGTATTTACGAAATTAAACTAAAAAGTTACACAAAAAACATGTTGTATAAAGAATTCTGTATAAAGTCATCTCATATTGAATTCAAAAAGAAAGTAAAATAATAACTTTGACATAAAATAGTTAACTTTGATAGAAAGCATAATACTGTAATTTGGTTAAACAGACGAGATGTGTTGACCAACACCTCTCGTCTGCTCTAGCTTCCTCTGAGCCGAACAGGGTAGGTTGTTGGGGTGCACAAAATCGTCATTTTATTTCAAGGAAATAATGTCAACACTGCTTGTATTCGGTAACTGGTTGAGAGTCTCTTATGGCGCTTAATAGACCTAGTTGCCACTCACTACATCCCGTGCCGTGAGCTACATGTATCCGAGTACCCTAACGGAGCTAGCTGTAAGCAGCAGGATATATCAAGTCTCAAAACATCGCTTCCAGTTGAGAAGTTTAAATGAAAACAACATCTGTGAAATTTTCCCCTCTGACTCATGAATATTTAGTACAATCCATGTTTATTTATGCTTCGTTCAGATGTCTTATTAGGTGGATGTGAAGTTGATTGAGACGATGTTGTAACACCAGACAATGTCGCGCCTCATCTCAGCGATCGTGTTTATGGCTGTATTTAAAAATGTTCATGATTTGAATAACGAATGAAGCGCCATCATGCTTTGAATGAAGTATGAAGTGCCATCTAGGTTTGAATAAATAAAGTCATTTGGCGCTTCTTTGTTGGTTTTATCATTGTTGTATATTAATATTTATAGGTCTCGTGTATTGCATAATGTATTGTTGTAGCCTATACCAAATAGGGCTAAGTTTTGCTAAGAAAATACACAGAATTGTCATGTTATTAAATAAAATCGGAGAAACTTACATTTTGCAGGCGTCCTGTGTGAACCACACGCCAGCAAATTTCCGATTAAATATTTTGTTGAATTCTATGATTTTACGCTCCACGCTTCAAAAGCAACAGAGAAAAGACTACACTCATTTGTAACATCTTACAAAATGTTAGTACCTATAGGTAATAAAAGTCTTTTGTTTAAATGTACATTAAACATTATTCGTGATTATGAGAGTCGTTACAATAAAACTACTTTTACGGATTGTATTGCGATTTATTGTCTAACAAGCTCTACGTTTCAGAAGCTTTACAGTACCAAGTGAGACGTTAGAAAATCAAGAATAGGAAGTGCAAAACGATTGACAGGAACAATATATAAGCAGTGATGTAATTCCTTACTTTATTATAACAAAGAAATAAAGAGATTAGCTGCGATATAGTGCGGCGTAGACGTAGAGGAGTAAAAAATAACGTGCTGTATTGCAGTTGGATTGGCCCGGCACGACCGGAGCGGACCTCCGGTTTTCGTACGGCTTGTTTCTAGCCCAAACTAAAGTAAGACAAAACTGCATAACAGATAATCCGATGTCTATGAGCGTAGGTAGTCATCATAAGGTACTGACGGCTCATTATCCGCCGTATGCTTAAAATATCCTTCGAGAAAACAAACAGTGCAAGTCAAAATGTTCTTGTAAATTTCAGGAGCGTTTAAGTTCAGAAGAGATCACTCGGCTCAGCGACGTGAGGAACCTGGTGAACCAGCTGTACGAGGCGCTGAATGTGCGCGAGCACCAGATACGCAAGGAGCGCGAGCTGCGGGGGCAGCTGGAGAAGGTCACCGCCGAGCTGCAGCCGCTGGAACAGGTGTCGCTCAATACTTACTTTAGGTTACACGTATCTTAAACAAAGCAGCTCCGTTATTTCGAATAGTACTTATTGTACAGTGTACACTTATAAAAGTAGGTAAATAATTTAAAAAAAACAGACAAGTATTAGCATACCTGTGGTATGATAAAAATATTATGTTCGCACTGAGAGCGACCGGCCAAATGCACGTTTGACTCACCGAGGGCCGATACCAACGTGAGGTACGACTCTGACAACTTCGTTATCAGTAGCAGCTACAAGAAGTCTACTGCTGAACATCAGCCTCCCCCAGAGAGAGCGACAAATCACGGTCACCAGCCGCTTGAGGCGGCTTTAATGGTAACTCATATAAATTTAACTTATGTGGTAGGGATGTATGTAACAAACGTAAATGTATTTCAGAAGCGAATGGCATTAGAAGTGGAAACGACGAGAAAAACGTCAGCTCTGACGTGGGTGGGTCTGGGTCTGATGGGCGTGCAGTT
The DNA here is from genome assembly GCA_017140195.1 of Eumaeus atala. Lineage (NCBI taxonomy): Eukaryota > Metazoa > Arthropoda > Insecta > Lepidoptera > Lycaenidae > Eumaeus > Eumaeus atala. The sequence goes on from JAFELO010004457.1 coordinate 74,695, forward strand.
TGGTGTGCTGGCGCGGCTGACGTGGTGGGAGTACTCGTGGGACATCATGGAACCGGTCACGTACTTCGTGACCTACGGGACCGCCATGGCTGCCTATGCCTACTTCGTTCTCACTAAACAGGTGAGTCTACAGCTCCTTGTTCCAGACTCTGGCGCCAAGAGAACTGAGTGTGTTCGGACCAAAGTGTTGTTGGAATGTTTATATAATATAATAATATAGTATTTATTCAGTAATTTAACATACACATACAGTTCACATGAAGGAACAAATTCAACTTCTTTTAGTGCCTGAATTAGGGTGCCATGTATTTCAGACAAATACTAGGTCTTAAAATCATTAGATAAACAAACAAGATTAATAAATTACTCAATTACAAAATTGTTAATTAAATAAAAAGTGACTAATAATATTTTAAATTCTAATAAATAATAAATATAAAACAAGAAATTGATAACATAAAATACATATCAAACTCCGTAAATAAATGTAAGGCATCGTGGGACGTTATCAAACAAAACACACACAATAAAATCATAAGTATAAATAGGAGAAATCACAGCAATTTCATATAAAAATCAACGAACCTAAAAAAATTGTGGACATTTTTAACAAATTCTTTGATATAGTATTAGAGCTGCACGTCAAAGAAGTAACTATTTGGCCTTGTCATTTGCTTTGCAGTTTATCCACTAGGTCCGAGCCTACGTTAATAGAGAAATTATTTAAAAAATTTGCTGATGTTAATTTGTTGAATGTGTTGTTAATAAATTAGACGATGATTCATGCTTCCCTTTAGTATACGTTATGTCCTTAACGTGTTTCCATATTTGCTTACTATATACTGCTCGTTCTATAGGGCTTTTATCGTAATTAGTTTTGATTTCTTTGTGTAAGTTATTACAAAAATTCCGATATCTTTTGTATGTTATTTCCAATATTTGGTTTTCACGATTAGACCTACGTTTCCAATGTAATTTATCTCTGCCTTTCTGCTCTCTGCCTTTTACAATATTACATACGAAATTCAGGCTCAGCAGAACTATAAATTGGGACGAGGTCGGTATTGTGTAAGTCTTCGACAAGCTTATTTATATTTAACTTAGAAATAACACGTTAATATTTTCGTCTCGATAAACAACAATTAAGTGTTAATAAGACAGCATTATGATCGGTTAGAGCAGAGTTGGTGCACATGATAAGCACATATTATATTGAGGTAGTCCTAGGTGCGCGAGTCGTTGTTTCCAGGAAGAACGTTAATATTAATATCACCAACCAAAACTATGTTTTTGTTTTGAGATCAATTTTATAGGACGTCGCTCAATGTGGTAGGAAAACTTGATGTATTTTTGAACGAGGGAGGTCTACATATACCTAATACTGCATATATTAGGTTTCCATTTTTAATAATAATGCACTACAATCTTATACGGCTGGCTCTTGTATGGGTTATTTATTAGTACAAATTGCGACTCCATTGTTTTGATTGTAGATGCTGTTCGTCAAATACGTATTGTAAGCTGTCTAGCTCTTGCAAGCCAGCATGCGGTTAACACAATAATATCGCAAGTTACGTTTAATATGTGCTGGAAAGGAAAAATATGCATTTACATGTATACTATTTTGACAACAAAAAAGTGGTATTACGCCGTTCCTAGTATGATACTACCACATCCTACATAGAATAATCGTACGCATCGACAACATGATGAAGTCCTCGCGCTATCCGACATGTCTGGTTCGACACAGATCTACTTATGTCAATCGTTTTTATTTACAGGAATACATCTTGCCAGACGTAAAAGACAGGCAGCATTTGTTGACGCTGCACAAGAAGGCGAAAAAGATTGGGCTCGATATCAATAAATATAACAGTTTGAAAGAAGAGGTAATGATCATTTCAATCTTTGCTGGATTTAAATCCTCATCATAGTTTCTCACTCCTATTTACGCGCCAACGCCTTAGCTCTTTGAGAAGGCGGTAATTTAAAAGCCTTACTCCGGCTGTCCCGACGCGCCTAGCCAAGGGTTATTCAGAATGCTCCTAGCATTTAAAGAGTAGCCCGTAGAACCCTTTTAAAACATACAGAATGCTTCCTTCGTTGGTACATCACATAATTTGTTGCTTAATTGTTATCGTAATAAAATAACGTGAGCTGAGTTGGTTTAGTCGATTCTGCTCGTTCTGTGTGAGCGTTAACTGCAAGTAGTAAAGTACAGGCTGATTAAGATCTTTCAGAATTAATCTATATCTTGTTTGCTTTTTATTACCTTTAATTTTCTTTGCTCAACTTCAGGTGGACAAACTAGAAAAGGATTTGCGTCGTCTGCGAGACCCTTTAAACATTCACTTGCCATCTTCTTACGTCGACAAGACTGAGAGCGACAAGCGCTCGCCGCTCACCAAAATTAAAGACATGCTAGAGGAAACAGGCAAGAAAATGAAAATTACGTAATACATGCACACTTATACGCATATTGCGTACAAAATGTCTCTGTACATATAGTCAGTTGACATCAACCGATATGTAGAGTATCGAACAAGACGACCTGATTGTAGATACCGAATGTTGTATAGAACTGTGACAATTTGTTTTTAAACTATCTTATGTAAATTTTTTCGTCGTAATAATTTTAATAGACGCTGACTTGACTAAAATATCCGGAATGTTGGTCCGATTCACTATTTAACCCTGCTATATAGTCAGTTGAATTGACCGATATTTTGAACGTCAAACGAAAGTGCCTAGGATCGCTTGGTGTGTTGATGTTAGAGATAGAAATATGACAAACATTATTTTTCTAGTGTTTTCTGTAAATTATCTATTTCGTCTATGTATTTTTGACAGCGAAAAAGTTTACAAAATTGTTTTTTGTTAGTTACATTATCCTGAATGTTGGACGATTGCTGTGTCCAGCATTAAGTGTGCGTCACAAAATGCTTATAACCACGGCGGCAAATCTTTGACACCGTTTTGACTGATCTTATTGGCCGTTAAACTATAAAAAATATGCGCCTAAAATAAATATACACCTTCAACGTAGAAACAATTGTTTCGCACTTCATACCATCCGTGATGATGATTATAAAATTTATATTGTGACGTTTTTAACTATTTATTGTATTTTTTGTAACTGTGTTTGTTTGTTTAACTTTTTTATATGTACCTTCCCCGTTAGTTTTTTACGTATTATTTTTTGTACCCAGTATTTGTATTACTCACTGCCCAACGTAAACTAGCTTGAGATTATAAACGTAAACGTTGAGATGACTGCTTACAGGCAGCATTGATATATTTCTATCTACCTTCTCCCATTGTGCACTTCATAGGAAAAAAAAATATAGTTATATCTCGGTTACAACATCTGCAGACCTGGCGAGCTCTCGTGCTGACGTACTGAATCCACTGGCCGAGCGGGGGAGGTGAATAGGGAACGGGAAGGGCTTCACATTTCAGCGAGGTCTACAGATAATGTGACCGTGTAGCATACGCTTATCTCTATCGATATTTCAACGCTCAAATTAGATATCTCTTCTATGTACTTAGTACTCCTTTTTAATATTGTAAAAAGTTATGTAAACATCAAAAAGCACAAAAATATGCTTCGCAAATTTAACATAAAGAAATACGACAGGTCGCTATGAACTCATAAATAAAATTGGACATTTTCTAGATTCATTCGCTCTGGGTGGCTGAAAGATCGTTTATAGTGTTGTTATAAATTTTAAGTGCCGTACAGCGGTGCGCTACTCTGTAAAACATTGTCCAAAAAAATTACAATGTATTTTCCTAAGTGTTAAGTTGTGGCAAATAAGTATCTACAGCTTAAACTTGTCGTAATTACACTTATGTCAGTATATTTGTTTAATATGACTAGTTTCAAATTCATAATTACTGTTTATGTTAACACAAACACATATGCCAAAGTTAATTAACTATTATCCATAAAAAGGAATTGTTTGTATTAAAATTCACCGCATAAACTATCGACCAAATTCTGAAATGTGCTGGTTGATGTGACATGGTAACACGTATAAAGTATTAGTACAGTTTAATATTGCACAGTAAGTATAGAGGTTCAAGCCCCTACAGAAAACCCTGAGACTTTTAAACTTTTAATTTTCTTCGACACTTAACTCTTTAGCTACCTAACGTGAATTTGTGCGGTTACGTTCCTATTTGAAGTAATCAATTAGAAAATTAATTACATGCTGCTAACATGTGAAATCTTAATTTGTAATTTACTTGCCAGTTAAGTTCCTAACAGGCTATCCGGGTCTTAATGGAGCCTAGTAAACCAGCTCTAAGCCCTCTCATGACCCGCGCCATCTGCCCCTGCTGCTGCTGTGTTATGTTGTACTTTATTTTATTGTGTTTTTGTGTTAGTTTTAGGTCACGCTTATGTTCAACAGTTCCCTCTTTACAGTTTAGAATGTATTGTATAGACTATTAGTGAAAACTATCTCGTGTTAGCAACATTATAATTCCTAGTTTAATTATATGACTATGTTATTCGATTAGATAATTATTTATTGTAGCTGTATTTGGACGCTGGTTATATAACCAAGAGGTTAATCGATAGCATTTAAGTTAAGTTTCGAATACGAATATGTCTGTCATATATCCAAAGACTATAACATTGATACTGATAAGTTGACCTATGATTCTTGCAATATTGCTTTATTGTTCCCTGCACTATGCACGGCAGTAGGACTACATATAAGTCATGTGACTACTATATATTTATTGCAGAAACTTTGTGAATGTTTTCTCGTTATAATAATAATGTAACGTAATAATGTATGACCATTTCAATGCGAGATGGTAATGCCAGGGCTTGTACACACGACAGAGGTCTACTGCAGGGCAATAACGGCATAAGAGGCAATCTACACAAAGAGCTCGAGCAACGCACACGGACGGCGCTCCCCGACGCTGTACCTCGGTCGGTGTCTGTTAACTGTTTGACCAGAAAGTGTAGCAACAAAAAAGAAATTGTTGCATTTGTTCAGTGGACGGTTGCTAAAATTGATCATGAAACTGTGAATTGTCGTCTTTTGGGCTACCAATTGTTTTAGAGAGGTGCGATTGTTTCAGAGGTCATTACTGTCCACTAGCAGTTGATATTTTAGAGAGGTGCGATTGTTTCAGAGGTCATTACTGTCCACTAGCAGTTGATATTTTAGACAGGTGCGATTGTTTCAGAGGTCATTACTGTCCACTAGCAGTTGATATTTTAGAGAGGTGCGATTGTTTCAGAGGTCATTACTGTCCACTAGCAGTTGATATTTTTGGTGACCATCACGTAAATTTCGTAAAGTGGCTGTCTAATTTCGACTTGACGACAGTTTAATATTTCAAATCGTATACTTATTTATCTCTATTGGACTGATTGTTGTAAGGTTCATGCCACAAAATATGACGCAATTTGCAAAGTTATTTTTTTGTTTTCATCACTGTCGTGTCATTTTGTAGGTTTAGATGTAAAACGGAAATTGCATAAATGGTGTAAACCTCTGTGCTATTGTCCTCGTTTAGTTCCTTTGTTTAAGTTTGAGCTTTCGCTTCGAGGTTGAAATGCTTTGTTTCTTAGGTGCATGAATCTGTATTATGGTTCAAACTCTCGTATCAAAGTTTGAGCCCTTTTATTACAGGTTCAGTCCCCATGTTGAAGATAACTTGTGTTAGGTTTTAGCCCCTATATTGGAGCTTACGAACCTGTGTTTAGGTTTTCGGGAGTCTTTTGAACTTCCAGTCCTTGCAGTATAAGCATCGGTTTTGAGGAATTGCCCCCGTGCTGTGGTTCACGGTCGTGTGGCGCACCCGCCCGGGCGTGTGATGCGCCCACCCGGTCGTGTGGTGCGCCCGCCCGGGCGTGTGGTGCGCCCGCCCGGGCGTGTGGTGCGCCTAGTTGATGTCGATTGTATTCTTGTTACAGTCTCACCTGTAGCGTGGCCAAATTTGTATATATTGACTCTTATTATTCGTTGAAACTTGCCGTTTTTCGAATTATTGCCTTCTAACGTTTCCACATATACATAATGTTGACATTTAATTACAATTATATAGAATTTTACCACGACAAATGTTAAGGTGCTGATTTTATACAATATTTTTATTGTGTTAGGAATTTTTGTTTGTTTTACCTCAATAAAATTATGTTTTATTTTAACTAGTATTTTAGTGTGTAACATGTCAGACTGATACTAACTGGTGTGGTTGTAGCGACTAAGTGGGACAGAACGAATTTAAATCAAGTAATTTTAGGTAGAGCTAATTTAAATAATGTCGGTGAGTATTTGTCAACAATTCAGTTTAAACATTTTGTCCAAGTAACGTGTGTACGTGCAGAAGTATCTGAATACTTTTTATATTTATCCGACACGCGCGCCGCCATTGCCTGTAGGGTGACCACAATTTATGGAAGTAGTTACACTGCATCGGCGGTTTACGATACAATTAATTATATGACTGGTTACATACGACCACCACGTATGGCGCCTGCACTAAAATACGGGGTTTAACAAATTGACATATTTCAATAATATCTATGTTTTCTATTTTTATTTACTTTATATTATTCAAAATAACTACTGCTACGATTCATATTCATTATTTATTTTAATGTGACTGCCATAATCCAACATTTTATCAGAAATCTTGCTTGCTGATTGTCTTTTTCTCGTAATGCGATAGGTTAAAGAATTAATGAATTATCTGCTAGTGCGCCTAACGACAAATGAAAGCCCCGTTCTGTTGTAAAATGTCTGCCCAGGAGACGTTCCCGTTGTACAGATAAAATGTTCAAAGACTTCCCTTCGCATTGCCCAAACATGTTAGGACTTGTCACTACAAGACGCAGCCTTCACTAGAGTGAGTAAAGTTGTGTGTCGGCATATTCTTATATTTTATTATCACATTATAAATCTGTCCTTCTAGCTGAATGTAATGGCACTGACGCAATACAACTTCTTTCCTACTACTTTTGCTGTTACACTATAGTAATGTTAGGCTTGTAAGGTATGAATAGACACTCATAGGGCTTATGTAATAAGACTTAACATAGTAGTGTAAGGGCTGACTACACAAGTTTCTATTCAAGTGTCAATTAGCTGTTCGATACTTGACCGCCACATGAATGCTTTCGAATTGATAACTTCGAGTGGCCCGAAATTTGTAATTTATTTGCCAGTTATCTTCTCATTAGGCTAACCTGGACTTTATTAGAAACATGTGCAGCCGGTCATAAATATTTAATATCTTAAAATTTCTCGAATCTTTCCATAGGATAAATAACGGCTGTGAAGTATAATGTGAAGAATTCAGTCTACTTTAAATTATATTAATAAGCGTCACGCGAGATGTGAGACAACCGTAGCTAATTACGTAAGGATGTTAATAGCTCGAGTAGGGTGGCCAGATTTAATGAGAAAATGTCTTTACCTTCTCAGTAACAACATTTTGTGTAAGTTCGCAAATTTGACACTTCGTCCGCACAACCGTAATTAAGTAGTACGGAACTTGTTGGCTGATTCCAATAAACATGTCACAACAAATATTATTAATGCTCACATGTTAAAAGACTTAAATGTAAATATATTCCCAATAACTTTAACATCAATGCTACATGCATTCACACAAATTATCCGCGTAAAACACATTATTTTCTTTATTAACTTTAATGACTGTCAATTCTTGATAGTTCAAGATGAAATAAAACATCTTAAGCAGAGAGTAAAATGTATTTCTGTGCGCGCGCACTTTGAAGAGCAAATGGTGCACCCGCGCGGGCTAAATCAACCTCAGTGCCTGACAAGATGTTTCAGGTTTCTCATCTGTCCCCATAAATGTATAGTTTCAAATGTTTCAACGTGTGAGCGCCACGGCGGGGGAGCGAGAAGTCTCTCCTTTTTTTACGTATTATGACGTATGCGTTGCAAATGTCGACACTTGACGTTTCAGAGTGTAGCGGCCATCGTTGACACTTGCTCGCGCTATCGTTTTTGTCAACGCATTGTTGAAGCAGTAACGCCGTGACAACTTATTGTTTTTTTAAGTCTCATCACCATCTAACATATACGGACTAAGCTCTACATGAGCTAAGTCCGTTACATTCAAATTAATAACCTACTCATGGGGCGTATGAGATGCTACGAGTTATTTGCCGTGTTTCGTCTCCGCCTGGCGGACAGCGACTGCACGTACAGTCGATAAGCTTTCGTACTCGTGTAGATGTGTCAGCTATACATTCAGGGTTAACTTTTTGATGTGTAAACTTATTTAGGCTCATTGACACTTTTTGGGTGAACAAAAGTCATGGAACTCGCGCGTCACGCTGGTGTGCATCGAACGCCGACTGCGTTATAATTACAATTCCAAGTTTTCACATCTGTAGCTTGTCCACATGACTACTTCTATCTTTCTTTAAAACCAAATTGAGTGTTGGACTATGGAAGTGAGCGGACAGCAGCACAACAACAGACTCGAGTAGTTGTAGCCAGTAGCGGTTAGTGTGGGCCGTGGCTGCTGTAGTGTATCGTATGCCCTACACGGCCCATCGTGACTGAAAACGTACTGAAGGCCCTAGCGGCTATATAAACATCGTATTAAGTAAGTTTAAACGGTAGTCTAGTAAAAACGGACAGAACATTAAAGTTAGCTAAACTTCACGGAGATAGCTGTTAATATTTCCATTTTATTGTAATTTGTATTTCAACGAAAATAATTTTAATGTATCACCATCAATATATTCTCACTTGGAGTGTAAAATATTTTAAAAAATATATAAAATTAAACCTTCCACGATAAACAATTTTGCCAATTTTAATAGAAGACGGTCAACTTAGTTCTCAATGCGTTTCATTTATCTACTCAAGACGTTGTAGACATAAGCACGCACACTTTACTATTTCTTAAGCTTTCTCTTGCAACTTGCGCGTCTGCCTTCTAGTGTTTCCTCTACTAGATTCTTATATACATTTTGTAAGTAGTTTATAAGTCGGAGCGAAGCTTTGCAAATTATATAGTTTCTATACGAAGCTCGTTTGTAAACACGCAGACTAAAGACCGGAAGCGTCCACTATGTGTATGAAAAGTGTCGATAAAATGGGTATATGTGGCGCCACTTTTTCAAGAAAGGAAAAATTGTATAACCTAGAAACACATGAATCAATCAAAGTCTATCCACATGCACGATGGTGTAAGCAGGATTTTAGTGTTTTAAAGCCTTTTTTTTATTTCCGTTTTTATATTGAAACAGAAATAAGGTGTAAGAATTTGAATTTATTTTAAGAGTATCTGTTATGAAGTGTTAGTAACTGTTACATCCAATGAGGCTAAGAATAGCATAAAAATACGCTCTTGCCGTCGCTTTCCCCTTAGGCCGAGACATTGCAACGGCAAATGAAACACACATACATATAAGTGCAGAAACAGTTTTGAAGTGATACAAACAATCGTTATACATATTTACACATGTTACAGGAATAATTCCGATTCAATGTCTAACTCTTATGAAAGTGTTACCGTTATCAAAAGTGTTTACCGACTCCCCAGGGACTACACTCACTGACACCCAGGTGTAAATGGATAAACTTTTGTTGGGCCAATAAAAATACCTCTGGTGCCACTCTGTACAGGTTTAGAACTAATTTACTGCTTACAGTAGGACACTTGCACACAGGAGAGTTTTCTCCCGGTCTGAGGTCTCCATGTCTGTGAGTGTATATTTTTGAGAAAATTGTAAGCCTAAGCTTTGTGTTAAACTTGAAATGCTCGATATAATTTTGTGATCTGTCCATTAGTTGATTATACAAAAAATATTTATTTAGAGAATGTTTTTAATGTTGTTTCTGAAGTTCATAATATATGAAGGTTGGTGAATATTTTAGGTAATTTCTTTACTATTTGGAATCCTTTGTATTTGTACTCGTTACCATAAGTTTGTTCTATGGACGTGTAAAATTTACACTCTCTTAAGCGATTAAGACACTTGTCTGCGTATAATCTATTCGGGTTAAGAATGCAGTGAGTTGAGCACAATAGCACTTGTCAGTCGACCCGCTACAATTCAAATCGTATCAAATGCTTATCAAATATTCTTAATGCTCTATTCACAGTACAGTGGCCCATACATGATGTGCTGTATTGTGTAAGACTATTGGCCCGTCCAGGATATCAAATATTGAACATTGCGTATTGGTTGCGCGCTAGTTTGAGCGAATTTAATTTTATTGCACAATGTTCTGTTCTGAAACATTAATCTTCTAGTGGCCGTCTATCGTCACGTGTTCTTCCTGAAAATATTTGCTTTAAAATATTGAATCAGTTACCAAAGTGAATGAAATCGCGATCTAGTAACAATCGATATGTCGTAAAGTTTTTATATCAATGTGTTAGGTTCAATCCTTTTTGACAAATGTTTCAACTCCTGCAACTGACATTTTCTCCTACATTTGCACAATTCACTTACAGTTAATGATAATTATATATACATGTATTAATATAATTTATTTCTGCACTTGACTGTAATTTGCTATTTACCATATGTAATTTAATATTTACCAACTAGTAATGGTTGTTCGCTGCAAAAGAGCTCTCTCAGTGAAAGAAGAGTCACGCACGTTTTGATTGGTTGCAGGCCGACTGACAAAGCTGACGTCGATGTATTTTACCGCGTACAATATAGTTAGGTACTAAGTTGTATTTAGACACCCACTACTAACTTTCCTATGTATCCACTTATGAAATTGCCAAAATAAATTTCCTATACGCATCTCTTGTTGAACCCTACTACTGTCTTCGGTGATATTAATATTTTTAACAGCTCTTTTTAGGCATGGATATATCTTCTGACGTGCTGTTGTTGCATGCCACCACTTTTGGGCTATCACTGTAGTGTGGTTTAGCACGGATAGTCCCACCGGGGCGGTTTGGCTATGAAAAGCAGGTCATGTGCATTGTGTCGCAGCACCTGTGAGCATCGCTCACCACTTGCTGCGACTACTCATTGTGCTCTGTCATAAAATATTTATGATCGCTATACAATTTTATTTAGTATTCTTCTGAAACACTTGCGACCTAGTGTTTAATGAAGTTTATGATCTTACTAAAATTATTGTATGAAATTTGTCGTCTCAAGAAATAAAAGATGCGTTCCTATGAATCAACGCTGCATGTGAAACTTTTATATTTAATTTAAAATCACGTGATTAGTAAAATGTGTAAAACGAGGTTGTGGGTCCGCCCCTGATGGGGCGAGTGATGGATCGGACGCACATCCTCGCTCGTCTCAGCTGTTCTGCAGCCGAGTGTAACACGACATGCATCAGATAGACCGAATAATTGGCAGTGTCCCTTCAGTATACAAGTTTCATTTAATAGTTTTTGATTTGAGAATTGAGTGCAGGAAATAGCAACGCATATTAAAATAAGTATTAAAAATATAGCAGACCAATATACAAATGTAGACCCTAAAAAGAGTTGATAGAGTTCATATTATGTTATCCGATGTGTAGCCATAGGTTGTTAATGTAGGAGTAAGAAAATGTAGAACAGGAGTCTTTGACTGCCAGAAGCTCTTCGCTCTATAGAAGTTGTTGCGCGGACTAATTTAAACATTTGTGAAGCTGCATAAGTAAGACCTTTTCTTTATACACTCTGATTAAAGCGTACTCTGTCTTTTGTGGGCTTCCTTATGCTAGGTTTGCACTACGAAACTACTCATCTACGAGACCCTTACACAATCATTTCTATTGCATAAATTCAATTTGTGCCATATTATTGACTATTTGACTTGGGTTCACTTACGGTCAAGTAGATAGATAGCTGGAGTATATAAAAGTATTTTATAAGAAAGATCAATTTATTGGATTGACTCTACAATAATTTGAATAGACTACAGAAGTTTTATTTACGAAAACCGTGGATACATTATTTCTCCATACACTTGTTAGGTATGTAATAATACGGAAATTAATGACTGACGTTTATTTTGCAATTTGTGTCATAGTTCGAACTTGGCTTGCTGAGTTCCTTCTAAGAACCGCTTCGCCTATGCTTCTCAAATTTCACACTAGGCCATGCTAACCATGTTTAGATGCGCCTCTCTTTTATAAAACGAGGAGCAGCTGACAAGCACAGGCTCTTGGACTACATGGAACAACTTTATCGTCTGATCTGATCTGATCTCCTAGTTACAGTAACTATTTTGCATTTTGTTAAATTTACAGTCGTGTTCGAATAAAGATTTTGTTAAAAAAACACCTTGGACTTTTATTGATACCCTTGGCTAAGGGAAGAGTGGGGGGGGGGGGACTTTCGGATCACACAACTTGAAACTTTCCTTGTACATCCCATCGCCACAGAAAATAATGTGAAAAAGATCTTGGACTTTATTTCAACTAAACTTTATTCAGATAATAATTTTTTATTTTAACATTCAGATTAATTTAAAAAATGACTTTATTTCTTTAACGTTATCCTGTCCCTAAATGGGAGCACAAAAGCGAAATGGTATTTTTTAGCTTCTTAAAGAATTTTGGAAATCAAACAAAATATGTGACTTAGTATTTTATTTGCTCAATCGCAGAGTATAATCGAGTCACGTAATCAGAGTCCGGTGTGGTGTTGGGTTACGTTTTGTCGCTCTCCAGTGCCTCCGACGGGGATATCGGCTTAGCACCGAACGGGTATAGGTCGATGCTCTGCACGTGAGCCCTCACGGACACGCCCGGGGGTATGCTAAAGTACTCCTCTCCTACGTTGTTTATGACAGTGGCGCCCGGCGTGCTGTGCGGCACATTGAACCCTACAGCAAATTCTGGCTTACTTTTATCGGGGTTACCGTCGTAATCGTCGTCTTTAATTGTAGCTTGGGAAGGTTTTAGCGGTACATAGGGTTTCTTCGTCGGTCTAAAAGGCCTGCTGGTCGGCCGCCAAGGTTTGCCTGTAATTTTTAATCATTACTAAGTTCTCTGTGCGTGATAGTGCTCTGTGCCGGGTAATGGTGTAATAAAAACCAGTTTGGTGGTGTACAGTTTATTGCGTCCAAGCAATGGATAACCAAGTGCACTCGTGTGCCAGGCTGAGTTTAGCTTGTTAGATAGGAACTCGGCCACGCTAAATCTATCGTAATCTCATGAAATCGGTGAACAAATCGTGTATCGTGAAAAGCCATCAAGACCAAGCGTATCCGTGCTACAAATCACCTGGTCCTTGTGTCGGTACGGCGCCGAAATTCGGTCCGTTATCAGTGTAGCCGTTAAATTTGTTCCCCGAGGTCGGCTTGTAGTCCGTCTGTTCGTAACTGTTGTCGCCGCTGGCGCCTGACGCGCCTGTAACGTCATTGTTCCCGCTCGGGTCGCTGACGTCAATGTCTGGTGAAGGGAAGGGCGATGGTTTTACGTGCCCCGAAGCTGCCGCGCCCTCGGGCCCTGGAAGCAGGAGGTTACAATGTTTTTCGCCTAACACTATTCATTGGCAGGCTTGTGGTAGATCTATAAATGTCGGCTTCCGGAAAAGTAAGGAAGACTTAGAAACCTTCTAGGAGTATTTTTATCAACATATGCTCTCACATGACTTTTTTTCAAACGCGAGGAAAGTATTTACAGCACGCACTGGATAGTTTGCCGACCTAGTGTGAAGACTTTAAACGTCCTATTGGAGAACTCTACCCCACTTAAACCTTACAACCCTCAACCGTCTTGGGCGTGATGGAGGGGTCAGTTGACAACTGGTTCAAATATTACTGTATTTTTTTCTGCCTCCTACACTTTGTTTGTAATACCAGAGACAAGGGAATCGAAGAATGCAGCAATAATAAATGGACAATCACAGATCCGTATTACTGTACATACCTTTGTCTCTTAATATCAGTTCAACTTTGTTAAATCGGTTTAAATCAAGACATGATTATTAAGGATGTCAATAAATAACAACACCATACATAGAAACACCGGAAAAATCTTATCCTTTACTGACGCAGTCGTGTACTAAGTACTCACTTTTAAACACGTCGTCGGATCCATCGGAGCCCGTGTATAGGGACGCGTCTGAGGCGACTCCGGTGTTGAAGTCCGGGTCATAGCTGCTCGGTATGGTCGGGAAGTTGGACGGGATGTAAGGGTCTTTGCTGTTCTTTACAATGCGGTACCCGATGCCGGGTCCTGCTATGTAATTTACTGTCCTGTTTAAACATAATTACTATAATGTACACACACGTATTGATAGCATAAACTAGAGACTAAGTTGACAGCTTGTTGAGGCTACTTCTAAGTAGATACTTTTATCTCTTGGAAAGCTTAAGCTATTTGTAGTTAATTTAACAGCTTGTTTGGTTTAATGCATTATTTTATTTATAGCAGTAAGCGTTAGTTGAGATGCAGCCAACTGATACAACTGTACTCGGTATTTCTCTGCGAGACGTGGTCCTTAAAATTGGACGATCCGCATGAGCACGAAAGTAGCCGACACAATTCAGGAAGTGAGCAAGCTAAATTGGCAATGGGTCGGGCTAATTTTTTAAATTGTGCGCAGAATGTGGATTTAGCCACTGGTTAACAAAAGTTCTCGAATAACAAGTGCAGGGGCACAGAAAGGTGCAGTATCCGACGGCCTTCCAAGCGGCGCACTGATGACTGATCGCTGGTCAAGGTCATGAGGAGCCGCTGGATGCAAGCGCCGTGACCGTGACTCACGGCGATTTGAAGTGGACTGATTAGTGACTAGTTCACTAGTAGCCTTCTAGTAGTACTACTAGACTTCTCTACTAGTAGACTTCTCACTAATGATGTTCAATACATAAAAAACTTAACGAAAGTGCTTCTGTTGCTGTTATATTACGACAGTATAACGTCCCAGAAGATGAACCCAGAACACTTTTTTTTTCTAACTATATCTTCAACTTTCATCATAGATAATGAAATAAAATACGAACACCCTGGACCAACAATTACCGTGTCACCTTTCCATGAGACCAATAAATCATTCAAGACACTACCTCCTAGTACATAAGACGAATGTTAATTAAACTTGTATCAAACCTTTGGACTCCTTTGTCATCCAAAAACGTATAGGATCCTCGTACGTTACCGTGCGAGTCGCTGCTCTCCGTCCTCCTCTGGTCGGGGCCCGCGGAAATGAACCTGCAGTACGTGCTGAGTTATTGACAGATAAGGTTTTAATGTCTCTAGGGGTGTCGGCTTGTCATCAGGTGTAATTATTGTTTAAAGGTAAACTAATAAAAGCAAAGATGACCGCTGTATACGAGTAGGAGCTGACCGGGTCACAAATTGCTGTGAATTAAAAACATGGCGGTCATTGATCGAAATAAATCGGCACCTAAATTTTGAGTTGCCAAATGACTGTGGGAAGTTTCATACACAGGTGAAATTTACATAACTGTTACCACTTAACTGTCTCCAGCGGAAGTTTTTCTTTTTTGTTTGTCCAAATCCCGTTTCAGTAGAATTATAAACAAAGTTGCTAAAACTTAGTCACCACCCGACTAACTAATTATTTATAAACTTACCCGTAACTTGTGTGTGCACACTCTAGAAATTCTTGATTTATAAGATAGGTAAAGTGCAACAAATTAAAAATCTATAATTGTTTATCACTCTCATAAAGCAGTTGCATTACAAGACCTTCAACAGGTACCCATAGCATTTATTTTGACAGTTTTGATCAAGACGCCATATTGTTTGATACCTATATGATCCATCCAGACCACGCTGAACTGCAGTCCGTCCCCGCGACTTGCTCTCGGCTCGGACCAGCGGAGCCCTATGGAAGGGTGCTCCGATAAGGTTGGGGCTGTCGGGATGCGCCGACGACACTTGGAAACCAGTGTCCCTGCCGGCTATGTAGGACACGTCGTGCCGTTCGCCAATGTCGTCCACGAAGGAGTAGTGTCCTGAAATAAAATAGTTATAATACATTGAGCCTTACACGTGACTCGAGAACGAGTCTCCTTGAAATGTGGGCAAGATTGGATTTGACCATGGTTTGCATACGGTTCTTGGTAAATGCAGCTTAGCTAATTTCACACCGAACATTTTGCTCTGCACCAGAATGCGCAGTGAACTGATGACCTGATCAACAAGTTCGCGGGGAGCCGCTAGGTGCAAGCAGCTGTTGACGATCTGTGGCAATCACTGGTTGAGGTGTATGTCCAGCAGCGGACGTCTCCTAGCTGCTGACGACGGTGAGTTTCACACTAATTATAAAATGAAATTAAGAGACAGTAACTGGTGAGACTATTTATACTGACCCTTTACGTCGCCCCGACTGTCGGCGTTTTCGTTTTTGGTGTACGTCCTGGTGTCGACCTTGAAGGAATAACTTGGATCTTCGTTGGGGTCGAAGTTAGGGTCATCCTTGTTGCCGATGGGACCGCGAGGTCGCTGGTCGAGATCCATTTGCCGGTGTACATTCGGACCCTTTGCACGGAATCTAAAATACAATCATTTTTTGTATGTGAAAGGGGGCACGAGAAACCTTCTGATGATCAAGATAATTATTATACAATGTGGTACTTTTAACCCCTCCAATGGGTCACCTGAAACCCACAGACCGCACGAAACGTCTGCATAGCTGTCTCTTATACGGTATGTGAACTGGAGGTGGCCCCCCGGTCGTGCCGGCAGCAGCAATGCAGCTTGGTCACCGCCTCTTATTCTAGTGGAAGATAAAAGTTTAGGATTTTTAAATAATATATTCCGTACATTTACAGGTTACTTGCCCGTACCTTTTGTAGCTACATTTTATTTTACAATATATCTACCAGGCTGCGTCCAACCTCCCCACCATGGCCTTGTCATGACGGTGGAGTTCAGTAGCCTGAGTGAACCCAGGCGAAGCCAATTGAACCGAGGGGGATCTTTGCACCCCTCCTATAAGAAGAGGGGGGAAAGTCAGGAGGAGGAATCGCTCTCGGTACCCCTCTTATAAGAAGAGAGGACCAAAGAACTACAAGGGGAGGTGCTTTTGTGCACGGGGCAAGTGGTGAGGATGACAACCTCACCCCATTGCACTGTCCTAAAGTCGGTGGGGTTGTCCTGTGGTGCGGGGCAAGCCCATCTTTAGAGGTGGATTTGGTTGCTTAGAGGACTTGCCATCGAGGTGCTTTGTTGTTCCGGGGCACCCCACCAAGGGCCAAGTGCTGCATGTCCCGCACACCACTGGACTCCAACCAGGGCCGGTGAAGGCGCGTAAATGCGTTTCCTCGCGTCAACAAAAAAAAGGTAAATCCAACCTATTTACTAATTAGTAAGTTAATTAAATAGTTTCGGATTATGCAACATGAGTTTGGTACATTCTATGCTTCCTGTATTTCCCTTCATAACTTCAGTTGTTGGCTCCAATGCAAATTTCAGTAATTTGACCATGACTCATGTGACCATGACTTATAGTGTAATATGGTCACATGAGTTTCCCATGATTTCACTCCTCATGTTTTTTTTATACGGAGAACTTTAAATCGTTTTTTAAGAACTTAAATCCAGAAAGGACTAGTTATAAGCAACATTGAAAGGCTGTTAGCCCTATAACATTTACTTACCCCCTTGGTCCAGCAGTATAAATAGTTTCTTTAATCTCGTTGGTCCCGGGGTCCCGGGCGCCGAAGCGGCCCCCCACCACGCCGCTGGGGCTGCCGTGGGACAGGTGGTAGCTGCCACCTCGGTCCTTGTTCGCATATCTTCACATTCAAACCAGAACATTAAAAATCGTATTTTTAAACGAAAGTTTACTTATATTTACATTTTTATACCTACATGCAAAGGCTTTTTAAAAGACGGACTGCTCATTGTCCACTTATGACTATAAAAAGATGTTAAGTCGGCCAAGTGTCTATCTTCTCTTCGTTAGGTTAAAGTAAAGGCAGATCAAACATTTACCTACTTTATTTTCTATTTTATTCTTACAGTCTAGGCGTGTGTATATGTAGGTACACATAGTATATTTTGTAAGTAAAATTCCTTTAGGCACGTTCGAGTGTTGATTGGCTTGAGACCGTCACTTATGGCGGTCTGTGGGGGAGGCCCATATCCAGTAGTGGATGTCGTCCCTGTGATGATAATAATGATATGTCGCGCTTATCCGTCGAAATATTTGTTTTCAAATATTTTAAAAACTAACCCAAAGTGGGTTAATTATTGTTTACTCAAATTGGCATCATTTAGACATCATTGTGGAGGTGGGACTGAGTGGTCGGGCTGTGGCTGTTGCACATTAAGGCGAAGGCTAGCTAAAGGCGTTTTGAAGATACATCTGATGGAGCAGCACAAGCAACCAAGCTAAGCGTCACATGCCCTGCTTCTGGTATTTTTCTTACTATATCTATAATATAGACAATTACGTCAAACAGTGATTTTACTAGACACAATTTATATTCAAAAATTATGCTTTTGGCACTACTTTCAAAAACATCTATTAAACTATTTCACTTTTATAAAGTAAGCTTTTGTTGAAGTTCGTGTGCAGTTTTTGTACTAACGAGTACTTTCGACTGAATTTCTAGGAAACTACTAAGAGCTTTAAGCTCCCATTATCATGAGATGTTTTAATTTCTATTCATTTGTACTTAACAAGTAAATAGAAATTTTAAGGAAAAAGGATCCCCGGCCAACAAAACCCGGGATTTTCTCTCCACTGATAAGTAATGCTACTTACTTGAAAAAGAAATAACAAAAAAAATTAACATCTGCGTTGATACAGTTTAACACTAGTAAAACCGCGGGGCGAAGCTCGTGATAAAAAAATCAAAAAAATAACAAATAGGTTAATATCGATGCTAAAAAAATATTTATGAGTTTCTTTTAATCAATGTTTATAAGTCATCTTTGGAGTAAGGTCCAAAGGTGACTTATACATTATATTTTTATACTTCTAATATAATTATTATAAAGTTCAGTATTATATATAGATTTGTTAGTCTCTACTAGGACGTTCTCTAATTTCATCCACCTATGTAAATATCCCAACTTACTCCTTAGGATTATTGAAAACTCATTTTCGAACTTACCCAAAATCGAACGATCCGTCTGTATTTACTGTATTAAAATCCCCATCGTTCGTCCGGGACTTCCCTGGTATTACTTGAGTCTTTACATGAACGCACACACACACAATTATAACACTCGACAGAGTCCAAGACATTTTGGCACTGTATCACTTGCTAACTAGTGGACTTGGAGCCTTTGCGATCGGGACTTGACTATGGAGATAAAAAAACAAAGGCTCTTTTATATGCGGCGCTAAAAATGAGCGTTCTACAGATTGACTGCACGCAGCAGCCACCGGATATCATTGTTACTTGTTATTAAAATAAACCTCGCGTCCCACTGCAAGATAACCAACTTCTCTTACTTATATTATGAATGCAAAAGTTTGTATGTATGTTTGTTATTCTTTTGTTTGACATATGACACAAATGGATAGGGTGTAAATAATAACATAGGTATAACATCAAAATATTTTTTATCTTAAAGATAAACAACAGATATCTTGGTATGAACTTCACGAAAAACCGCGGGGTTTATGTAACTACTCATTAGTTATTTTCTTGTAAAGAGCGTTTTTGAAGTGCTTTTCGCTTGCTTTCGCAAACTGGAAATCCCTTGTTGGGTGTTTCTTTGGCTGCAAGAAATCGAAACAAAATCCTTACGCAGATATATAGGTGAGAAATATTAAGTACTACTCACAATACAGGGCTGTACCTCCTGAACAGCCATACATTAATATAATTATTACATTAAAATTTTCATAGATTACTGTAGCTGAAATTAATCCAACGCCGAATATTTATTCCCTTTTTTGGTCTCATATTTTTTTATAATCCAAACACCACGTCCACTTGGAAATAATTCCATTGTCACTCGAATTTTCTGTCAAATCAAAATTAAAAAAAAAAAAGATATTACAAAAATATATTTGTAATTCATTCCATACAAAATATTCCCAAATATAAGTTGTGAGCTTGTACCACCCGTTACAGGAGCCCCGGCGCGAGACTCACTCGCACTTAAGAGTTGCGCGGTTTAGCTTTAGCGGGTCGCTTTAACGTCTTCGCCTGCGCTGTGTGACGAGCTTTATTTATGGAGATGCAGCCGCACGAGATGTGAGGGCCGCCATATCCTCAATTCCGTCTTGACCAGGAACAGAACCTATTGTACAAAATAATACAACTTTTTTGCCAACTTCAAATACACATAAAATAGTGCCTAACCGCCATTAACGCCACAGTAGTCCAAGGCGCAGCAATAATTATTCACTGCACTTTAATAAAGTAATTGAAAAAAGAAGGTAATATTATTTTATTTTTACATCATTCTAATTATTACCTTTTCCTTTACCAGCAGTGCTGCGCGTCTTCCCTCGCACGAAACCTATCCAAAGGGAAGTATTCGTTTTTCCTGAAGATAAACAGTAATTATTGATGATGTGATATTTGAAATCTAGGTTATAAATCTTTATTTGTAATAAATTTCTTCCGTGCGTAAAGAAATCACTAACTTTCACACATGTTATTTTAGTAATAAATATTCTACAACAAATATGTAAATAGTTGTTAGGATTTATATATTTATTCGATATATTTTTCGTTTCGGGAGAAATCCATTTGCGCACTACCACGAATCGTGTCGGGTGGAACTCAATGGGTGCATGGGTTAGAAATAGATGGACCCGTATATTTACTTAAAACCCGTCGATGCCACTAGCTGCCGGCGGCATTTTGAGGCGCTCCGGGTCTGAACCTAGCTTAATAACTGACATCAGGTAAGCAATAATGAAATCAGTGCTAAATCTTTAAAATTTTAACATATGCCACAAATATTTTACACACCAATATATCTCCCTGTTTATAGTATAAGGAGGGCAAACGAGTAGACTACTTACACCCATAAATGTCGCTACAACTAGAGGCACTAGACGCGACAGCACAGCGATGAGTTAACGTCGCCAAGATATGTTGAGTGTACTTGTTATGCTATAAAGTAATTGCCGTAGCTGTGAGCGGCTAAGCTTTTATAATAATATCTCTTTCAGATTATTTGAAGATTGTCTTGTTGTCCCGCAGAAGCAAAAACACAGAGATGTGCGATGTTGTGGCATCAGTCTACTTTCGCGGAATAATACTTTTCGAAATGTAGATAATAATAATATGAAGCTTTAAGACTTCTATAAATATTACAAAAATATCACCAGCTCATTATATGGAGCCCAGTCGGAGGCGCTAACCACTAGGTTCGGTATTCTAAGTTCGAACCTCGATGTGTTGTCTATGTGGGAGGAAACCTAACGGAGAATCCATTGGCGTCTGTTAATTCATTGTCATGTGCAGACAGACGGAATGACAAACTGGTGGTCCGAAATCGGTAGTAATCCTATAAGGTAAGCGCTTAACACTTATTCGGGACCGCCCTGAGTTTTTCTTTACTTCTTTTCGTCCTGAAGCTATAATGTGGAAACGAAGCGAAGCCCATACAGCTTCACCAGCTAGCTGTCCGCCCTGAGTGGAACATGTTCGCAGATAGATGTTAAATACCTGCTATATTTGATATTGTGATGCTGAGTATGCGAGAGTGCCTGCAGCTCCCCTTTAGGCACGGAGACGGTACTAATAATGAATTATTATTTGTACTCATAAGTATAATAAAATGTAAACTTAGTTAATGTATGATTTTTCTTTAAATAAATAAATCTAAACATATAACAAAACAGAGTCGCCAAAAATGATATTTTCAATGCAGTTTTCACACACGTATAGAGTGATAGATTGGCGCGTAAGATGTGTTAAGCCTATTTTCACCGGCCCTGTTGTTCACCGGTGAAGCCGGGGCAGATGGCTATTAAATCATAAGAATAGTATCCGTATCATGGTAGCATAAAGTGCCTTATTATAGACGGTGAAACAGTCTTTAATAGTAATAAGTGTAACATTTATACAACAATTTTATCGTATATATTATGGTAATAAATCATCGTACACCTAATCAATTCAGTCTTATGTCGTTACTGGCTTGTGTCTGTAGTATCCGGCGTTTGTGTTGTTTCTGCTGCCTCGTTCTGCTTCAGACTCTCGTGTAGCATCGCTCACGGTCGTGTTCTGTTGTAAGTGTAACAAGCACGCCGGATGCCACCTCGTCACAAGACACACGTGTTCTATTGTTTTTTTTTTGTAATTAAGGAAGGTGGGCTTTTGTATTACGAGAACATCGTTCAAGTTTCTCAGGCTGTAGGTAAATCCGTATCTTATCCATTTCATGATTTTCTATAATTAAATTTATTATAATTTATTTATTATATTGAGGTCTCGATAAAGTTTTTAAGAGATAGTGTAATTGCTGAGATGAGGCGAAACAGGCACGACCGATTGTAATAATTATACTTCTGCTACATAAATATTTTATAAAAAAGTATATCTGTCATCTTTGACTGTAAGGCTTAATTTTTTGTTGAAGAAATGTCACTCTTTTTCCCTTTTGCGATGGCGAGGTTGGATATATTTGGGATCGCTGACGCTATCTACCATCGCCAAATCATAAATAAATAGTTTTTTCCCTTCCGCCGGGAACCTACATATTGGTGAAAATATGCACGAAATATTTTATATGAAAGGGTGAGTTCATGATTTCTTTCCGACACCATTTTTCATATTTTGTGTTTCAAAAAGTTATTGTTAATGTTAAAATGTCTTAATTCTCTTAAGTGGGCATTTTGATAGTAATATTTACATGATCTATTTGGCTGTTAATTTGATAGACCGTATCAATGTTTTATTTTGAATAGTAAATGCCACGTTTGAAAGTTGAATGTTAAATTCTGTTTAATTGTAACTGGGTATATTTGTTGCCTGACTTGATTGGGCTCATGAAGACATGAGAATGGTAATTTTATTGGTTGTGTGTTCCTTTTCAGAGCTCTACTCCCTTTTCTTTACTTTTTTCCGTTTTAAATTTGGATATCTTCCCCTATTGAGGTTGAGGATTAAAGAACAATCAGTGAGGATTTATAACAAGACAAAGAAAGCAGCATCCAGGTTGCAGCCGGGAGTCTCGGACATCTGCCAGATAAGACTGCATACCCTCACTGTATACTAACCCTAAATAAAAGCTGTATGATTCCATTGACTGTTTCTGGTACTATTTTAAGTTTGTTCGTGATTGTGAATGTGGAGGGGCAATGATTGAATAAATGTATATAAAAATCTACCTAAACCGTAGCAGTTCTTTATCCCCCGACGTGACTCCTTTTATAGAATCTTATAGAATTGTAAAGTTTAACACGATTACCTAGTTAGTCCCCGCTCGTATGCGTGCCGTTGCGACCGGGAACGAGGTGTCTGTAGCTGTGGTCAGTAGCTACAAGAAAGCTCCGAAATCTCGTTTGAGGTACACAACGATATTATAAAATGTAAAGCACTACTGAACCTAAACAGCGGAGTCACTCTATAACAGCCGGGGGTGTGTGAGCTAAAGGTACCTCCCCGACGGTGCCACGGCCCAGTATATGGCAATGCAGCATATCACTACTTCTTACAAAGACTCGATAAAATACATAATGAATTTCGTCCTACAATTAGAATGCATTTATTTGCAGAGGTGTGGTACATTGTACACTGCACATACAAGTTGTCCGTCATGCAACTCCTCAGCATCACGCCACAGTAAAACAATTAGCAAGCACACGTTGAATACGTTAAATAACATTATTAAAACAATTAAATCACGTGTCAGTATCACATTTTCATGATTAAATTATATACTGCGAATTAGATTTCTATTTCTATAAATATATATATTAAACGGAGGATATACGATGTACTACATCTGTTGCACAATAGGTAATACGATATAGTTCCTAAAGTACAAGTTTTAAATTGTAATGTGAAGCCACTCGTCATGTTCCGTTACCTGAAATATTCAGCAGTTCCTGAGATTAACACATTTTAACAAACACCTAAACCTAACAATAGGGCTATCCATTTTGATACCTGTATATGCTAGGACCTGTTCTCTCCGTTCGGAACGGACTCCATCGTCCCGAGGATTAGGGATTGAGGGGATAGCAAGTGCACTTATAGCTGCACAGACTTGTGCGCTATGACATGCCCTGCTCAGTTGGCTCGTATCTAGAGATACGGTTACCGTGGCCGAAATTCGGCTAGCAGGAAGTTACTGTTATTATTAGTGGAGAGTAAATTACGCCATGTTGCATTACCGTGCGATGTACTTGGGCTATTTGTTAACGGCGAGGGCGGAGGTCGGAGGGCTCACAATGGAGGCGCGGAAGGTCATCTCAGATCTTCACGGTGGATGCGTTGCTTGACCCCAACGCTAACACACGCGGGTCGGTACTTACGCGAGCTTGGTTGTGCTAAAACTTTTATCTATACTTAGTATTATAAAGAGGTAAAATTTCAAACTTTGTTTGTTTGTATTTCCTAATATTCCTACCCTGAAATGAAAATTATTTCACTAACAGAAAGCTACACAGCTCAGGAATGGTGCTACAGACTATGTGTTAGTAAAGTCGCAATGAAGTACACAACACATTGCACTACAAAAAAATAACGCCCCATGAAGTGTACGCGGGCCGGCTCGTGTTGGGTTGGTGGTAGTGTTGGGTAGCCTAAGTGTATCTCCTTTATTCACAATGAAAAGTACACAAAGACATACTCATGAGCCAGTTACAATCCTGCTAATATTATGTGAAAGTTCGCTCTATATTTTTATACTTTCATAAAAAACTGCTAAATCTATTTAACTGAAATTTGGCACAGATACAAATTAAGAATCTTAGGTAAACACATGATTTACTTGCGAAAGGTGTTTGCATACATCACTGAAAGCAACAGTTACAAATATATATTTATCTTACAGAAACAACATAAAATTCGCATGTGATCAGGGTTTATGAAATAGAATGTGTCCTTTGGCACCACTTGGGTGAGGAACTCTGAAACACAAGATAAGCTCCCTCTTTACTCCTAAACAAGATATGCATTTTTATCAAACTACAAATAAACACGAGAATGTTGTGGTAATATAAAATGTATGTATTAAATATAAAACTTAACAATAGTCACATTAAACCTTCAAATTTGAAGTTAACAAACTTGGAAGTTTATTGGGTAATATGATCACCAGGATTTTTAAAACTTTAACGAGCTAAAAGTGAATGGCCGCCGACGAATGAAATACCGATTTGTGCTTAGAGTTTAATTCATAATTGTGATCATATCATTACATTGAACAATCGACTTTAGTAGTCAAATACAAGCGAAACGCCTGAGGTCGTGGGAGACGGACACACAGATAGACATCGCCAACTTGAAACGCTGTGCTTTATGAAGAGGAAGCGGGTTTTATTACTCTTCATGTGAACAATTCTTTGTTACTTTAATTAAGTAGAACTACTTAATAGTTTGACTTCCTAACGGAGAGTAATGTGTGTTTTGTTCGTTCAAGTAATGAATCGCTTTTGTACTTGACTCGTTTAGTTAATTTGTAGTTCAGACGTTTTAGATGAACAATACATTTTACTTGATTCATATAATTCCTATGTTTCCGCACTCTTTTAGGAACGTTTTGTTATTCGTCTGTCCGTACGCCTGTCAAGACCTTTTTTCTTGGAAACGCGTGGAAGTGTGAAGCTGAAATTTACATCGAATTCTATGGTCTGATGAAATCCCCGAAAAAGTAATACTTCAAGTCAATGCAATCAAAATCGCACAAAAATCTATAGAGTAGCTGCGGTTGACATGGAATTACATACTAACTCTAAGATAGCATTCCGGCGTGTGTCATTCACGGGCGAAGCGTGGGTGCATCGCTAGTAGGTACACTATAAAAAATCCGAAATGGACTCTAACACAAAATTAGTATGTAGTTCTTTTTAGCTTCAGATTTAAAGTAAGCTGGCCGGGTTGGTCACATCTCCCACCATGGTCAAGCCTTGTCGTGGTGGTGGGGCTTAGTAGGCTGCGGTGTACCTAGGCGAAGCCAATTGAACCGAGGGGGATCTTTGCACCCCTCTTATAAGAAAAGGGGGCCTAAGAGCAACAGGAGGTGGCGCTTTTGGCACGCGCACGGGGCAAGGGGCGAGGATGGGAACCTCACCCCATTGCACAGTCCCAAGGTCGGTGGGGTTGTCCTCCAGTGCAGGGCAAACCCATCTGTGGAGGTGGAGTTAGTCCCTTAGGGGGCTGACTAGCCGTTAAGGTGCCCTGATGCTTTTTGTTCCGAGGCACCTCACCAAGGGCGGCACTGATGGCACACGCGGTGGTTTTTGTAGACGGACGCACGGACGCACGTATGCTCGCACGCACGCACGCTCGCACACACACACATACACACACACACACACACACATACATATATCGGTGTCGGTACTCATCATAACGCACTGACTTCTTATATCATGACTTAAAATTTATCGACCCTAAATAACAGCTAATCTTTTTAGTTCCTTCCTTGAAAAAAAGTAAATACTAGAAGCTTCATATTTTATATTTAAAAGAGCTGTAAACCAGGCGACCCCTTGATTACTTTACAAAATGGAATCATTTAAGTACGCAACTGGGCGCGCTGCGGCGACCGACATGTGTTGAAACGAGGCGAACTACTTTTAAGTAAATGTAAGAGGAACAGGAATCAGGAAAATAATAAATATATTTACAATCTTAATATTTTATATGTTTTGTTATAGTGTAAGGAGGAAAACGAGCAGTACGTTCATGCTGAAGATTATACCGACGCCCACAGACATTCGCACGGTTGTAACACAGACATGTTGCCCTCGTGCCCTCCTCTCCCATGTGCCACCAGAAGGAACCAAACGAAACGCAACAGCGTAGCTGTCACTTAGCGGCGGCCAGAGCGGCGCTAGGCACTCTTAGTAAATATTGTTGTTGGCAGTCATACCTAGTTCCACTGTCGACGACAATCGACCAGTCGGCCGATTCCCCAGAGCGTTCTGGAGGGATGAGACTTGCTCGCTCCTTTCCTCCCCTTGTAGAGCGCGCACTTCAAATCACTCTTGTTTTCTAGCGATTAGAGTTTGATTCCTTTCGTCTAATCTCAGAATAAATTCTAGTTCTTAATTCTTCCTCGTTGATGTTTTGGAACAAAAAGAAAACTCGTTTTTAATGCTTAACTAAACGTTTACACTAAAAGAGCAAAAATAATGCTCTTTTTCTAGATCTGGTTCGTTTGGCCAAAATGCATCTATAAAGAACTCCAGCCATTGGTGTGCAGAAAAATATAAGAGGAAAAAGAATCCTTAATAATCTGTTGTATAAATGCGTTGTTTCGCAGGAGACCCACTAATATAAAATAAAACTGCGACTACTAAATATCTTTAATCAGTTTGATGTCCTATTTGTATGTAGCTACAAAGTCTGGAATATCAGACATTTCCATTTGAGCTGTAAATTCCTAACCCGTGTCTAGGTCACTGGGTGGCCTTAGAGCTCGGTAAATTTGTGTTAAACAAATTCCTGCTCATAGCTTGTTTGAGCTTTCTTTAGAACCTTTTTTCAGAACAAAAATAGATTTTAATTGCATGACTAATGAGCCGCATTATCGGCATAGGAGGAGGCACGAGGCGTATGGAGGCAAGGTAGTATTCAGTGGATTGTATACTGACATCCATTAACATACATACAAGAGTGAAAAAAGAAGAAGAAAAAAGGTTATGAAGATTTGACAAGATATAAATGCCTGTAGTACAGAATTAGCAATAATTTTTAGTGTTAGTACTATTTTAAATTGAATTAATTAGCTGGTTGACGCCAAGTAGTGGAAGGTCATCTCGATGTCGTAAATGTCTTAAATGACATGTGTGAGTTTATCAGTTTAATTATTACGTTTTTGTTCGAGCACAGACTGGATAGAAGCTGCAACACAAACTTCCACGCTCAAACGCCTCCGCTATGACGGAGACCGCAGTGAGCGGAGACACATCGCGAGGCCTGCACCAGGGAAGGCGGTCCATCACAAAACCATCACCACTCTGTCGAGTGTGCCCGGCTGAGAAGAAGAACATGGCAATACCAGCTGCATTGCAGCCGAATTTGACCGGCACGAGGTCGACAACTTGCAGGACATGCATATATGCATGACAGCAATAATGCGAATGTCTATGGGCGTCGGTAGTCGTCATAAACGACTGCGGTGCTCGACATATAGAAAGAACGGTAGCTCTGTCCCCGCAGTACTACTCGTTCATTCATCTTAATTTGAAAATAATGGAGCAAGACCTCAACCTTATAACGAGGTAGTGCCATGGTGCGGTGCGCATGTCGCTCATAACGCTAAATAGTAACACGTATGTTGCCACGTTCCGTGTGGTGTGGGTTTCTGGGGGCCCATTGTAACTGAGTAAGGAAGGCCGGCAACTAACTCATCTGCGGATGTTTATAGGTGTTTTAGTCATCAAAAGGCTCCGACTGTCCGTTTGTCCCCTTGAAAATTCCTTACAAATCTTTTACCTGGAAACATTTATAATAGCAAAAATACGGTCAGCTGAAAAGTTTAACTTGTAAATTAACTATACGGCACCAAGTTGTCATTCGCTTTTGAAAACGAACTTGTCTTATTGAATACCAAAACTTGGTGGAATTTCATTGGGAAGCAATATTCACATAACACCTGACGCTTTAACGACTTAAGGATTAGCAATGTCGCCCTCGAAAAGTTATAGACACGTGTGACCTCACACATACTTCAATAATAATTAATTTATAATAATACCCTCTCTTTTTAAAACTAGTAATAAAAATAGTAAGTTTCTAGTGGAAAGTTTTTATATTTATATTAATCTTCGTCCCTCGCTAAGGCGGTTAAAAGCGACTTATCGCGTTTTATATCATCTGATATAATACGCGATAAGTCGCGTTTTATATCAGATGATATCAGGCTTGGCGACCTAGTCTAACATATTTGACGAGTTCTTTTATAGCATAAGAGGACAAACTAGTAATCGGAGCCTTTTGATGACTACCGACGCCCATGGACATGGCATGACAGGCATGATTGTTTTGCAGATGTGTTGGCCTCCTGTCAACCTCCCCCCCCCCACCCCGGCTGCTCACAAACCTCACGAAACGTGACAGCGACGTTGTCACTTTAAGGCGGTATCAAGTGCGCGAGAGGTACCTCCCCGGTCGTGCCGGCCCAATTCCGTAACATAGGAGGGTGTAGTGTCATGCACCATGCACGGCAATACCTTGGCACTACCTCTACCTAAAGTGTGCCAGTTTTTACACATAGCGACTGCCACCTGGCCTCAGTCACCCGATGGACAACCAGAACAATTCCTAAATTAGCTCGAATTCGAATACACGAATCCGGGTTTCCTCGCGATGTTCTCCTTCAGCGTGAGGTACCGAGAGAATGTACTTCAGTTACCAAAACACATTGGCACATGGACATGAACTACGGGACCGGAAGTGGCGCCGACCACCAGACCACCGAGGGCCACACCCAGGATGACACGATGAATTTGAGTCAAATAAAAAATCCTCAATTTTATTTACAATATATTTGTTACAAGTTAATCATACATTAGTCTATCAGTTCGTTACACAGCTTACGATAATATCCAATCTCCTTCTCGTGACATGGAAAATGTAGGTGAAGGTTTTTTGGTTGCAAAATATTTTTAAGGACAAATAAATGAAAAGTTAACATATTTTACAAAATGAAAGATTCATTCAATTTTATATTTTTACTTCACTCCTTACACACCCTGGAATGTTTTTCTTTCTTTATATTTTCTCGTTAGTACATAGATAACAAAAACATTTAAAATTTAACTTTGTGATATAAAATAAGCCAACCAGATTTGAACCCACTTAGCATACGCTAATGTTATTGAGCATCACAATACTAAAGTTACAGCTTACATATATACAGGACTTACAGCTTACTTAATAATCTTTTAATTTGGTAACTTATTATAAAAAAATAATATTTTTAATGAAATGTTATATTTTTTTTAACTACATTTAATCTTTTTTATTTTTTTCCAACCCACACCTATCTCTGAGTATATTCGACGAACACATAACCCAGGTACCTACCTCTATCAAATCAGATGTAAAAACGAAGACATAGGCACAGCAGATGAGATCCGGCTTAGCAGTTCCGTCCCACAACAGATCGACAAACAAATAATAGCATGACAATTTAACACTTTTGAGGCATATCCAGAAAATAATTGTATATGTTTTAAATATCTAATGAACACAAATATTTATAAAATATTTCCGTTGGTTTTGCTGACCTTACTTTGAGAAAAGTAACTAACACAACAGTTTGAGAATGTAAGGTAATATATTTACATGGATTATCGTATAAGTAATTGAATATGTAATAACAAATTTTACTATTTGCTATCAAAACTGGGCCAAATTTTCTGGTAAACTTGGAAGACACCGGGTAAAATATCACTTTAGGTCTATTTACTCTTAGATGGAATGTATGGGATAAGTACGTTATCTCTATATCTTATACGTTGCTGCTTATCTTGTGTTTGCTACAGCGTGTTGTGTACAGCACACACGCGTGTGTGCGCGTGCGTCTCACAGCCCGGAGTTGCCGCAGTACTCGCCGATGCGGTCAGATATGCACTCGAAGATGTTGAAGGATACGTCGCAGTTACGGCCGTTATCTGCAAATTTGAGCAACCATTTTTATGCCAAATTACTGCAGTACTTGTCCGTGACGATTGATGCTTGACTTCCACAGAAGTATTACATTACTGTCCTCTTTTATTAACTACCCCGTCGTGCCATCCGGCCGAAATACGACATTACTATAGTCAATACGAATCCCCGTTCTTGATGGCACAATTATACTGCAATACAATAAAACATATTAGTTAAACCTATACATATAAATTGATACAATTTATACAGAAAGTAGCTGTGCCCCAAAGGTTTCACCCACGTTAAGTTCATCCCAAAGGCATTCAGCATAAGTAATAAATATTGTTTGCTATTCCAGTCTGATAATACCTAATCCGTTGAATAATTTTTAAGTAACTAACAAATTTGCGACTTCTAAGATCGCCTTCAGCTGTTGGTATTCGTTGAACATTGACTGTCTTGTGTCTATTAAAGCTTTACATTGGACATTAGGAGTACTGACCAAATACTTTGACGAATTTTAAATTATATTCCCACAATAGCACAATAACTGCATGGAAATTGCATCGGACAGACAGACAGATAATACGTTTTTGAGGACTGGTAAGCGATTAAAGAGCTAATCTGCTATCGGGTGGGGTGTCGCGCTCCGTCCGCACGCGGGATGAGCTTAACATGAGGAGGTGAAGTCGTGTGAAACGAGCATAACGCTTCACCTCGCTTAAGTCGTAATTCTCATGCACATGTTACGCTTTAGAACTATGATCGTTCTTATGAAGTATACTCTAGTCGCATGTCGGAGCTGAAGGGGTCGTTACTCACCCATGGGAACGGTCCTCGAGAACTTGTCGTGGTTGCGCATGAGACATTCTCTGGAAGCTTCCAGCACGGCCATGAAGTACCCCCGCTCGTTCACGCCGTCCGAGTAAAGGCCCACCAAACCTTCTAGCGTGGGGAACCCGTAAGTGTCAACCTGGAATGTAATAACAAGTGTTGCTACGAGCCGCAAATGTACTTGTAGACGGTCCTTCGTCATGATCCTTCGCCATGAGCCATTCATTAACTCGGAGGCCATTTTAGCTACCGTGCGCGAGGTGCATCCAACGTCAGAGTCGGGGGATAAAAGATTCCATGGTCTGGCCTTGATAATAACTTAACTATTAAATTAATCATTATAGTTAAATTGGCTAATATAATCCTTCCAATATGGGGGGCATCTCTCCTTGTGTGTGCGTGGGGGGGATGTGCAGATGTCTATGTATGTGCATTGTGGGTTTTTATAATCGCTAATTTCCCTCATCCCCCAAATCGAGTCAGCTCGCGCTCGGTAGCCGAAAGGCCTCGGTGCTGACGTGAAGGAAATGATCATGGCGTCCTCCGCTCCCCCTTCACCCTTAGATGGGTGAAAGAACTCACGTACGGTTACCTCGGAATGACTAACCGGTACGTAGGTGACATTTGAGCTAATCAAATCGCGTATTGTATTAGGACTAGTAATTACTCCCGAATCTGAAGGTGCCGTTCGGACTCTATCTCTAATTGATCTGTGAACGCATCGCCCGATGGAGTGGAAGGGACGGCTTGTTGTGCTCTCCAGCTCATCGGCTCCGCCCATACGGAACGTTACTATCACACAAAACACCACTATGATGTTATACTTTTCGTGCATGCAGTGTTGTAGATTTACAGGACTTTTCACTTCAAAAGTATTTTCACTTAAGTTGACCCCACAAAGACACAAGGACCACTTTTTATTACAAAGATCGTGTTGGTTAATCAGATCGTGCCACTTTCTTGACATTAAGTGCAACACATTCCCAATAAACATTAGAAATCGCATTAGCCAACGTGTAAATGCGCAATTAATATGACCTCCTTACCGAACATGTCTAACATCAGTATACTACTCATATCATATGTTGATTTGAATTACTCATTTTTGCTTTTGTGCCTTCATAATTGAGATGTAGTTGTTGATGGAGAGAAATTGTTACATTTAAAATATGTACAGTTAGCACTAAACGAAAAATTTCCAAACATTTTGGAAATCAGGAACTGGTAATCCTTACTGCTCCATTTGATGTATGTATATATACTTACATAATACATACATAATGACATAATTGTAAAGTCTATTAAACTCCATACAAACTACTGTTCCAAGAACATCTTGTAATCTGAAGATTGCAAACGATTTACAACACAACAAACGGACAGTGACAAATAAACAATATCAATGACTTGCTCCCGATCAACTTCGTCATGTTGTAGAGGGTTATAGTGACAACAATGTTATAGTGACAACAATGTTATAGTGACAACAATGTTATAGTGACCACGTTAGCCTAGTCTCTTCTTTATTGACGCGGAGAAACGCATTTACGCTCCTTCACTGGCCCTGGGTGGGGACCAGCGGTGTGTGGGGCTCGCGGCACATCATAGTGCCGAATACCCACAAAAACAACGGCGAGTACCATCAGTGCCGCCCTCGGTGAGGTGCCCCGGAACAACAATTCATCAGAGCACCCGACAGCTAGTCAACCCTCTAAGGGACCGACGCCACCTCCACAGATGGGGTTGTCCCACATCACAGGAGTTTGGGATATTGTAATGTGGGTGAGATTCCCATCCTTGTCTCGTGCGCAAAAGCGCCTCCACTTTTTGCTTTTTATTGTCCCCTCTTCTTATAAAAGGGGTACAAAGAGCGCCTCCTCCTCCTACTCTTTTGTCCCCTCTTCTTATAAGAGGAGTACAGAGAGCACCCACTTCCTAGGTTCAATTGGTTTCGCCCAAGGAGTCTGGGGTTACCCCAGTCTACTGAGCCCCACCGCCACGACAAGGCATGAAACGTGGTGGGGACGTTAGCGTAGCCCTGTCCTAAGTATCGTAAGGATTTGCGTAACAGGTAACAGGAAGCAACAAAAATATATTTAATATTATAATTTTAAGACATTTTATATATTTATGATTTTTATTATAGCAATACACAAAATACATATAACCATGGGCACGACCTAGGTGGAATTCGGACCCGCGATCTCAGGCGTAACACCGAACAACTACTAGCCGGTTGTCAAAACAAAAATTTATTAGACACGCATATGACTTCATCTTATAAATCATCTTATCTTCATCTAAAGTAATATATAACCAATAAAATGAACCTGCATCCAAAATAAACTTTACTACCAGCCTTGAAGCCTCTAGAGCAGTGGTTCTCAAGCTATTCTTAGTACGAGGAGATGAGGCACGAGGCACCGATCCAACAAGACCGCCAACTCAAATATCCAATATTGGAACTAGTGTACCTCTTATTATAGGAAGGACAAATAAAAGTTATATCAGTATTATTTTACAGTAACTATCACTATCGAAATACATGCTAAAGAACAACATCAGTTTAATTAATGTGACAAATGTTTTTAAAGAAAAGTTAAATAAAAGTGACAGTTCAATTTCACTAGATCTTTTATCCCGACTGTACCCAGGCATACAAGCAAACGCTTCGAACAACCTTGACGGAATTAATACTCAGTACAAACTTTAAAATACATCAGGGGTCACTTTTATGGCGATCATATATTTTACAGGCTACAGACACGAAGTCTCTTTCAAATCCAATCAAGTTTTATGGTTGACAGATTGGAGCAATCAGGTCTGATTGCATTCGCAGTATTGAAGTACGCGACCTCGAAGTAGACTATATTCTGAGTTGTATACCAGCACCAAGGTCACCGCAGTAGTGACTGTTCTTTGTCGTTTCGCGGGTAAATGCATTTATGTACTCCCACCGAACCTGGCTGGGTTCTGCGTGGCACTCGCGGATTCACCCAAATACCTACTAAAAACTGCGGTTGCCATCAGCCGCCTGTATTCAGGATCTGTCAACAATAGGGCACCTCGAAGATTGCCCAGTCTCTCTTAAGGGACCGGACTCCTTCAAAAGAGTGCTGATACCACAACCTTCATCGACGTCGAGATCACGCAATGGGGTCAGGTTTCCAATGAGAATCCTGATCCCGGTTAGGGAAGCGGCATAAATTGGGCGACTGCGGGCGGGCAGTTATTTATCTTTTCTGACTCATCTCTCGGCCTCCTTACGAGAAAAGACCGCCTCACAGAAAGAGGTAATCGCATCCCAGGACCTGTCACTCTCCAGCATCGAGCGACAGGCCTCTGTAGTGTTAACAGTCGCCTGAGCTATAATTACATGTACACTCATGCACTAGTTTTGTGAACGCACCAAAAAAAATTGACCGATTGGTTGTGTTCGAAATATGGTGGGTTTCATGGGCACGTTACGCCAACGGCTGTAGGTCCGAAGTCTCGTCCTCCCTCCAGGCTAGCCATGGAGTCACATCAACGTAACAACATAACAGAGCGAGCGCAGGCGAAATATAGGATGTGCCGATTGCCGATGTGTGATTCCAAACAAATGGCAGTTCATAGTTAACAAAAGACTAAATGTTTCACTGGTGACTGAAATCAGTTATTCTCAAACATTCTATTGGTTCCGTAAACCTCAATAAATTTTATACTAAATGATACGGAATAGTGCACGCCCTATATGTTCGTATACGCACTTCTCTGGTGTTGTAAATTGGCTTTTACTTAGCGGCGAAAAGTGGGTGAGCCTAGATACTTACAGCTTTCACTTTCCGGTATACGCACTGCAGGAGACACTGGAAAATAAACAAAGTTGCACTTTATACAAAGCTTATGGGCCTGTTTATATCGACATAAATTAATGAGTAAAGCTAAGCATTTATATACATTTACCAATGCGTCCACCGACGGTCAAACTTGGTTCCTAAATATGGTATTCATCCGAAAGGTATACTGTAAAGTATAACAAAGTAACTTAATCTGTTGAGAGACTTTTACAGTAGCATCTCAGAACACCTAAAAAGCCCTACAATTATTTTAATTTACTTTAAAAAAATGTCAAAGAGCGTTTGTGTAAAGATAAATGTCAGAAAAGAGAATTTGTTAAATATACCATATGCACCATTGACATATAATTCTTCTAAGTTACGCCACTGAACAGATAGAGAACCCCAGCGGGTGATGCCCTGTCAAAACACACAATCTGGTCTTGAATTTTATCAGGCAGGGCTATATACCATCAGGCTACATCCAATAGAAGAAGCAACGAGTGAGCTGCGTCGAGCTGCTGGGGTATGGTAACTCACCCCTGCGATGCGCTTCTCGTCACGAGTGAAGGGCACCTCCCTCTTGTTCAGGCAGGGCTATATACCATCAGGCTACATCCAATAGAAGAAGCCACGAGTGAGCTGCGTCGAGCTGCTGGGGTAAGGTAATTCACCCCTGCGATGCGCGTCTCGTCACGCGTGAAGGGCACCTCCCTCTTGTTCAGGCAAGGCTATATACCATCAGGCTACATCCAATAGAAGAAGCCACGAGTGAGCTGCGTCGAGCTGCTGGGGTAAGGTAACTCACCCCTGCGATGCTCTTCTCGTCACGC